>OZ037776.1:15087003-15094503 GCA_964035525.1 Porites cylindrica | reverse complement strand
CAAAATTTTGATTTTCATTTGGATCGCCCTTGTTCTGAGTGATTGCGGGAGACAATCTACTCTAAAAAACTCACCAGTGTGTTTTCCAGTTCATCTACTATGCCTGCCGATATGTAGCAATATTTAATCCCTGTTGATTCATATTTGATTTGAACATGATTTCTTTTAAATTTAAACCTCGCATCTAAAATTTATTTAAATTTAAAAGAGTCTCATTTAATCCTTTGGAAATTTCATTTAAACTTCCCACGGAAATCCATTTAATCTTCTATTAAATTATGGTTTAAACTTTGACTCTTTCATTTAATTCATTCTATCCATTTAAATTTAAACTTTAGAATTCCAATTTAAAATTTACTGAAAAATGTCTTTTAAACTGCTGAATTCTAACTTAATCCTTTAAATTGAAACGTTACAAATTTCTTTTAGACTTATCAATGTAAATTATATTTAAACTGCGAAAGTAAATTTCATTTAATCTTCCTGGGGCGAGCTCGGCCGGGATCACGTGCTCAGGTGACATGGCCAGGTCACATGTCTTATCCTCGGCTGCCATTTTGTTTTGCCTTCGCGCGCCTTATGGGCAGTAGAAAGCATGGACGAAGGAACCAGAGGTAGAGTGAGCGAATTACTAAGCGAAGCGTCAAGACTTCTCTCTTCCAGCACCTCGTCTAATGCTGCTTCAAATTCCAGTCGTCCAGCTGCGATACCGCAGGCGACAATCAACGAAACTCTCAGGCGTGCTCAAGGGATGCTGAGCGAAAGTTCATCTACCGGTCTCTGTAGAAGATTGAACCGGCAGGAGCGATTGAGAGCGGCAGCTGGAACCTCCTACCAACGTACCAGTCAAGCTAAAAGTACGGCTAAGAAGCTGAAAAAAGTCTTGGAATTTGCCCTTCTTCGTTGCTGGGATGCAGATGATACGGACGAAGTTCACCATTTGAAGTGGAATTCTGTTATCGCTAATGGTATACTGGAACTGGAAGAATGTGCTGACGAAAACACCATACGAAAAACAGTTAAGGAATCGTTAACGCACAAATTTCCTTTAATTGGAATTAATGATTTTGAATTTGTAAAAGTCCGCCATAAGCAAGTATCTACTCTTCAGCTGGGGCCAGGAACTGAGTATAACTTTTCAGTTATTAAAAAGATGGCAGGTCAGGGGCTTCTTTATCTTAAAGTAAAGCAAGGGTTCGAATTTATCTACAATGGAGATGCAGAGGCAGAAAGCGATGAAGACATATTGAAATCGGCATTTGACAGCTCGGTTACTGCAAGCTTGGCAAATGTTACAGAAGGTCCCCCCAGCATAACAGATCCAGTAATCCAGAGTTCCACAGCAGAAAGTGGGTCTTCTTTTGTTCCAGAAACAGAGCTAGAGGGTACAAATGAAGGTGCCTGTGAAATCCTTTCAGAAGCTGATCAGTTGGTAGAGGAGATCCACAAGCAAGGGCTGAATGATCCCGTAGAAATTTTGCGTTTCTTGCAAAAAAAGCTTGTCCAAGGGCGTGATTTAGATGTGACAAGTGAGTCTGAATTAAAGGAAGGAGACACCAACTATATTTGCATAGACAGACATGACATTTTAGGAACAACATTCTCAGAGCTGGCATCTATTGCAAATTTCCATCTTACTTTTGAGGTGGATTTCATGGGCGAGAAAGCAAAGGATCTAGGTGGGCCTCGCAAAGAATGGATCCGCCTCATGAATTTGGCGATCAAAGAGAAGTATTTTGACCATGGCCTTAGACAATATCTGGCTGATGATTACTATTATGTGGGCATAATGGTGGGTATTGCACTCCTACAGAATGGACAACTGCCAACTTTCTTGCCACTTAATCTCATTGAAGAGTTAGTGAAATCAACAAATGAATGTTGCATTCTTAATTTACAACGAGGACTGGATGTGTTTGGATTGTTGAAAATCTTTCAAAAGGTGCCAGTGTTGCTTCATTTACTCAGGCCAACAACACACAAGTTGGCTGCAAGAATGCTTCTTCATTTATTGTCCCCGAAATTTTCTGAAGAAGGATCATCAACATACCAGAGAGAAAAGCAAGTTTATGGTTTATTTGTGAAATATGTCCGAGAAGTTTCAAGTGGCCGAAGAGATGGAATCACTTTGAGCCATATTCTGGTATTTGTCACTGGGGCTTCAGAGGAGCCAGTACTAGGATTTGTTCTTCACCCCTCCATCCAATTTGTTTTGTGTGATGAATCTTGCAAGGTACATGTATGTCACTCATTATTATCTAGTAATAATGCTTTATTTAGTAATCACAAATAGTTTGAAATTTATAAATTTCTAAAGAAGGCAGGAACTGGAGCCAGATGGTACATAATAGTACATATTATACAGTAAACACCCACGTATAAGAACCTACATTTTTCCAACTTAGCCTAAATAGGTTCTTATGGAAAAGGTATTTAGCGGGATTTTAGGCTACTTAGGTTCTTAAAGAGGTTCTTAATTTAATAGAGGCACTAGTGATCAGCACAGATAACTGCTACAGGGCATATGTGATATGGAATATATTGCTGTATTAAATAATTATCTATAATACAGTTTAGATGATAACCATACAGTAAATTTATCTTTCCAAAGTACTAGCATGCATGTCTTTCATGCTACAGAGTCCATAAAATGCTGTGTTACATTTTTTAGTCTTTGAATCTTACTGGCTGAAACCTAGACTGAACTTTTTTTCTGTATTTTCATCTGTACCTTCATTTTTGTAAAATAAGAACCAATTGAAAATTTTACTCTAAATACATGTAGGTTCTTATGAAAAGAAGGGTTTGAAATGAAAATTTTAGCCTAACAGGTTCTTAAATTTTAGGTTCTTATTAATTATTATTAATTTTGTGGGTGTTTACTGTATTAGCACCAGGTATTGAGGTACTTTTTTATGTAAAGAAAGGCTAGTGCTTGTTTTGGTATTCCTTTGTGTTTGCATTGTTTTCCTACCACAACTGTCATGTATTTATTCAAGGGATTTTTGTGATTATTTGGTACTGATTTTTTTTCAGGTTGCAGAGTCTTCAGGGTGGATTCCTTATGGCTACATACCAACAGCGCATACCTGCAGCAACGTTTTAGTCCTGCCAATAGGTTCGTTGGCATTGCAGTTGCCACAAGAGCGAGACCTTTTTCAAGTTTATGACTTAGCTTTTGCAAATACTCATTTCGGAAGTGTTTAGCATCACACTGCCTGCATTTAATACAGTATTTCTACTTGATGTGGGGACAGTTATTCTCACTCGCTGTCCCCACATCAACCTCTGGAGGCGCAATATAAATTCCAGGCCTGCCTGCTTGTGATTTCATGAACTGAAAACTTTGACGAATTAAGGTATTCAAACGTCAATGGCTTCATTTATTAAAATCATATAATGTTCTGAAACTTAATTTTGATCGAAACAAACGAAACTGCAACTGTAATGTCATATCTTAATGCTGTCCTAACTCATATTTGAGGTACATTGTCACACAAAGTCAATGACACATGTCATAATGGACTGTGCATATGTGTGTGAAACTGACCAGCAGTATGTCATATTGAACTCGCTCCAATTTAGCGACTATTTAAATTTAGCGACACTTAATTTTGGTGCATTTTAATTTAGCGATTTTCTTAGAAAAATCGCTAAATTGGCTAAAATTAAGTATCCAAATTTCATGTAATAAGGCAATTCAAAACTTCCCACAGCCATCTGGCTAAACAGCTGCATCTATACCACCAGCCACAAATACCACAACATTGTTAAGGTCTGTGAAATGCTCCTTCACTGTGAACCGAATGTTAAATTAACCAGACCAGACAACCTGAAACTATTCCATCCACGAATACAAATTGTACTGGCTATGATTGAAAGTGGCACTAAGTTGTCAACCTACCCAGTAAGCTGGGTAGGTGGTCAACCCAACCAGCTTCCTGAAATTATTGGATTTGATCTTACAAGAGTGGAGTGAAATTCATATTGTTGTTGTTACAAATAAGAACTATTTTTAATCAACGTTAAAGGAAATTGATATTACCAACTTTGTTTGAATATTTGATATTAGTGTCAAAGTTATTAGCACCATGTTACTAAGAATCCTTTTAGCCTTAATATCTACGCTTATATCCTCCTTTCTGCCCCCTCAAACATTAATTTTCTCAGTGGACTTGTAAGCAATAATAATATAAACCTTTGTTGACCTTTTTTACAATATTTGAGCTTATGCAAATTCATTATTCAGTGTATTCCTCAGAGACATGTGCTGCTCACAATTAGGGCTGAAAGGGTTTAGTCTTACAATTAATTACTACTGTGTTAAATTTCAGTTGGTGAAAAAATGTACAAAGCAGAAAGGTGGGGAAATTTCTTAGAAATCTTTTCAAAGTAGTATTCTATAATTTGTTCGTTTAAACCTTGTTATTATCACATCTGTTGTATTGAAGATTGTGTTCCTGTTGAAAGGTTTGCAATATATCACAAACAATTTTTCATGCCAGCAAAACTATATACAACTTTGATGCAAAGTTTTAAGAATTCCTTTATTAGGGTCAATAATACCCCATTCTCTTATTCGCCACATTTTGCACCTTGTTTAGGACCCCAAAATTTTCAAGAAGCATTGTTTTCAGTTTCTCTTCAGTTTTGGGACGACTGTGATACCCAGGAGATACTGAAAACATGATTATGCAAAATTTGAGGTGGGTGGCAGGGAGACAAACAAGGTGTATTATGGGCAAGGCAAAAAAGTGGCGAATCCGCTTACCAGAGTCCAGTCTGATGGTTGGTAATTATAAATCAAAGATATTCTTCAAGTTTTTGGACAACTAGTGTTAGAACTTCGCTGTAAATGTCAATTCCAGCTTGATTTGAAGGTCTGTTTACATTAACATACTGTAATACAAAGTCAGATACTTCCTTGCTGTGAGCTAGTTCAACAGGTGCAACTTGGACTCCATCATAATCTAAGTGAGGACGAGGGCCACCAGGATCTTCACCATAAAACTCATTAACAACATATGTATCTACACCATCACTGGAACTTAGTGGATTGTTATCATCCATAATGCCATTAAGCCATATCTGGTTTGGGGTCCACCCATGCTCAGTAGAAAGCCTGTGATTATTAAACATGGTTGCAAACTCTTTCAGAGCAGTATTGATTCTTGGTGCAAAGACTAAATGTAGGGAAAAGATGTGGATGGGGTTCTCAACATCCAGAATGCCTGATTGTTCCATAGCATAGAAAGTGAAATAAAAGAAATGACAAACACATCTAAAGACATCCCTCCACAGTCTTTCTATACGCTGATTACTCGTGGATGAGCCTGCAATGAAACTGTGCCGTCCCTCTCCCCAGTGGGTAACCATTTCATCACAAATCAAAACATTTTCTACACCACGATCTACGCGAATACGTGATGGCCACAGGCCTCGATTGTTCTTGATAGCATCCTTGAAAAGTTCCAAGACTGTCTCTGCCAAATTATTTGTACTGCACTTTAAAAACATAATTTTTCTAGATTTGCCATCACAACAGCCATGGACCACGAACCTCCATCTTATAAGTGAATGATGGCCATCTATATGCCAAAGGGAATTTGGCCAGGGTACATAGTATTTCCTTCTCGATACTAATGCCCCCCACCTTAGGGCAGTATTACGAGGATCCACTCTGTTTATTGCCGCTCTAATTCGACTTCTCTGCACATGCAAACCAAGAGAATGGAAGTAGCCTGACATGAGTGGCTCACCAGTAGTAGAACCATGGCGTGACATGTAGTCTCTTATCATATCGTCAATTCTGTTATCTGAAATGTTGGAAAATTCCTGCAAATCAGAAAGTCCATATTCTTGGACCCGGCGCATAACAGTCCACCTGGACACTCCAAACATATGCGAGATCTTACACCAGGAAAAATTAAAGCCACGCAATTCCACCAGGACGTCTTTTGGGATGTTATAAGAAGGCCTACCAGGCCGTTTCCTTTCAACTTTTTGCGATTGTTGATAATAACGGTGATTATAAAGGCATACAAACTCCCTTTCAACTTCAGAATAAACACGTTCCAGTTCTTTCCATTTTGCCTTATCCTGATTGTCAAGAGACGACATATTTCCAATTTCATGCAAGAAGTGCACTGTCTTACCCAATAAATCTACGTGCAAAAGCAGTTCGCTAAGGAAGTACTCACAATCACCTCTATTTTCTTGCTGAATGCTGCCATTTATCTCTTGGGATCTGTCCAATACGTACTTCAAAAATATTTCTACCTCGTCCGACATTTCAGGCTTTTGCTTGACAACGCTGGTGAAGCTTATAATATTTTCTTCAAAGCAGCCAAAGGACGTAGCATCGTTCAGAAATCGCGCCAAACAAAATGGCAACCGGGGATACGACATGTGACCTGAGCACGTGATCCCGGCCGAGCTCGCCCCAGGAAGATTAAATGAAATTTACTTTCGCAGTTTAAATATAATTTACATTGATAAGTCTAAAAGAAATTTGTAACGTTTCAATTTAAAGGATTGAATTAGAATTCAGCAGTTTAAAAGACATTTTTCAGTAAATTTTAAAGTGGAATTCTAAAGTTTAAATTTAAATGGATAGAATGAATTAAATGAAAAAGTCAAAGTTTAAACCATAATTTAATAGAAGATTAAATGGATTTCCGTGGGAAGTTTAAATGAAATTTCCAAAGGATTAAATGAGACTCTTTTAAATTTAAATAAATTTTAGATGCGAGGTTTAAATTTAAAAGAAATCATGTTCAAATCAAATATGAATCAACAGGGATTAAATATTGCTACATATCGGCAGGCATAATCTACTTGACTTCCACTTGTCTGGTATTGGTATATGAATGTAATTCTCGTCGAGCAACCTTGAACTTTGCGCAAACATACGCTACCAGCGGGGTAAACGTGACTTAACAAGAGGTTCTATCTAAGGGGGTGAGGGGTGGGGATATGTTCAGCCGAAAGCGAAGCTCGATCCGTGCAAACGCTGAAATGATTGAAAATTCACTTTCGCATACCTTACAAATTAAAATGATCGGTACAGAACATTTTACCGGGAGAAGAAAGGAACACAGAAAAACATAACCCTTGAGCAGGCCCCTCTTCTCCTAACTGCTTCAAGCGAGAAAAGTAAGAGGAGTACTGGGAGAGGAAATTTACCTCTCCGGCCGAGCGAAATTTGAAGGCTCCCGCGTCCTGGCGTCTTCCAATCATTTGCGACCATTATTTCAAGTGAAGGAGACAGTCGACCCCTAGCAAAAGCCATAATGGCTCTTGACGCCTAGCTTATGTGTCTAGCCTGCATAAGATGCGTTTTATCAATATATATATATATTTTGCATTTTTCAGGAGGTGCCTCATCATCACGAGTGTCTGGCGCTCCTGCGCTCGCTTTGCCTGAAAAATGCGAAAAAGTAAAGCCTTTTATACAGACTAATGTTCGGCTGCCACCGGATACCTTAGAGCAGACCAATA
>OZ037776.1:15069503-15082003 GCA_964035525.1 Porites cylindrica | reverse complement strand
GCAATGGCAGGGTCAGCCTCCTAGCCGGGCCAACTTTTCTCCATATTAAACACTTTACGCGCTTTTCTCTCTCCCTGCCGCGTGTCGCCTTTTCTCGCGTGGGGTGATTTTCACGCGCGCTCGCGTTTCGCTCGCTCTACTATACCTGAGGGAAAATGGGGGCCTACTCGTGGTCTACTCTTACGACCTTTTCAGCTATTTTTCACTGACTCACCGAAACCTTCGACTAGCTAAGTGCTTAAATAATTTATTTCATTGCAAATTACTCACATTTACAAACTACTTCAGAAACATCCTGGAGATCTCCTACATCGGTTCTACTCCTTTGGCTGGAAGGCTCAGTAGGTACTTGTTCATCGCTGGGGGAAGTGTTGCAATTTCCCTCGTGCTTCTTAGCGGCAGTATCTGGTACATTCTGTGCTTTTTCCAGCGTTGGTGAGCTTTCGTTTGTAGCTAATAGTTCCTTTGTGGTAAAAACATCCGTCTCAGGGGAAGCGGTCGTGCCTGCGAAGTTCCCTATTGAAACGGCACTGGTTTCATCTTCCACGTACTTAAGCCTTTTCGCGTTTTCTTTTAAACAGGGACCAAAATCAGCTGAGGTCAAATCCGTTGAATTCAAGTACGGATCTGTAGCTTTCACCGTCGCATGCGCACCTGACCTATCTTCTCGTGTAGCTGATGCTTCGTTAATGGAAGAGGCAACGGCAACCATCTTCTCGGTAACGGTCGCCAACGAATTGTTATTTGTTCCGGACATTCCCAGAACATCACAAGTTTTATCCTCTTCGTGATGCTCAGGCACTTCTGTGTTTTTATGATCAAAATGAGTTGGCGCAAAACCTGTCAAATAAAAATAAATCTGAGCCAATTTGCTTCTGTCTGAGCTCACTTCACATCAAATTATGATGTCTCAAACACCATGATTCACCATTGCTGGCAAATTACGATGTCCACTGTTCATGGACGATCTGAGTTTAACTCAGTGTTAAGAATATTTTTATACTTTATTCTACTTTCCTTTCTGTCCTATTATCCTCCGATGTTATGACAAAAGTCGACGAAAATGATTTGAGCTTCTTGTAAACTAACTACATATCATAACCGGACAACAGTCATCGCAAGGATAACAATAGTAGAGACTTGCGCTATGTTCATACTATACCGGACACCTATTGCGACTGCACGAAAACCGTATCGGATAGGGCCTTTGTTCACACATAACAACGGTGATTTCGGCGCGATTTCTATAACGAAGCGAAGCCGCGCCGCGACGATCTCTAAAGTGGAGAGTCAGATATCGGATAGCTGTTCACACCATACCGAATGGGTTTTGTTCGTGTCGGTAAGAAAAGCTATCCTCGATAGTCTGAACAAAACCTTAATAATCATATATCTCTTTGTCAGAACAAAAAAGAGAAAGCATGTTGTCCGTGATTTCAAAGATGAACATGTAAACGTTCCTCCTTAGAACGTATTGTTTGGGAAAATCGTGATAAATCAGATGCCAATTCAGCCTGTGAATCTTCTGTTAATAAGTTTAGTGAAGTATATAACAAAAACATTCCTACCAAAACCATTCAACTTAAGTATCGTGTGCAAAAATCATATCGTAACCCTTGGCTCACTAAAGGCCTATTGAAATCCATAAGGACTAGAGCTAAACTTTACAAAAAATTTCTTGAGAACCCAAGTGTGGCTGTTGAAAAGACATAAAACTTTTTAAAATAAGCTAAATCACCTAATAGGGATTGCGAAAAAAAACTTCTATGATCATAAACTTACAGCCTCCAAAAATGACATAAAAACTACATGGAAAATCCTTAATGAGGTCCTTAATAAATGCAAGTCTAAACTAACCTACCCCTCCTGTTTTAAAAGTAATTGTGAGCTTATCTCAGATCCCACTTCCATTGCTGCCAGTTTTAGCAAGTATTTTTCTAACATTGGTCCCAATCTAGCAGCTAGGATCTCACCCTCTACTGCTAACTTCAAAGATTTCTTAAGCCAAACCACACAAACATCTTTGGAATTCCAGCTTCTCGCAGCTGATGAACTTAAAGCCATAGTTTTATCTCTTATAAAGTTTCTGGAGTGGATAACATTCCAATGAAAATCATTAAATTCAGTATCGACATTATTGTTGAACCCTTAACTGACATTTTTAACCTATCTTTAGTAAGTGGGTGCTTTCCTGATTAATAACTACCGACCATATTTCTGTATAAGAACAAACATTAAACTGTTCACAATCCTCCATCTAGGACCTAAACTATGGAACTCCCTTCCCCATAATCTTACGGAACTGACAAGGTACTCTAGCTTCAAGACTTCATTTAAAAAAAATACCTTATCGAGAGAGCTATAAGTTAAACTCGCCTGACAATGATATGGCAGCTTACATTAAATCACAATTAAGTATGAGGAGCCAAATTTCTACAAGTTATTGAGCTTCTATTGGGCTTCCTCGCCACTCTATCTATTACAAAAGTTAAGTCAATTAATTTTACATTTAATTTTGAACTAAACATTATTATATATATATATATATATCTAATATAAACTTCTTAAACTTGAATGGAATAAACAGCGTTGTCGCAATAAAACGATGAATTGAAATCTTACTACTATTGATCATTATATCTATCTAATATATATATCATGGTATATTTTTCCTTTTCTTTTTGCAATATATATTTTATGTGGCAAATGTAAAGTAAAAAATAACAGAATAAAATAAAATGGAAAATAGGTTTCAACCCATGTTGATACTAAGTCAGAAAACCGACTTTGTTAAGTCAGACCTTTGTTATTGAAAGTTAAACAACTACAACTGATTTCGATTTACTGATATAAATTCATGACTAACCCAAAGGTCCTCTTGGTTCTGGTCTTGTTCCCCAGTTGTTGTCAACATCCTTTGTTTGTATTACTTCTTCGGGGCGAACATTCAGCACATGGTCCTGCTTATTTGCACGTGCTGTGATTGGAGGCACTTCGTCTCCTGACTCTCCTTGGTACACTTTTTTGATGGGAGCATCATTTGAATCTTGCACCTTATTACCTAGTTTAATAGAATTATAATATTATAGGATGCCAAGTATAATAGGCTATTTGTATACCGAGAGGGATTTTTGTGTTGCTAACGATGTTAATGGTGATGCTATGATTGTTACCGGCTAAATAACGCAAAATAAGGAGTTCGAGGACTAACCAAAGTCAACGAGATCTTTGCGGAGGGATTTTATAATTGTACCAAGTGCGGACCCAAGAAAATTTCATAGAGGGCGCGTTCGATTGGGAAATCTGGATTTAGATTTTGAAATCCGGATGTCGGATTTGCAATCGAACGCGAAATCCAAAAACGGATTTCAACGCTGAGATATCTTTCTTTGGATTTCCTTTTTACGGTTTGATTGGGAAATCCGAAAAAGGATTTGAAAAACTGTCCTTATATGAGTCCTTTTAAGGACTCAGCGGTCTTGCACTCACACGCAGAATTAGCTTTCATCTTCGTGAAGTAACTGAACGCGGGATTTTTCCTTCTACTCCTTTCTTGATGGTTTTCAGGTGGCGCTAAAACATACAACAACGTACAAGTTTAAAGAGTCAGTCATATGAACGTGAAGGTAAGTGCTATGGTGCTAACAGCAGGAGTTACTTGAAATTTAGTGGAGGGAAAGGTTACAATATGATGTGAAAAAACAAAGGATGACAAAAAGGATTGACTCTGGAGTTTAAGTGTTATCGACTCTGCTGAATTTCAAACATTTTCAGTTCATCCAAAATTTTGATCGTTTAGCCACCCCGTGTTGTGAATGACAAATACAATATTGGACGATCATGTTTGGTCATGTTTGATCGTTTAGCCGGGGCCTAAACTTAGCCGCAGACCTTTAGAATTTAACTCTGGAAAAACTTGCCAACATTTGACATATTGAACAAGCCGGAATAAGAGCGATGAGATTTGAAACGGCGCGAATGTGTTTTTTAAGTGACGTTTTCGCTGCCGTCGCCGTCGTGGTTGCCTGTGCTCCCTATTATCTTACCGTCTTTTCCATGATACTTTTCAAACCAAAGTCGACTGAATTCAAATCTTTTCCCAAAGGGTAATCTGAGTTCCTGGAAAACAAACTACTTGTGAGTCGAGATGAGCCCCCGCATTTACACTGTTGCAGGGACACTGATCACAATAGATATTCACAATACCACATAAATCATCTATAGGAACTGTATCGCGTTACTGCGCATGTACTAAACTCTGATTTTCTGACAGGATGTCGCGAATTCAAAAGATGAGAGGAAAGTAAAAGAACCGTGAAAAATCCGTTTACTTCGCGCTTGGCCGAGTTCGATACTTCACTAAAACTTTTCAGAAATTCAGATCAGTGATATATTGCTCCCGCAAAAGGGACAGTGTACAAAATCGGGAGTTTCTCCAGGCTGGCGTGGCTTTCATTACCTTTGGCCATAAGACCAAGATAAGGGACGCGCTTTGATGCCGGTTGAAGCCTTATTTCTCCCGCCAGCTCAGTTCCAACAAAGCTTAGATAATCGTGAAAGGAATAATAAGCAGAATGGAACCGTAACAATAATGACTATGTAAGAAAGAAAGGCATTGAGGCATGGATGTGACTGAGGAGATCTTGTGGAAGCTTCTTGAACCACGATGTGTTGCAACGACGTGTTAGTAAACTTTTAATCAAGCCTCCTTATGGCCGACAAAGTCAAACAAACATGCAATCAATGTTTAGGGAAACGAGTGCAATGAAATCAAAAAATAATGTTTGACCAATCTTTACAATGCTTCATCGCGTAGAGGGTGGACTTGTATTTATATCTTTCGAACTTTTGAGGCTAGAACGCGAGCAAGTAGTACTCAGTCCGGAATATCCCTAAATTTAAGGACAGGGCCAACTGGTCATGCTACACTTTTCAACCAGTGAGAAGGCGCGCTTGTGTTTATCAACAAACAAATCAAAACATGATCAAACATCGCTGCTGTGATCAAATATTTTCAAAACAGCGGACGGAGTCGGACAAAATCAGTCATCGTTTCGAGGCTCTCAGGCATATTTTTAAGACTTTTCATGAGGCATACACAATTTTTTTAAGTGGACAGCGTATCGGAAGCCATATTGGAAGTGTCTCGTGAAATATTCAGCACATTTTGTGGCTTATTTCTTCTTTTAAACAACGCGATGTATGGGCGAGATTTTGGTCGGTTTTCAAGGTAGGTGAACAAGTATCTATTATTTTTTCGATTCACAGATTTTTTTTTACGAAGTTCTAGATATTTGTCCTTGATTGTCATATCGATTAACTTTTATCATGTTGAATGTGGGGATGGTAGACAACCTAGAATTTTGGTAGACCAGTTTTGAATTCCGAGGTCCAAATCACGTACGTTTTCCATTCCCGGGTTTCTCACAGAGCCGTGTTATTACTTTTTTTCGCATTAGTACGAGCCTTTGCCTTTTTTCTTTTCAGGGCCAAAACAACTTTATTAGTCTTATGGATATTCACGTCCAACATCTCGCCTCACTTTGCCGAAATTGAAGATCATAAGCGCAAGGTAGATACTAACGGCTTTGTTTCTGAAATTCACCAAATCTGGAAAGATTTAATGTTGCTGGATTCTCCAAATGTTCATCCACCGTTAAAAAACAATCAAAGAAAGAAGGCAAATTTCAAGTGTAAATGATGTATTTCGCTAGTCATTGAACATGCACTGAATCTGGGATCAAATTAAAACATTGCAGGTACTACAGCAAGCAAGGAAAGCACCAGATGCGTGAAGTCAACACGAAACAACACCAAAAAACAAACAAGAAAAATTAATAAATTTGAACTACTTTTTACTCTTGTTATGACGACTGGTTCTTTGATTCTTGTCCTGTAGAAGCTAATAGGTAGTACCGATCCTGTTTTGTATGATCTCAACAAATTTTCACACTCTCTATAAGGCTATTTTTACACGGGACCATTTTGTTTCTATCAAAAATCTTGCAAGCCATGCCAGTGAAGCCACGACCACTGCGATCGGTCCGGAAACAGTTCGAACACCCCAATGATTCCTTGCAATGAATAATGTTCTGATTCTCTTACATGAAATGTTTTCTTTGAAATATTAAATGTGAAACCTAGACGAGTGCGGTAAGGTACGGTACGGTACGGTAATTCTGTCCGTCGACTCCGTCCGTTGTTTTGAAAATTTTTGAGCACTGGGGCGATGTTTTGATTTGTTTGTTGATAAACACAAGCGCGCCTTCTCATTGGTTGAAAAGTGTCGCGTGACCAGCTGGCCCTGTCCTTAAATTTAGGGATATTCCGGACTGGTACTAGCCTGCGAACCGCAGACGCATTTCCGGTCGTCGCTTCTCTCCCTCCGAAAAATAGCGTCTGCGAACCCGAGCGACAAAACGATTTCCGTGACGTAAAACCTTTTTAGCCAATCACGGTTTAGCTCTTAAAATCAAGGAACTAACTCGCGAGACTTCTCGCAGGATCGTGCGCGATGGATATGTTTTCAAGTCGAGATTGAAAGGACGACGTGGCTTGTGTATAGCCGTCCTTTTTTCTCAGAACGACGCGTTTACGAAAGTTAATTTGCCAGGATTGTGGGACTGATTGACGAAATAAGTATCAAGAGGATTCATATCGAAGAAAAGATTAGAGGACATTTTTCATCTATTTGCCTACGGAGTCAATGATTTATCAGACGTAGTTGTTTTGATCATATTCGAAACGATAACTGTCCTAATGACAGTAGACGCATCATGCCGTTTGTTGCTTCTGTTCCTTTCTGGTTCCTGGCAGGAAAGTATGCCTTGGAGAACTCTTCGATAGTTTGTCGTGTGCCGTTTTAGATATTTTTTAGTAGATATCCTTTATCTTTGAAAGGTAGGACATGTGGTAATTGATTTCTCGTGCGTGGTTGGTTCTTGGTTCAGATAGAACTTTGATCAGATCGAAAGCATTTTATATTTGTTCCGGTATATTTCTTTAAATACATGTTCTTTTCAAGGTTCTCATTTCCATAGTTTTTTGTGAGATGAGTAGAAGCGTCGTAGCTGAAATGTCATTTTGACTATGATCTATTTACCGCTGTAACTATTTATTTCACGCTGGGTCTGGCCCAGGTTTATAATATTTCAGATCATTGTGTTGTGGCGATACTAGAATTATTAACGAGCGATTGTTAGAGATTTCTGAATCAGTCAAGGATGTACCTGTATAATTGATTCACCACCTTTTGTCAGCGCTGGTGAAATTGAAATAAATAAGTCTGAGCGCGATGTCATTAAGCTATGTTACTTTCCTTTCGCTGTAGCGATTATTTTGTCCAGGTTTTGTTTATGTCACGTACTACCGTATTTTATAATGCGAAACCAAAGGCCCACATCACATACATAGCTTAAGAAGCAGTTGCTTCATAAAGAAGTCAGCATTCAACGTCGCAGGAAACCTTGTTATGGTCGTGAAATTCACGTTCCAAAGCGTATTTGGTAATTCTCTCCAAAATCCAAGACACTTCAGCGCGCGAGGTCGCGAGGAGTCACTCGAGCTGTATTCTATCCTTTGATCTGATTGGCCTACATCAAAACAAGAGCTTTTACGTCACGGAAATCGTTTTGTCGCTCGGGTTCGCAGACGCTATTTTTCGGAGGGAGAGAAGCGACGACCGGAAATGCGTCTGCGGTTCGCAGGCTAGACTGGTACTAGACTTGGACTAACCGCAAATTGACCTGTGACAAGAGTTAAAGCTGTAAAGCGGGCCGAACAAGCTTTTCAGGTCGCGAGGCGGCCGAGCAAGCGACAAACTAGCGAGAAGTCTTTATGCTGTGAGCCAAAAATAACATAAGAGACGAACGACGTTTTCGAAAGTCTAAAATATCACTTGAGAGTGTAACAATAAATCTCTATCGGTGGTGCGGTCCGAAAGGAAATCTTGTCTTTTTAAGAAAACACGGATTACGCTCGCGCGTGTGCATAATCCGGACACTGTCCCTTTAAGCCCCCTGGGGGCTTATTTATCTCAGGCACGTTTTAGGGGGTTTAGGGCCTCTTCACATGTGCCCAGTTTCCGAGACCTCGCCTCTAAATCCTCTGTAAAATTCTCCATGGGTTCATATGAGAGGGCGGGCTGGCTCAGTTCCCGAGATCTCGGTGATTCCAACCGATATCTCGATAAGCGGGCTGGAAACTTTTGCCATATGAACACTTCAGCCCGGTTATTTGGGATGAAGACGGGATTAATTCAGCGGCCCGGATGTATACATCGTCTTGCTTTGCCTGCTGTGTTTTCCACGTCATAAGCATCACATTTAACTGCAGTAATACAGCTATTGAGAGTTGCCAAAGCTATGATATGCGCGAAAGTTATACCTTTGTGTTTCGCCATAGTTGCTTTGTTCCTCGAAATTCGCGCCAGAACTCGTCCCGACCTTTCTCATATGAACCCAAAGCGAAATTGGTCCCGGTAACCGGGCCAGCCGGGCTCATGTGAACAGGCCCTTAATAAAGCGTTTTTACACCACAGATGATACATTGGTGTTCCGAAACAATTAAGCGGTGGTCATGTTGATGTTCCAAACCAATCCTAGCTCGTGGATGACGTAGTCATGCATTGTATGAGTTTTGGAGGCACTTGCTCAAAAACAAACTTCCGGCTCGTAAATAAACCATCCAGATCAGTTCACATAAAGTATTACAGTCGTGTTTAGTCAATACAGTTTATTAATTTGGCTGTAAAGTATAAGGGGGCAGGGTAGGGGAGCTTAAGAGAGGGTGGGGGGGTTAATAAGTTTATTCCCCTAAAAAGGTGGGCTTATTTGAGAGAGTGGGCTTAATAATGCGGTCAGCGGTCAGCGATGTCTACCGGGTAGGTACGTGGTGTATGCATCATATAGTGGTTTGACGTTAGTTACTAGAAGCAGTGTATATAGACGTATATAATCCTACATAGCCCTACCTAGCCATACACAGCCGTACATAGCCCTACATAGCAATACATAGCCATACATAGCCATACACAGCCCTACATAGCCGAAGATAGCCCTACATAGACCTACATAGCGATACATATCCCTACATAGCCCTACATAGCCATACACAGCCCTACATAGCCATACATAGCACTGCATAGACCTACATAGCCATACATAGCCCTACATAGCCATACACAGTCATACATAGCCATACATAGCCCTACATAGCCCTACATAGCCATACATAGCCCTGCATAGCCCTACACAGCCCTACATAGCCCTACATAGCCATACACAGCCCTACACAGTCCTTCATAGCCCTACATAGCCCTACATAGCCACACATAGCCCTACATAGCCATACATAGACATACACAGCAATACATAGCCATTTATAGAATAACTAAGATAGTACGCACGCTCTGATTGGGCGAGATTAGTGTTGCATGAAAGTATGTAAAGGTGGTTGTGGCGTCAAGATGTTTTGCTTTTCGCGGGGTTATCATGCACGGACGAATTTAAAAAAGGTTTCGAGTTCAAAACTCGACAAGTTTACTTTATTTACCCATTCCCTCGTCGGCTGAAACTTGGAAAATCCTTGCAAAGAAGGTGTGTCAATTTTCCTTCGCTTAAGCTGGCATTTTAAGCGAGAAAAATCCGTATTTTAGAAAGCATCTTTTTGCAAAACAAGAACTGATTACACGTGCAAGACTTCGTGGACAAGACTTCGCGACTGGTAAGAATTTCTCTTTTAATCGGTGCCATACAAAGAGTTTTGCGTTTTTCTCGGAAAAGATATTTTATAAAAGCCTTAGAAAACTTTTTTCCTGTGTTTGCGTAGCCTGATATAAACACTCGAGTTATACGCCGATATCTGAAACGTTTTTATACATAACATTTTCTTAAAGTTCGACCATTCTCATTGCTGCCGAGAAACGCGATTCAAAAACATAACCAACGCGCATATAGGCTTAAGAAAGTTTTTAAGTTGTTAAGAAAGGCTCACCTTTCTAATCATTATTTGAGTGATGCCTTATACCATTTGAAAGTTTTTTTTTTTCAGGCTTAATCCGCTAATCAATCAAATTAGGTCACGTGACCTCCATCGGCTGAAAAAGATTGTTCTTGAAATGCAACACTTCTTCGTGTGTCCTCAGCATTTTTACCGGTTGCACAATGTTAAGGCCGTTTAGTATATATCACTTCTGTGCTTGGCCTTTTTTAGGTATTTAAAGGCGAAGGCGTTAAGATCTGATAAAAATGCCTTGGGGGACTGGGTCTAGTTGAAAAAACCGGTTATTTTTTAAAACCGTAAAAAATTCAAAAAAGGCCAAGCACAGTTTTGTAGATGCTTGCATTACACATTATCCTAAACCAGTCCGGTTTAATAACTCACAACAAAAAGTGTTCCCATTTTTTATGGTTTTCAGACAGTGTGGAGTCACGTGACAACATTTGCATAATTGAAAAACACCAAATTGACAGAAACCACATATGTATGTATCTGGCAAAGTCTGACGTTATAGCGGACGTTTAAAGGATTGTGAAACTATATTACGATTGTGGCAATATTTTGTCACCCAGGATCGATCAATACGCAAACGGATTTTTTTCAAAGATTATTTTTGCGCCCGCAGGGATTTCGACCAGAGGCGAAATCCCGAGGAGGCACGCTGGTAACTTGCGCGTATATTAAGGACAGTACTTACAGTTCAAATATACAGTCAGTATACTAGAAAAAATCTCGATTTGCTCGAACTGGGGCCGCGAGGAATCGGTAGGTAATGATGACGTTTCTATTGTTTGCACCCGCAAGTGCGAAATGGTTAAGATGACGTAAAGACAGAAAATCTCGAAGGGACCGCTCAGGTAGATTTTGTGACATTTATTGTGCAGTCATACTTCGATACTCTTTTGCGTTACGCAGTGACATTCTGTGGAGCAGTTGTTTTGAAAGTTATGGACCAAAAGACACCCGTTAAGCGCAGGGGAGGTTGTAAGGTGCGTTTAACTGTGTATATATAAACACCTAGAGAGTTTGCCAGACACGAGTTCACAAATCTTTGATTTATACTGGAAACCTTGCCAGACACTCTTTCTCTCTCTTTGACCGGAATAAGACTCAGCCCCAAACAAGCAAGACGAGTGAACAACCGCTAGCTTATCACTGGAAGATTGATGGACATTTACAGAACTTCGCCGACAATCAAATTCTGTGCTGACTTATTCCCTGCTCACAGATGTTCTTCCGTTATAAAGTTTCAAATAAGATTAGAATGCGCTAGCGTGAATCGATCAAACGTCCCGCTTTCCGGCAAATAAAATGAACTGAATGTAAAAAGGGAAAGAGAAATAGCCAAAAATTCAACTTCTAATTAAATCTTCTCCTATGGTTTAGAATGAACTATTCTCGAAACTGAGAATGTTTCGATCAAAGCTGTGTAAATCGAGCTGAAACTGTGCATGGAACCTTGCGTTTCACCTATCGTATGGAATATCTGTGAAAATCCTCATTATGAATCGGTATATTTCAAAGAGCTACACAACCAGCAAGAATGCTATTGACCGACAATATAAAGAACGGGGGCAGCTGTAGTGTCAACTATTACTAGTATAAATTAGTAGTTAGATTGTTGCATAAACCAATAATAAAGAAGCTTTTCAAAGCCGAGTTGGTTAATCAAGCCTCTTTTGGGCGTTCATTCTCACCGTTCTTTCCCTTTGTTCCCTTTGAGCCTTCCCTACCATCTGACCTCAAGAATCGTGTGAGAAACCCTGCCGCCCAAATTATATCATAGGGAAGGAAGTTAGCCGAAAACACTCGTTGGGACTACCTGATAAATAAAGCAAGACTGGATTTGTTTTCCTGCCACCCCAAGAAGTAAAGTATGTGGTTCGACTGTCAAATACGAATTTTATAAATAACTATCCACAACCTGTTTCCATTTCAACGAGTAACAACTACGCTATGTAACAGTAATCCTAAGCCAAACGTTACAGAGACGAACCCTGGCGGCACACGCCTCTAAAATTCCGAGTTAGTGGAAATACCCACCTCAGCTCCAGATGTAGTAGCCTACGTTTTTAGGGGTTCGTAATGCGTTCCTGCCCCAGAAACGCGTGACGAACCCCCTAAGATCGTCCACGGTGGAGCCTACAGACATGGGCCCATTTATATTAAAGCGAAAACACCCGGATGCAACTCCCGCCATCCACTTTTTCTATTCCGGTTACACCACGCAAAGCGAGGACCGCACGTGAATTTTTTTCATATTTGTCAAAATTCGCATCCCGGGTGGAACGTGCATGGATAGCCCTTTCAACGGTTTTTTCCACTTTTGACATGAACCAGTAAGGAAAAAATCTGTCAATACTACTAGAAAGAAGCCTTAAAGTTAGTAAGACTGCCAAATTTGAAAGTGATATGTCATGTTTGTATGGTGGGGGTACTTATCGACAGTATGACAGTATCGAGCATGGGATCCTATTACGTAAACTTCGAGAACTGGGTGT
>OZ037776.1:14989503-15057003 GCA_964035525.1 Porites cylindrica | reverse complement strand
AGAAAAACGTTACGTCTATATTTGCGTATAACTGTTGCTAAAATTCTCTTTTATAGAATTTTGAACAACAAAAGGACTGTTAGTCCCTTTCGCAGCCGTTTTTAGCGGGGTCGGTAGACCACCTTAAAAACGGCTGCGAAGGAGATTAAAGGACTGTGGGCCAGTAGACGTGTGAACGACAATATTGCTTCACGGTCGATCTTTCTTGAATTCCTTGACATCGTGCTTTCAATCAGGTATTAAATAAAATCTTCGAATTAAGAAACATCAACTGAAATAAGAGTAGCCAGCCACCCTTTCTACTCTTTCTGGCCTTCAAGAAAACGTTTCAAGTGAAACTGAAGTGACCAGATGCAGACTGATACATTGAAATTTCTAACAAACTCCACCATTTTTCCCGGAAATGACCACATTTTTCTTGCTTTTACATTGTCTGGGTTGCCTTACATTTTTGTTCAGATTCGTTTTATCTGCAAAGGAACTAAGAGACTATAGTTCAAAAAGAAGCAATAAACCCGTGGGGAATTAATCACCGTCACATTTAGGGAAACCTTCAACATTCACCTCGCCACGACGACCACGCACCGGCGTGAAACCTAAAATAACAACGCACAATTCGTAAAAAGCTTTCCTCCAGACTGCCCAGAGTGGAGGTAAATATACAGACGAAAACTATTATATATGGTTCAAAATACATTACGACTGGAAATACGACTTAGAAGTTTATGTAACGCCTACGAAAACGATACACTATGTGTTGAATTGATAACGTCAGCGTTTTCATTTTGATCAAGTGCGTTGAGCCGTAAAGTATGGCCTTGCATATTAAACTGTTTCGTGAAAACGGGAAAAAAGAACACCTACCATCTTGTCGCGGAAAGAGATAGTAAACTGTTCAAAAGAACCAATTCAACTCGCCCGTAGTGCTTCGTCCTTTACTGCAGAACATGCCACTACTTGGCGAGCTAGGAGCCCCTCGATATGATGAAATCCATCGCAACAGATTACCTCATCACCTTACTAGGCACCAGGCTTAAAAAAAAACACGTTCCTAGTTCCCCCGCAATGGTATTGAAAAATTGTGAGGGTCATAGAGGAGGGGATGCTGGGAAAGAAGAATCTTTTCGCTTGGTTTTCCCTTAAAAGGAATGTGCTCCCGTCTACTTGTTTAAGAAGCAACGTGCAAAGGGACTGTCGGCAGATCTTTCTTTTTAATTACTCCCTATTTTGTACGTCGCGCCCTCAGACGAAGGCGTGGCTGTATTCTTCTACGAGCGTTTGGCTCGACCGATTAAGAAAGAAATAGACTCCTCGTACTCTATTCTCTAAATTCGGCAGAAAATGCTAATGAGAACGCTTAAATGCGCAGAAAGGACTGAACCCGACTTCCGGTACTCGCGCTGTGGCCATTTAAACTAGAATGGTTCTTAAGTTGTAGTCTCAAAAGAAAACCATTTGTTCAATACAGTGGCCATTGCTTGTCTACTTGATATATTATTTGTGGAGTCCCACAAGGTTCTATTCTTGGCCTGCTTTGTTTTATATTCATATTAATGATGTTGGTGATGTGTCAAAGATTTGGAATTTTGCTTGCCAATGATATAAATGTGTTCCTTTATCATTTAACAGTAAACCTTTGTGATGATACTGTAGTTCAGGAAAGTGATTTTGAACGAGCATCTCTCATGGAAGTGGCACATTGCTTACCTCGCTTCTAAAGTTTTCAGAATAACGTTTAGATTTTGCAATTACAGTAGAACCACAGTAAGCTAGTCGAACTCCGAAGGGAAACGAAAAACAGTTCGAGTTAGTGGGGGTTGAGTGCAAATTTACTTATTTCATCAAAAACGGTAACGTGATTATGCATTTTTGTGATAAAACATGATCTGTTCGTTGCAGCAATTAAAAGGGAAATAGGACTTAGTTGGAGGTAGAGGAGAGTTCGAGTTATCGACGTCCTACTGTAGTTTTATCAGTTGAGGAAGTTCTCAATACTGGCAACAACCTGCCTACAAGGCTTCCCTCAGTCCAAGAAAGAAAAGAAATGGAATGAGGGGAGGGGAAGGAGAGGATTCAACTGACTGAAAAAAAAAAAGCCAAAGGAGGGTAGCCTCCACCAGTAATTAAACCCCGGATGCCCGGTCTCCCAGATGCGACAGCAATAAATAACAAGCAAGACTTGAGGTTTTATGACTTTTATTCCATTTTTACAGATTTTGTTCAAATGAAAAGTGTAAGTAACTTTTGATTGAATTTAGGTGATCATCCTATGTGCCATTTACACAAAAGCTTTGGTCGACGAATTTTCAAGATACCGCCCTCTGTTCACTTTCCCTTTTTTATCCCACTTTTTCCATTTATTCACCATTTTCTATCGTCCTGGGGGATCCAGAAGCAGCTAGGAACTATGACCTTCACTTCAGTGTACGTCTTCCCTTTTATTAAAACGTACCTACCCAATAGACCTATTCGGCTAACTCAATGTTGTACCCAATTCAAACCCTTTGGGAATAAAACTTTTTGTTTCAGGAATTTCCATACATTTAAATGAGAATGCAACATTATAATGCAAATACAATACACAAAGAATCTTAACCCAGGGAGATTTGCATTGGGTACAACACTGAGTTAGCCAAATAGGTCTATGACAATCCATTTATTCTAGCTGAGTGGATAGTTTAGACCCTGATAGATGTATTTCCACATTTCCTTAAAAACGTCTGTGTGTATCATGGTCAACCTAAACCAAACGTTTTATTGACTTCATAACATCGTAAATAGCCTGCGAATACAGCCGTCACTCCTCACCACTCGCCACAATGGACATTTCGATGGGAGAATCTCTCTCCGCGAAACGTCCCTTGTGGCCTGCCTCGTTCCTTGGCGTCTCAAGCGGAAAACGCGACTTCTGCGAGTGATCAATATGTATCGCGCAATGGACCAGGGGAACGTTTAGCGTTGATGTCTAGCGCGGAACCAAAATCGCTCCAGTCGCTCTCGAATCGCTCTCGAATCCACTAGAACGCGAAACAGGGTACGAGGCAGCCTTGTGGCGAAGAGCGAGAGACGGCTGTATTCTCGGGCTACGTCATAAATCGCACCTAGACTCGAAAACATTCCCTACATTAACATAAAACAGTCGAATTATTTTGTTTACCTACAAGAAATGTTTTCTCACAAAAAATTTAATGTATTTCGCTTCTAGAGTAAACACTATTTCATTAAAACAAACGAAAGTTATTCCAATTTATTAAACCATCTTTAATAACAAGGTCCTAAAACCGCTCGCCACTTGAACAATAGCTTGTTGCTATGTATACGTAGCCGTGGAAACGCAAAATCCCTTTTACTCTTTATAGGTCGTCTTTACAATTAATGTTTCATTTTACGAGGTAAATTCTCGAAAAATATTCATTATTTTAAATACTGCCTGGAGTGTTATTCACCACAAAAGAAAAGATCTTGGCCCAACACCAAAACAGGCCGTCCAATTTGTTTTTTGTCGTTCATATAAATAACAACGCTTTTCGCGATGATAATAGGTTTTAAAAAATTTCCATATGCCAAAAGTTTTGCCACTACAACAGACGGACTTGTCAGCCATCTTGAAACGGAAAGAGCTGTGTTATATGTTTCTGGTGGATTTGATGTATAGTTTAGCGAAAACTTAATCAAAATCTTTCATTGTTTAGAACATCTTCGTTCATCGGCAAAAAAGAAACTAAAGCAGAAATTTTAACTGATCAACGAAAAAGGTAAGATAATATGATTAGTTCTAGTTTCTGCGATGATAATGTATACTAAATTTCTGCTGTATACATTCATTCTTAAAAGAACGCTTCGCGAACTAATTGTATCGAAAAGAAAACGCTATACATATAAGAGAGTGTTCTTCATTAAAATTATTGCGCGAAATAACTTACCTTTGGTGCGCTTAAAGTAAGTGGTAGCAGAATAATTTTCCACTCTCTATCAGGCAAGTAAATTAAAGACCATTAAATCAAAGCTTTAAAGAGTGCCTTGAAATTATCCGCGGATCATGTAGACCTGAAAGATTCGCCGTCCTTCGAAAGAAGAAATATTGGGAATTGTTTTTTTCTGCGCCTTAAACTGTTATACAAAAGCTTGGTTGGAATTCATGTCCGCCGTACAAGGAAAGAAACAAAGTTTACACGCCGCCTGATTTGGTTTTATTAACAAGCATTTCGATGCCATATTTCTTTTATTTCCTAAAGTAAAATGAAAATATATGTTGCTTATGTCGTCCCCTATACGAGCTCGTGGGTTCATCCGCGCTAAGAGACTATATTTTCACCTATTACCCAAACAACGATAGCTAATCAGAAGGAATTTGAAATTGTAATCAGCGTGAACAAACTTAAATATCATCAGCACCACAATTATTCTTTTTCAGCACGATTGTACTTGACAGCTGCGAAGAGACTTCAACACGAAGACGCCAGCTGGGAAAGGAGAAGGCTCCGGCGACTGGCAGACAAGCTCCCAAAAGGTACGCGAGTGCTCCGCCATAATTATTTTTTTTAGTGCATGATAATTTTTCCTTAATAACTTTTACGAAACTGGCTGCTGTATTGAAAAATCCTCTACAGTTCAAGATTCGATCACAGTAGCACTATATAAAATTGTCAACATAATCAAATATTTTTGAAACCAATCAGTTACGTACTCTATAAAGTAATAAGATGATGCAAAGATGAAAATGTACTCTGAGATTTTAGCCATAAATAGCTTTTGATGAAGTCGACATAAAAAAACGAAACAAATATTGCGAATAACTAGCTAGTCGACCAACGTGGTCAGTCACCTTACTGTCAAATATGAAAATATTCATGTATGGGGCTAGTTGTTTCAGTTTTCGGCTAGCTGTTTACTGAGTCCTTGCTCTTGGTACTGACAGTTGATAGCTGGGTCATCATTAACTTTTTCTTGTTTTTCCTAAAGCATTACGTTAATTTTCGGAACACGTTTAAGCGCATTCAATTCTAACGAAATAGCCTTAACTTAAGTAGATGGTAAGACTGCCTTCGTCATCCCTCGACTTTTCAGCATGATCAGTAAATATGGGATATACTACTGTTCATGCACGAATCAAAGCTTTTTATGTTCTCTAAACCTGAGCTTTCTTTTTGCTACGCGTTTGCTTGGAGATTCAGGAACGATGAAAACTCTGTTGTTAAACAGTCCGGCCATAACGACCGTCAATCTATTTGCTAAACATTTCCTTGTTGTCATAGTGCTTACAATATTAAAGAGCGCTTTTAAGGAAAAAAAGAGGGCTTGAGCAAAAGTAAAGTGCTCTTTAGTGAATTTGCAAATTTAAATGCATTTAAACTGATTAAGCTTTTATTTCGGCAGCTGTATCGCATATCTCGGCAACAAATTAAATAAACCTAATTCGGTAACTGAAAAGTAAAAGTGTGTATATGTTTTTAATACTTTATTTGCTAACACTAAGCTTTTAACTCGTCGGATATGAGGAAATGGCCTGTGCTCCATTTTTGACTAACAGGGCTTTTAACATTGATATGGATAAATTATTGTGTTATAAACTTTGAAATATTTTGTATTTTAAGCCGAGAAATGTATTAGAAGATATTTGGCAAGTCAATTTTCACCAATTGATTCTCGTCACTCCGAGTAGTAAACATGTTAATTCGTATTTGAAATATGGAAATTTATGAAAAATCAAAAAAAATCACTGAACATGTTTCAAAAGTTGTTCTAAAGTTCTCTGGGTAGTTAAGGCTGCCCCATCTTTTTCTTTTTCTTTTTTCTTTGTCATTTTGAAGTTTTGCTCACAATAGAACCCTGCTAATACGACCATCGCAGTGCTGATAGCCATGCAAATCTGGTCGTATAATTAAATGGGGTATATGATATTTTTACATCGTCATACAGTGACACTGTACTAAGCCCTTTCTAAACGAGAAATACGTGTCTCGCAAACCCTCGCGGAACCGACGGGGCGCTTAACTTAGTGTCAATTTGTCTGGAAAATCCGTTTCCTTTGCTCTTTATAAGTCTGAACTTTTGCTAAATTTGTTATTCTTGGTATGGATTCGATATTTGTTAAAGTGGTTTTCGTTTTGCAAGTAAAATTCTTGCTTTTAGAGCTAGGGCCTCTTTGCCACTCTCCTTTACAAGTCTAAACTTTTGCTTAATTTGTTATTCTTGTTATTCTTGCGATATTTGTTAGCGTGTTTTGTTGTTGTTGAATGAAATTCTTGTCACTTTTGCGATTTTTGCAAAATTTGCGGGCTTTTAGAGGACCTTCTTTACCTTTTTTTCACATAAAAAAGTCAAAATTTTTGCTAAATTTGTTATTCTTCTTATTCTTGCGGTATATTTTGTTAGCGTTTTTTGTTGTTGTTGTTATAGCAATAAAAATTCTTGTTACTTTTTCGATTTTTGCGAAATTTGCGGAATTCTTTAGGGCCTTCTTTACCTTTTTCTTTATATAAGTCTGGACTTTTGCTTACTTTGTTATTCTTGTTATTATTACGATATTTATCAGGGTGTTTTTTTTGTTGCAGTGAAAGTTCTTGTTACTTTATGCCATTTTTGAAGACTTCTTTAGATTTCTGCGAGCAATTTCTATTAAACAAGTTTTTGCCAAAATTGCGACGACAATTTGCAAGCAATTTTTTGCGACAGTGCTCAATCCTGGACATAAGGGTGTACTTCTTAAAACCTTTGTTAAAGGATGGAATATAACAAAGGATCTAAGTGTCACTAAGTCTCATTGGTCTTTTCAGTGTCAACGGGTTGGTCTTAAACTGAGGTTTCACATGGGCACTTTAAGACTAACCAGTGGCTGATCCAGACCTTCAGATAAGGGGGGGGGGGGGGGCGGTCATCCAGACCCTGAGATAAGGGAGGGGCGGGCCCCCCCGGGCCCCTCCCCTCGATCCACCACTGCTAACTCATGCTCTTTTGAATGAACCACGGGAAATTGAGATATTTCCTTTGTTACCTCGCCTGCCGACCTGATCTGCCTGTCATTGAGTCTATTCTACTATTTCCAGTTTTCCATTAACAGACATAAAACCTTTCTGTTTTAGGTAAAGAGAATGACAGCGCTAGCGTCTACGTTTGCTCCGACAGTCACTGTTAAAGTTTACAAAAATGGGAACCCCAACTTTCTGGGCAAGACGATGGTCATCAACAGGCGTCACATCCGTTCCATGGAGGCTTTGTATGACGAGGTCACCTTGCGTTTATCCGCGTTTAACGCCGTACGAAAAATTTGCACGCCGATTGGTGGGCGTCCCGTGCAAAACCTTGAAGGCATTCAGAACAAAAGCGTGTACGTTGCTGCCGGGAGAGAAGAATTTAAAAAGCTGAACTATGCTGATCTGGGTACCTTGAAGCCACGCCCGCCCCGAAAAGGGAACTTTTCCCCCAAGAAAATTGTAACTGAGGGAAGACATAAGATGGATTACGAGTGGGGAAAACGCGATCTGAAAATCTTACACGTTTTCTGTAATGGGGATGTTTTCAAGCCAAGTGTGAAAATCGTTCTTCAAAAGCGGCTGCAACAGAGTATGGAACAGATTTTGAGCATTGTACAGGACCATGTTCTTTTGACGGCAGCCATTGCTGCGTTGTATACAATTGATGGCAAGCTTGTGTTTACTCCTGGTGAGCTGGTCACCGGCGGACTCTACGTTGCGGTAGAACGAGGAAAACCTTTTAAACGTGAAAATTACGGTGGAAGTACCTCTGTGTCGAGAAGCCCTCGCGCAGCACTTTTACCCCCAATCGGCAACGGACAGTTGATACAAACCGGGGCGCAACGTTTGACGAAAAAACATGGAACTAGAAAAAAACGGCAAAAAACGAAAGCTAATGGTGAAAGCAAAATCAACGGACAATCAAGTGATCAATCATTTGATACGAACGTCATGTCCGTTACATCTCCTAATGACACCAATCCAAACTCTTCCCCACACCCTCGAATCTCTCATGCTCTGCTCCGGGCGAGTGTATCTCAGGACCTTGAGAGCGTGAATAATTTCACGATATCGTCTTCACCACCTAGATGGCTAGAAGACGACTCACCTATACCCGAAGACACATCCTTAGAAAAAACAGATAATGACAAAGACGAAGGTTTCAGGGTCGGGAGCGTGTTTAAGGCGAGCGGAATGCTACAAGAGGAAGCGGATGAAATAAAGGATATACGCCAGACAAAGAAAAAGAAACCGCTCGATTCTCTTCCGGCGGAAGAAGTTATGGAGGAAGTGGTTGAGCAAATAGAGAACACTGGGGAAACAATTTCTGACGAAAGTCATCGTAGGGGTGATCAAAGTAATGACAAAGGTGAAAATCACCTTGAAATCACAGATGATTCCAACGTTGAACAATTTGTCGGTGAAGTGATTCAGAGTCAGATGCAGGTTTTGCAAGATAATGCCCCTAGAGATGAATTTAATTCGAAATCTGAAGCTGAGTCTACTAACAAGAACACGAGTTCTGGCAACCCGCGAAAAGAGAAAAACCAAGAAAAGAACGATAAGTCTTCATCAAAGTCTAAAGCTCGTAACAGCAGAGGCAGCAGAGCAAGCCATGACGCAACACCGAGCAAAACAAAGAAGTAATGTAGCATGATGTTGACGGAGACGAATGGTATAAAAATAAGAGCCAGAGTTACTCCTGCAGGAAAATAAGCCTCATCACCAATTCTGAAAAATTTGATGAAGATATTGAGGGAACTAAAGAACGGGTTGAATCCAATGAGGATCGAAGAAATGCTTCAATGGGTATCGAAAAAAAATTCAGATCACAAAAGATGCAGAGAGTTCATGATTCAATAGGCCAGCTCCGAGTTCCAAAACTGTCACTTTCAAAACGAGCATAAGTGCCAAACCTTTCTTGTGAAATGAGTTTTATTTCCACGAGAATAAAAAACTGTTTTGGTATCAATGGCTTCGCACTTTGCCTCGCTTTCAAACAGAGGTTTGAGGTAACTTGGAAATGGCCTATAGTATTCCGTATTCATACAATACATTCGTTTTGGTTCGATTTATTCGGCTGCATTCGTTTTATATCCATACAACCATACCTTTTGCTAATAGAGGGGAAGAATTACTTTAATATTTAAGTATGAGTTAGTATAGATCTGAGATATTAAAACTGCAAATTGATGTATCTGTTTCGCGTGTTTGTTTGCTGCTGGTCGTGATCTCTCGACGTTAGTAGCACCTTGTTCGACGACGTTAACGTCTAACAATGTTGGATGATTTTCCAACAATGTTTAATGATGTTGGACAAGCATAGTGGATTCGTTCAAAGGGACCCTAAGGGTGGACTTGATGGTGGGCAACGTCGCAAACATGACTGCGCATGACTGCGGTGCCTGGGAGCCAGGTTGTCCCCTGGCGTTCCTGTCTGTTGATATCTTCTCACCCGAGTCGCTCTTTTCCATTGTATAATGAGACAAAACCCAAAGCTTAAAAAATCCTGAACACCGGAACACCCCAGGGACCCGAAACACCCCCTAAAATTACTGCTTACTTACCACTAAAATTCGGAAATAAGTAAAATAAAAAAGACGAACAGAAACCTTTAATTCGCCATCACATTTCTATAGGGAATCTTAAAATGAAAATTTTTCACGATCTTTCTATTTTTCATTTTTATCGATTTGACTTATTTTAGGTGTTCTGGGTACACAGCCTTGAATATAACCATGGTTGTCACGGTGTAAATGTATCTGTCATTGCAAGTTCAAGCGATGTTAGTTACTCTCTTCCCCTTCCCGAGTTTTTTTCGAGTCCTTCTTAAAAGTCGCATTCATATGGATTGTAACAATAAGCGTGGAATTCTAAAAGGATACGAAAATTGATATAAGGCACACCAATTCTGCTATCAAAACTCGCATACTAATCCACTTGTTATATTGTAGCGTAGTGGGGACAGAATCATCGACCAGGTCACCTCGTCAAAAAATGGCCAGAATGTGAATGTTAATTATGGAATACTTAAAAAAAAAATATCGTGATATGTAAAACTGAGTTTTTTTTTTCTCCAGTGGACGAAAAACAGCTGATTTGCGATAGTTCAATGATTCTGGTCAAGAGAGAATGATCTCTTCGCTCATTCTCTCTTGTTCTACTTTGGAAAGAAAATCACTGATTTTCATAGCCTTTTGGTCTAGTTACACACGCGTTATTTATCAGATTGTTTCATCACAAATAATCGACGAATGTTATTTGATTAACATGATAAATTGTTTCAAAGCTGAATGTCCGAAAATAAATGAGATTACTGAAAAATCAACCTGCATTAGCTTTGGGGATTTTTTTTTAATTAACACGCTTAGGCATTAGGAGCTATGAAGGACCGTGAAGAATCATTCGGAAGTATCATTCCGCCACTATTTGAGAGCATTATATTTTAGCTCAAATGTCAAAAACTGAGAGGTATATTTTGTATCCAAAATTTCATTTGTTTAAAACAGGGTAAGAAACGTAATAGTTTTATGCAAAAAAGCAGCCAAAGAGGTTTGTTTCAACGTTTTCTTCGTACAATTTCTTCTACAGACCCAAAAGTTAGAACCAGTAATTAATAATTCAATCTAGAGATAAAATGGTTTTTACATGTAAACTTAGAATCAGGTTGATCATCAGCATAACACAAATTGTCAGGAATAGCTTCTATTTTAAAGGTATCACTACAGCATATAGCATTTCATCAATTGTCAACTTATGAGTTGCTTAAGTAAAACTAATTGTAAAAATGAATGGGGCAACCTCCGGCCTAGAGAAAGAAAACTTTAATGAGTAAATATTTTTTCTTTTATGTACGTGCAGGCTTATGAAATCAGCCATCAAACCTACCTTTCTTTCTTTGCCGCTTGAATGGCCATAGATTTCCGGAGAAGCTGAGCTCTCGATATGCGACTCCATATTCTTGCCATTTCTTTTCCAATTTTTAATTGATTTATTTACAAAACAAGAAGCAGCTGAAGTGGCTATTTTAAGACAGCGGAATGGAAGCGATGAAATGTTTTTACAAACGTTGTGAACAGTTGCTTTATATATTCACAGTCGAATTTATCTCACTACAGAGAACCGTCAGTGTAGTTTGTAATTAAAGCAGTTTGAGTTGTAAGCTGCCTTCCCAGCGCCGGTCAAAGAATGGATTTATCAACAAAAGCGAAAATTCAGATTACTAAAGAAAATGAATCTCGCTGCAGAGAGGAAACAATGGATATCTTTGGAGTCAAAAAAGATGCTAAGCGTTCGTTTTTGTGCAGAGACAGGCGCGAGTTTGGTGTTCTTCAGTCCACGCTAGGCGATTTACGAAAAGACAATGAAACTAGAATTCGGCATTATGAGGATGACATGCGAAATCTGCAATGGGCTCTTCACAATCTTCGCCTGGAACAAACTGGTAAGAATGGCAAGTTAGTTCCCGAAAAGACCTCGGAATTTAGGAGTATGAAGTGATATTTATCGATTTTTCCCTCTTTCAAAGTCACGTCTAAATTCTTACAAAAAACATCTATCATTCTCCTTGGTGCACAATAAGGAGCTGGGAGAAGATCGTAGAACGCGGAACAACTTTTTTGGTTGGGTTTAGATGCAGCTAGAAAATTCGGCCCGAGTGGTTACCAAGTATGGGCGGAATTAAAGATGGCGGGCACAGCAATTGGGCCCTTCTGTTCTCTTTACTGGCGTTAATAACCACCTTTCAGCAGAATTATCACAATTATCTGCTCGTAGTAACGCCAAACGAAATCGTTGGCCTTCATTGCTTTGATTACCCACTGAACGAACCGATCCATTCTTGTCTCGTTGGTCCCTATTACTAGTCAAGAGTCTTCCTAGCGAAAGTAGTTTACATTGTGTTAGGATTTCCTACCTCCCCTAGTACTAGCTAGGACGATCCTAGCGCTAGGGGCAAGTACAACTCTTCTCACGTAAACTGAATACAGAAAACATACCGTAAAATCCCGAAAATAATCCCCTCCATGCATATGCCCCTCCAAATATAAGCCCTCCAAACTCGTAACGCAAAAGACCATCCGTTAACCCTCCGGAGGCACGCACTTGGAAATTGTCCTCAGATACAAAGTAAATCAAAGCAAAAACGGTAAATTTCCTTCCAACTATTAGGCTAGCCCAATCGACTTTGAAACGCGAATTTCCTTCCATAGATAAGCCCCTCCGAAAATAAGCCCCTCCAAAAATAAGCTTCTCAAAAAGGGCCTTTGAAAAATATAAGCCCCGGAGCTTATTTTCCGAATTTTACGGCATGGCGCTCAGATAATCCGGCTTCTATGATCTTCCTGGTGCTAAGATCTTCCCTCATGTAAAGAGCACCTAAGCCTTGCTTCTTCTTAACAGTATCCGTTCTTTTCGTTGACCTTGAACCCATACTGTTTGGGAAACCATTCATCGACCTTGATCTTTTTTATATTACTAAAAAAAGTGGATTCCTTCGAAGATTTTGCTTAGAAATATTTTAGTCTTCCCCCAGCATTTTCTGACAATGAAATTGTCAGCTTAAAGAACATAAATAGACCTTACGAAAAAGTCAAACCGCATTAACATTTTTGCCTAGGAATGTTTCAATCTTTAAAAGTCAGCAGGTTGTTAAGGGAAAATGTTGGTCTTTTGTCCATATATGCTATTTTCCACTGGTAAATTGGCATATACTATACGACCCCACCCCTCCCCTCTCCAGGCCAACCTTGAATGATTTGTTTTAGCGCGTTTTGACAGGAACTGAATTTTCCATGTTTTAGTGGGGTATATTTTGAAAAAATAGCCACAAGTTACTGTTCTAAATTTTCAAGCTGCACGGCATGGGGACCACGAGGAGAAAATCTATTAGACTGCGGATACAGCCGTCTCAATCAAGGGGATACGACTGTGTAATGCATTACTTTAAAAAAAGACTTACTCTTTGCACTTTTACGAGTGAATGCGAAGCTACAATCTCTAACTCCAGCAAAAATCGTTAAACACTACTCTGCCTCCCTTCACTCTTCCCCGGTTCCCCTTTACAATGTTGATCTAGACATGTACCCTAATGTGAAATTACATATCATCTTTGTAAAGAGGAGAGGATTTAAGATGAGGATTTAGCAAATGAAACAACAAAAACACGAGGTAAAATTGCATTGGTAGTCAGGCGAGTATCACACTGTCTTTGTGTTTTTGCTGCTGTTGGTTTTGATTTGGTTTTCTAGTTGAGTAAAGTTTTTTGCTTTGTTTTTGTTTTTGGCGTTATTTTAACCGAAGCTATACAATGATGGTTAACTGAGTTTAAAGTTTTATCTCAAGCTGTGAAAGGAATGCTTATAATACACTTTTTAGTAGACTAATAAAAAATCCATTAGCCGAATATTCAAATAACATTTATCTTTTCCCTTTCACTTTGTGAGAACTGGCCTAAAAAGATTTTTAAAAAAATAAATTTAAGCTAGAACTTATATGATCCTTGGAAACATTCACCCAAAGAGTGTTTCAGCGAAGAGAATTCCAGTGTTATCGCTTAACAGTCGACTATAAGAAAACGGACAATATGGTTTGTCAATTCAAGCGTGGCCACTTAACACCTGCACGGTTTGCTAAAAAAGTGGATTTTATCTTTAATTAGTTTCTGGGGCATATCATTCACTGCTTGAGCCAATCGCACAAAAGCAGTTTTTTTTTTTTCAAAGTTGAAAGCTGCAAACACATTGTAAAATATTGAAAGAAATGCATTCGACATCCAGTTAAGTAATTTAAAACATGGATTGTAGTGTTAGACACCAGAGTTTTCATGGTGTGGCTCAAAAAAAATATCTCGAAACGGATAACAACTTCCCGAGGACCTTCTTTTCAAAGCCCTACGTTTTGGACCCAAGAACTATCTCCAACACAGCCAGAAATGTTTGTTATAGCAAAACTCGAAAAGAAAATGCCTTGTTGCTACGGAAAATTGACGCGTTCAAAGAAGAATTGAGACGTAATTTGAAAGAATACCGAGAAGAGAAAAGTAACCTCGAACAAGTTGTTTTTCATCTAAACTGCCAAAGAGAAGGTATGTCAAAGAACGTTAGTAAATACATCGAGAGGTCAACGCCAGGAAATGTATTCGTAGATCTTTTTCGATGATCGATCTTTTAACCTGTTTGATTGTTGTGATCTCAGGCATTTTTCGCACTTTGCAATACTCGTTTATAACCAACGATGCAACAATTGTTACAATGTGCGACAGGGAAGACGTTAAGCAAGACTACACACCTTAGAATATATACACTTATGGTAACCACCTGTTAGGAAGTGCGTCAATAGAACGAGGGTTACATACAAACAGGTTAAAAATATACTCTGCAGATTTCTTCCGCCCAAGACATGCTCCTAAAAAAAAGCAACAACAGCAACAGCAAGAAAGAGATCGGATTAAAGTTTCGCAGTGAGTTTCGAGAAATGTATGCGAACTTTCTTTCAATGTTAAAGCCCCAGTAAAAAACCAGCGTCGAACACAGCCAAGGCAAAAGAATATAAATTTGATTTCCTATATTCTTTTTAGAGTATCCAATCGTAAAATTGTAGGTAAAGAGAATTAAACTGAATTTGCTTTTTATGCTCTCATATCTGAGTCCAAATTCACACTAACCCTGGGTTATCTTCACCCACCTTCGAACAACCCGGCCCTGGTCTCCTCTCTTTATTTTCTGTTGGTCGCTTACACGTGTGGTCACCAAAAGGAAGAGCAGATATGTTTTGCCCCATGTTAGGGATTCTGAATTCCGGAATCCAGGAAATTTTTGCTTGTGGAATCCGGAATACAACTCAAGGACTCCGGAATCCCACTAACGATTCGAATCCGGAATCCAAGTTCCACTGACAGAGAATCCTGAATCCAGTACCTGAATTACGTAATCCACAGAGTGGAATCTAGAATCCAATACTGTCTTGGATTCCCTTACATGGGGATACATTAGTGGCGGATCCAGGGGAGGGGCCCGGGGGCCCGGTCCACCCCCCCCCCCACCTTATTATTAAACCCAACTGAGGCCCGAAGGGCCCAAAAAAGTTTTTTTGGAGACCGGGCCCTCCCCCTTATCTAAGGGTCTGGATGACCACCCCCCCCCCCCCCCCCCTTATCTCAAGGTCTGGAACCGGCATTGTATATGTTCCTGAACAGCGTCTTGTTGTCTTTTTTAACCTTTTCCTTTGATTCGCAGGTTTAACACCGTTAGGAAGTCTTATTTCTGGAGATACACACCATCAGCTAGCTTCTTCACGAGGAATGCAAGCTAAGAGTGACTGTAGGCAAATCAAAAGCATTCGTCGTCCTCTTGCTCCGGAGAACACTCGGGATCACGGAACTAGACCTTCTACTCAATCTAGTCTGCAGTCTTTGCAGGGAATGACTATCCCGCGTGAAGTAAAACGTGAGATCTTAAGGCGGCAGTCCATGCGCTCAAAGGAAAAACAGCAGCAGCAACTACAAGGCGATAAGCAACGAGAAATGCAGTTGGAGGATACTGTGGGAGTGTACACCAGGATAAATATGTTAAAGGGTAGTTTGAGCTACAAGGGAAAGCCTACGAACAGGTACCTTTGTTTGTGACTTTAATTTATTGGCTGATTTGAGGTTGTCCTTGAGACTGCGCGCGTAGTTGATGTTTGATGGAGTCGTTTTGGGCATAGTATCCCTTATGTTATTGGCAATTATAAGGTTTCGTGGGAGACTGGGGCCAAATTCGTCACCCAAAATAATCTCTCAACGTCACCAATACAATGAGTTAAGGGCGCATATTTTGTAGCCACATTAGACCATAGTCACTTTGGCAAATCACAGCGATCGAGGAAAATAGGATCAACCAATCGAGTCAAAATACACCAGGTGACGATAAGATGCGGTAAGATTTGACTGAAGATATGCCAGATGAGTCAGCCAACTGCTGAAACAAGGCAAGGCAATGCAAAACCAAAGCAACCATGAAATTGCTCACGAATTTCACTAAATATCAAAACTGATCTGATTTTTATCAGACGTTTTTATCAGTCGCCAGTAAACTGCGTCAGGTTTCGGATGAATTTCACGGCAGTTTTCTCCTTTGGAACATCGCATAAACCCCTAAACAACCCACACTTAATTCAGTCCCAGATATATGCGCTCGCCTAGGTTCTTCTGGCTGGAGTCTTTGTTTCGAGTATATTTCCATTTAGCTCTAAATCGCAAATTTCTATCCCAACAAAAATAGATAACACTAATTTCTGTTTTTTTGAAATTATACAGTCCTCTCATGATTCAGTTGTAAAAATATGGCTTCTATGGAAAATAGAAGCTCTGGTGAACTTTACTTAACTGCTGTTCAGTTTTTATGACTTTCCATTATTTAATTTACAGTTTTGAGGAAGGAGGTAAAATGGTCAATGGGCATACACCATCATCAATGTCCCAAACTTGCAAAAACCAGTTTACCTCGCCTACCAGTGATACAATGAGTATGTCATTCCAAAGATCCTCTGTTTTGAGCACGAAAGATCGAAAGCAATATCGAAAAGATTTTCGTCATGTAAAGAATCAGGAGGTCTTTCCCTCCCAAAAACCTATAGCAAGAAAAGGCTCAAGCGGTATTACAAGGAGAAGAAGTGTCCAGGGAGCATTCGTGGGCCCTAAAGGGAACAACGTAACACTGCATGATAGATATTGTACTAGTTGCTTAGGAGAAAGTATGAAGAAAGGAGAACTAGAAGTACTTTCGGACTACGAGGTGGTCGCTTACCACGATCTGGAAGAAGATAGAAAAGTTGCCCTAGGGAAGACCTCTCAGGGCTTTACTACTTTGGAGAAAAAATTTGATGAATCCAAGAGTGACAAAAAAAGTCATTCTGAAATTGCAAAAAAAGAATTTGAGACAAAAGGCTCCTCGTCGGGAGTATCAGGGACTGGTAATAAAAAAAGAAATTTTATTCAAGCAGTAACGAACAGAGTGATTCTTCCGATCCGGTTACAGAAACAAACCAGTCGTTTGAATAAAAGAGGCGATTTGGTGGCCCACCGTGAGTGTAGTTTTACAGTGGGCGAAGACGTACTAAAGGAAGAGAAATTCATGGAGAAAAATGAAGAAAATGATGTTTATGAAACGGAAAAGGTGACTCCTTTGAGCGCTGGTAAGTTGCAAAAGTTGATAAGAGAAAAAGTTCTCAGCCAATCACAAGCTAAAAGCACGAAAGCCAATCCCAAGACAGTGGTGCTGGCTGACTACGTGCGTACACTCCAAATGCACATGGGAATCACAGACAGTGTCGTCTCAGAAAGTAAATCACCTGACTTTAGTGCAACTCCATTTATAGCAACAGCAAGAAAGTTTGGAAGTGAAGATGGCAAGGAAGATCCTCCAACAGCGATGCAAAGGCGGTTAGAAATGCTGCGGGAGCAACTGGTTCGACTACCATCGACGTTTACTTTGTTAGACGGAGACTTGGTGGAAGATTGACACTTTGTTCACGCAGTTATATTATTTTTCGAAAACTGTCTCTTTCGGAAATAGACTTGTACTATGCAGGGAACATATAGTGACACAGAATTGATTATTTAAGAACCGTTATTTTGTAATTTTGTTGTATAAATTCATTTAGCAAGTATCTGCACTTTCTTTCTTTTATATTCTTATATGCAATTTTAACTTATGAAAACTTTCGTTGATATCAGCAATGTCGAAGGAGTATGTCCTCTCTAAATATTGGTAACTAATAATAGTAATAGCGCCTCCTTGAAGATACGTAAGTCACCGGATGGGCAAGCCTACTAGGATTTGTCGGTTTATGCTGACCATACCTGTGACAGTGTCAAGGCTAACAGGGTGGATGTATGGAGATTTACTGGAAGATTGACACTGTGTTCACGCAGTTATTTTCGAAAGCTATATCTTTCGGAAATAGATTAGTACTTTGCAGGGAACATATGGTGACACAGAATTGATTATTTAAGAACCGTTATTTTGTAATTTTCAAGTATAATTCATTTTGCAAGTATCTACTCTTTCTTTCTTTTACTATATTCTTATATGTAATTTTAACTTACGAAAACTTTCGTTGATATCAGCACTGTTGAGGGAGTATGTCCTCTCTAAATATTGGCAACTAATAATAATAATGATAGCGCCTCCTTGAATATACTTAAGTCACCTGATGCGCAAGCCTACTGGGATTTGCCGGTTTACGCTCACCATACCTGTGTCAAGGATAACAGAGTGGATGCGGATCATAAGGAAAAGAAAGTTTGGGCAGTGTACGTAGCTGAGGAAGCAATACCCAAGTTATAGATAACATCGAGCAATGTAATATTGTCATTGATAAGCTAGGAGGGTGCTCAAAGGACCTCGAGCTGATCATGACTATGAAGAAGCTCGTTGATGCAAGGGCAAAGGGTGTTTTGCGAAGAATGCACAAAGCCACAATCTCGTGCTCGTTAAATATATGGAGCACGTACTTTCAAAGCAACTGATTTTTAACTGTCGGAAAGGACGTATAAGGGCCGTGTTTCGATGAGGTCCCAGAATGGACGTTTTAAGTGCTTTTTTTAGGATTAGTCTAGATTCGAAAATAATTTTTTTTTCATTTACAGATATTCATTTACATTATTCATTAGATATTCATTTACATTTTATTCTCTTCACTTTTATCTTTTTTTATTGTTATTACCATTATTATGGTTATAATAATAATAATAATTATTAATTTTTTAAATTTTGCCATTGTATTGTTCCATTTCGGGATTCCATAACAAAGTTCGTTTTGTAGAGTAATTTAGTTCCACATAGGCTATGCTGTGCGCCCTACGTGGTTAAGAGTTCTCATTCTTAGACTATACTGTATCATAACCAACTCATTAACTTATTGCTATTGTTATCTCTTTTGAATTATTGTTATTTATGAACATGAAAAATGCTGACAAGTGAGCACTCAGAATTTAGGTACATCCAAGATTGAATTAACTTATGCTATGATATTGTGTCCATAGAGAGGTGTTTTTCTCAGGAGATGTCAATTTCAAATATACTTACGTTTAATTTACCTTAGGTCACCTTAAATCGCCTAAAGTCGTCTAAGATCACATTAAATCGCCTAAAGTCGCGTTAGATCGCCTAACATTTTGAGCAAATTTTAGGAAAGTCGCCTTAAATCGCCTTAGCTTACGGCGACTTAAGGTCCCATGCTGCCGCTTTTTTTCAGCCTCCTTCAAACCCTATAAACATATCAGTCTTTAAAAACAGTGTTCTCGTTGGGCTGCGGATCGTCACTGATTAGGATGATAAATTACACTGTTTTTAGTTCTTGGCCCCGACTAATTCCCGTTTTATCTTGAACGGCTCTAGATATGGTTCAAAGATAAAATTTTTCCGTATGAAACGGTCATCTTAAGTTTAATAATGTACTTTCCACCAACTCTGGTGTATCGCATGGTATCATATCATTGATATTTTCCGCGAACCAGCTCTAGTGATTTGATTTCCTTTAGAATTCATAACAAAGTTGCAAAATGATTGTTTTATATTACAACCGCGTCAACTTTGTAGCGCTGACTGTAGCGTCGACATAGCTTTTACGTCAATGGTAGGTAACATGTTGGCTCGGAAACCTTAATTGGGGGGAAATGTTGGCTTGTGCGACTTTAGTTTGTAAGAGTAAGGAACCCAGTACTGCATAATTTTCACCGACAAATCTTTTAAATATTTTTCGTTTCGGACTTCTCTCAGTAGACAGGTTCTTGCAACCCTAAAACCTGATTACAGTCATTGATTATCAAGACAAATTGAGCTACAGATCAGGGACAATATGGCGGCTATACGTATCCCCTTGTATTTATAGGCGTGACTGTAGTGTCTGCGTCTCACCTACATATAAAGCAAATTCCTTGCTCTAATATAAGAAGGAAGCAATATAACCCGACTGTATTTTTCCATAAGGGATGCGACTACGATGAAATGGCTGCATAATACTGGTATCAGACAGTCCCAGAAATTTGCCAAACGTACATGCTTGGCTTAATGTAGAGGTTAAATATTTTGGGGCTGTATTCAAGCAACTCGCTCACTACACGATGAGGTTCCAAGAATCTAATTCACATCTGGGTCTTTCTTCTTTTTTGACTTCTGCTTACAATCTTAATCTTCTTACTGTTCTTCTCTACTCAATCCTTACTCTAAACTAGTTCAAGTATACGGTAGCGGTTTTTATAGCCAAAGTTGGACATGTTTGGGTTATTTGACCGTGGGAATAAGATATCACACATCAGGGTGTGGGTAGTGTTTTGGTATTACTGAACCTACATGTGGTTGCGATCGGCAAGAACTGTAACCAATGAAAAACTGAAACGCTGGTTAAAAACCCAAACACGAACTTTAACAAGACTAATGAACCAAGGTGAGGTCAGCTCTGACATGACAAACACGACCACCAACGAAAAACTAACATCTGTCAATGGCAAGCGAACAATATTGGCATTAAGTAAATCCGAGAGCTGAGCAAAAATTCAAGTAAAAGTAAAAGCACAAGATCAACATAGCAAAACGCTTATGCGGACAAATCCAGACTAACCTTGACCCACTTAATGAAACAAAAACGAAACTTAAAATAAAATACAAACCCTAAAAATAACTTTCAAAATAGTTCACAGCAACATTGAGAAAAAAAGAGAGGTTTTTGACCAAAACCAAAAGAAATCATGGGAGACGACAACACGAAAAAGCGTCCGTTTGGTATTTTGGCAGATCTTGAACGACAATTTCATTTCCTCTCACTCGGCGTAAATAGTTAATTTTTCTGACAAAGGCGCTAAAATTAAAACTATGTCAACAAATTATATCAAATTGAATCAAAATATCATGAGACTATGAATGCGCAATATTGTCTTTGCTTTTCTCCCAAGTCTTCCTTAAATACTATTCCGCGCGAATGTAAAAGTTCTCCGGCGCGACCGTTTGTATTCAACCACTTTTGTTTTCACTTCCACGCCGGGTTGAAAACTTGCGTCTTTTTCATGGGTAATAACTGAGTATATGCGCAACTGTTTGATATGTGTTATTTTATTATCAGTTTCACAGGGGCACCCAACGACTGTTTTCTGTATACAGTATCTGTTCGGAGAAACAAATATTGCCTAGAAATTTTCTGTTACTTGAGGACGGCTAAAAATTCCTAGATGACCGTTCCATTCACCTACAGCTTCCGAAGCTTATCTTATGATTCCCTACGATTTTCTGAAGTTTAATTTTCACATTTTACGCCCCAAGTTAGGCTATTTTCCGTAGAAAAAAGGGAACCTAAAATTATCGGATTCAAAAATGTGGTGATGTTAAAAATCAGAAAATGTCTTACTTTCGTAATAGGTCAAATTCCATCTAAAATTTTTGGAAAAATAATACTCAAGCCCTTACGGTAATTTCGAAAAGACTCAAGTTCCCCTAGGATTACCGAACAGATACAAATTTTATCGCGCGCTGCTTGGAATGCATTTCTAGATATCTAAAAGTACTCTGGATAGCTTGAAAAGTGTTTTCAATGTATTTACTGAGAAAACCATCGTTGGGTGCCCCTGAGGTTCAACTCGTTACAGCACAATAAAATGTAATCACATTGTTTAGGGTGTAAGGGGCACATGTAGCTCTGAAGGAAATAAATTCCATGCCGCATCACTCAACTTTGAGTGAGCTTCAGACAATGCGCGCGCGCGGTCAAAAAATGGGTCTGTGTCTGGAATGAGGTTGAAAAAATATCATGCCGCCTTTTCGCGTCTCCTTTCGCGTGCTGCTCTCGAGTGACTTCTCGCGACTCCGCGAAATGCCCAAATGCTCGCAGGCTACGCCGCTTCAGGTCATAGGCTCCTGATAAACTATGAATGCTTTTTAAAATAAAAACAGCAGCTTAAATCCGGATTTAAACTTTTACCACGTGTTAGGCGGCTTTCCATCGTAAACCTACTCTGTTTTGAAGAGCCTCTGCTCGTAGGGTACTACAAACTGGGCACTCAGAAGTTAGCCATGCTGAACTTTCTGAACTTTTAAGTCAGTTTATCAGGGAAAAAACTCTTTCAGCGTGCACGTGCTGGCTTGAGATCATGCCATCGCCATATCTCTATACATGTCTGTCTGTCCGGCTGACTTTCGCCCTCTCCCGAAAAAAAAAAAGAATACCTGATCGCAGGTTATCATCACGCAACAATTGAAGCCGATGTGATTTTGTGATTAACATCCGCAGTGGACGATCGATAGGATTACTCACTTTAATTTCAAACCTTGCGACTGGCATTTTGATAGTGATACATCCGGTTTGAATATACCTGAGGATGGGAAAAAAAATCGAGTTTTGGGCGCTGGCTTCGCCGGCTTCATCCAAGTTTCCGGAGAGAGATGGTTTGCTTTTTTATTTACTCAGTTTTTGTAAAAATGAATACCACCCTTTCCCGCCCCTCCCATTTTGTTGCCAAAATGTACACGTATACGTGTCAACATCTTTTCTTCTTTCTTTGTTTGTGTACCAAATTTACAGGAATAATGAAACAAATTATTCGTTTTTCCGGTGTTTGATTGTGACACAAAGTTGACCATAGTTTGCCTTAGGATTTATAGTAAATGTATAGAAAACCTCGTTTAGCTTGTGAACAGGTCTTCGCGATTTTTGCACCCTTTCCTCAAAAAGAGAGCCTGTTGACAGGCTAACGTCTTTTCATTATTCAACGATCTAATCTCAATAACGTTTTCCTCAGGCCTCAAAACACCCCAAAACACAATCAAGGCTCCTCTGTGCGCAACCCTAGTATACAAGTACATGTAGGTCATTTTTTCGCTAAATAGATCAGCAAGAAGTTCCGCGCATATCGTACCACGAAGAAACGGAGATCGAGGAATAAGACCGGCCTTACATGTTACCTGCATGTCATAACGGCACCTTTCAACAGGATCACTGATAGAACACGTGATAATCAATGACTTGCGTGTTTCCACGCCACTAGCTCGCCGCCACGAACCAGTCAAAATAGAACGGCATAAAAAGTTCCTTCCGTCAGGATGATTTTGAAAACAGTTAAACTGCACCGACAAAAAGAGCCTTTTTCCAACTTTCCTGTAAAAGTAGCCTTTCGAAAACCGCAAACGGACTAACCCATGAGCCGTGAAAACTTAACACGGTATTAGGAAAGGGGGGAGGCTTAAGTTGCCTGATAAGAAATAATCGCTAGCAAAGCAGCTTAATTAGCTAACTCGTCAATTCTTGAATTGTTCACTAAATCACGATCACATCGCCAGGAATTTTGAATGTTGTGTGCTTCTTATCTTATCTACTCAAAACTTTAAAGGTGAAAATTAAAGCCATTTTTGTGAGTGATAAAAGAGCCTTGTTTGTTTTACTCAATCAAGGTGTCTGTGGAAGAAGTTCGATGATCTATTTTGTTTTATTTTTCAAATACTTAGTTTCCACCTATGCGATTTTCCTTAGATTAGCGATATATAAAGGATTTCACCAGGGAGCATGAGCATTAGCCATGCTCAGGTGCTCATGGTGCTAGGTGCTAGGTGCTCATAATTCTGAGAGAGCAACAGTCATACTATATAAATAAACCTATCTTACGGTAACCTGCGATCACATATTTTTTGTTTCAAGGAAAGGGGAAAAACAAAAAAAAAAAGAAGAAGGACCGCCTTATCGCAGGTTAATGTCACCGCGTTCTAACAGCAGACCGTTTTATTCTTAGACATATTTTACAGCACTTTTTCCCTGCGAAAATGGAAGGTACACTCCCTCAATGAGCGCATTCAAAGCATCAAAATACCAAAAGGGGATGACTGATCGTCTTTGGTCAAAATACCTTTTTTTGGTCTTTTTGTTTCGAAGATTTGTTTGTGGATCTTAAAGAGATACTAAATTTGCACCAAAATCTTTTAAAAATAAACTGGTCGGTGAAAACGCCGTGGCAAGAGTACATGGAAGTTGCTCATTCCGGTTTATGGGCTCCTGACATAATTGCTGATTTGTGCAGGCATGCTGGCATACTTGCGGAAGTTGGTCCAGTTTTTTTCAAGCTTCAATCCATGTCTGTCAACCTCGATCCCAGGGTCACAAAGAGAAATGACCCTGCCGGGAACAAGGTTGGCCTTCCTAGGAGCCTTATGGGCTCCTGGCCCTCCTTAACAACAGACCACAGGAAACAGTTTCAGTGCCTAAGTAAAGTCTTGAATAACACAATTGGACCATCATTTTTGGAATGCAGTTAAAAGATAGCAAATAGATAACATAGCCCTTTTTTTCATCAGCCCCACCCACATGACTATGAGGTGGGGTCGCCCGATGATATTGTTACCATGGTTACTGAGTCGGACTGCCTATTAATTTAAAACGGCATGCACTAATAGAACGTGCGAGGGGAACGCGCCCGCGCGTCCTTTCTACTGTGGCGCGAAAAGTGAAAGTGAAAAATCCCCAAGGGTCGTTTATGGCCTGAACGACAAAACAGTCTGGGTTTTTTTTATCAAAATCTGTCCGGCAAACAATATAAATTCAGCTTTAAATTTTGCCAGTAGGGTGGCTAATCAAGTGATGCTCAATGGCTCTGTTAACGTTTTTAAATGTTCATATTTTGGGTTTCATAAATAAACTACACCAGGATCCGATTATTGACATAGAGGAAGATCATGCCCCCGGGGGTTGGGGTGCTCCTTATAATGACCTATAAAGGGCCGTTGTATCTGAGGCAAGATGAAAGGGTACGGATTTTACTTAAGTATATAAAAGGGTAGGAGAATCGTCATTTTGATCTGTAAAAGGACTTAAAAGAGCTAACAGACTCAGGGGCTGGGACTCCGGGCGGAACCTCCCCGTACAAAACTTTGTTGAGTACTCCCCCCCCCGGATTATGCACTCTCTCGAAAATTCTGGCCATGGGAAGATGCTAGTCTATAGCCTATGTTAAGATGATCCAAGATCACTGATCCGGATTATGCACTCTCTCGAAAATTCTGACCATGGGAAGATCCCACAGCCTATGTTAAGATGATCCAAGATTCTGGCACTATTCAGGATAAACAGGATAACCCGGTCAGGTTCATGCGATAGTCTTTTCCAATTAATTAATCTTGTTCTCCATTGTTTTGGTGGATTTTAGTTCTCTCATCCAATTTTTTCAGCTTTCAAAGAAGTCGACAGACCATAAAATCAATTAACTAGAAAACCTATAAACAAACCCATTCCCACGACCTTATAAAAATAATTAGCATTTCCTGATAGACTCGTTGCCTCTATCGCACTATATAGAGTCCAGCTTTCGTTTTCTTAACAAGAAATAGATCGAAATTAGCTTCAAAACTGAAAGGACTGTGACTGAGCTAAATAAAGGCCATGCGGCATTTTACATCAAAACTAAAAAGTGTTAACATTTTAAGCTGTCTGCTGAATTTTCAAAAAAATTATCGCACTTCCTGATCGTCTGTTTATCTTGATTAACATCGTCCCTTTTTGCTGAGTAGCCATTGGCTGTGATGCCTGCCTCTTTGAATAAACCACATCGCCGGTTTCGGTATTGGTGCTAAGTGTTGTTTGTTTACTAAAAAGGACAAAAAGATCAAGCTCTAGAGCCGACACATTCTACAAGTTGCGGCGTGTTTGAGCTTCAATGTATGGGTTTCCTGCTGTATATTTTTATGACTCCCAGAATATTTGTTTAGCCCATTAGTTGTAAAATATTATTCAACTTGTCTGTGAGGCGTCGCCGATGAAAACAAATTGAGACGGGGAAAACAACAAAAAAAGCTTCAAATGTACTGTGTATAGTACTTTGCCGCAGTGTAGGGTCAAAGTGCCGTCTTGTAAAGAGGGAGCGCGTCAGAATTCTCCGAAAGCGCCACTTGAAAGGTATGTTAGCTCAAAACGTCTGAGCTCCTTGTCCCTAAATGTAGACTCTCAAACTTGCTAGAGTAAGCAAATAAATTAGATCTACTTCTTCAGATCTGCTTTTTCAGCAGTTTTAAGTGGATTAGAAATTCCATGATCATAACGGGATAAAGTAAGTCTTTCCTTGCGGAAGGAAAGATCGGGAATATTTAATTTCTCCGGGCAAAGGACATGAAATCCGACTGACCGCGACACGCGGTCGCGGTACTGGGTACAAAGAGAGAACTGGTGTTTTAAATTTGGTGCCAACAGAAAGTGGAAAAAATTCTTCTCAGCAGCATTTTCTGACAGTACTTGCTATATATAAAATCCTGCTAAACAAAAAGAAATATAAAGACAAGGTATTCTTCGATCGTGAGAGGACAAGCCGTTGATACACGCGCGTACACGCATTGTGTTCACGTTTCACGTGTACTCTGACGTATTGCGTGTTTTAGAGGTCACCAGAGAACCACGGGAAAGTTCCCGAATCTACACAATTTTTCTTTGTGCATACTAGCATAGGATTTTCATTTTATTTGACGCCTGATGGTGACGAAGCGGCTCATCTAACTTGTACTTTTTCGCTTCTTGTTGATCAGAAGTCACCGATGAGACCATGACGATTTAGAACAGAAGAAGCTCGTTTGTCAAGAAGATGGGTATTTCTGCCCAGAGAGGAATAGTTTTGGCATGCATTTTGTTGAGCTGTGTTGCCTTGAAGCCGCAACGTAATTCACGAAGGGATGTTTATAGCAACACATGGGTGGTCCACGTAGAAAGAGAAAAGAGATTCGTCGATGACTTGGCGGAAGGAAAGGGCTTTATCAACAGAGGAGAGATTGAAGGTTTTAATGGGCACTTCTTGTTTGAACACAAGACACTTGCAACGCGTCGATCGCGGCGGCATGCCGCAGAACACACGGACAATCTTCTTCGGGAACCACACGTTAAATTTGCTCGTCAACAAAAGATTTTGAGAAGGAGCAAACGCGGCTATTTTTTAGATCCTTATTACAAAGATCAGTGGTATTTAAACAATTCAGGTGAGTGAAAATGTCGCTGAGAATATCGCTGATCCCTTTGCCCTAATTTAAAGTAAGCTTAACTTATGCTTGAAACTTGTCATTGCATGCTTGCATGCATGTTGACACCTTTAGACCTAGCTTTTGAGGATACTTGTTTGGGAGTATTAAAAGGCTACAAGCCTATGAAGAAATGAATTTACTTGGTGCATTCAACTTGAGTTGAATTATACGCCATTAGTACGGATGTGGTACGTGTTTTTTACAGCGCATTTGTTTCTGATAAAATTTCACTTATCTGAGCTCGCTGAAATATTTTCCCCGAGTCACCTCTAGTTCACTCTCAGACAGAATGAGCTGCCAGAGCAATTTCTATGTGGTTTGTGGCAATTGTGAATTAGCGGCAGATCTTTTATCTCTTCTTTTTTTGTCGCAGAGTGTAATTTACATCAGTTCGAGCAAAAGCTGCTCCTCAGCATTCAGGTTAAATTCCACGCGAATATTCTTTGTTTCCTTGTATGCACAATATCGTTTTTATTTTAACATCAAACACATTAATCGAGGCAGTAATGACGCTTAAACCATATTGCCCGTTTGTTCTCGAGTTATTTTTACGAAACGAGTTAAGCCCATAACCATGCATTCTACAGGCGCTTTGTTTGACTTGTGGTTCAGATTTCATCAGTGGCCTCATTTATCTTATCGAAATTTTACAGTTCATCTGAAAGCTCAGCTATTGAATTTCTGACGGCATCTTCTTTATGCAAAAACAAAAGTCCTTGAACGTACAGAGCGAGCCGTTAGCATTTCAATAGTTAGACATCTTTGTTTGTGTTGTCTACATACACTGTAGTTTTCTGTCCACTCCATTTAAAAAAACTATGGTCTAAAATTCGCGTTGTACTCAACATGTGTACTTTGGTTGAGGTGTTTTTCTAAATTCTTTGGCCTATTTAACTAGTGCAATATTTAAAATTAGTGCTGTCTTGTCGTCGTTAATCTCCAGTGCTGTTTTATGAATACTTTTATGACATGAAGGCCACATATTTTAATAAAACTTGTCTCTCTGTCAATAATAATCATTTACCTACGATTAGTGTAAAAACGCAAAAATTATGTCAAAAATTCAGTTGAGTATTGCGCATCAATAAACGGTCTGGCCCGTGTTCTGACCTTTTAAGATTTGCAAATACTAATTTCAGTGAATCTTCGACTACAAAGACCTTGACACTTGGGTCTGTTAAAATGCTTTTATGTCCTGTGTGAGTACGTGTTAACTTTCTTCGTTTTACACATGCAGAATCTTGCTTCCTGAAAATCTTTAATAATTAGAGACTTTCAGCACTTGGACACCAATGAGTGACCTGATAGTGTTATAAGATATGGATACTAAATATCTGAGAGGGATTAATGTTTTTTTTTTCATAGCTACAAGATAACAAGTTTGGCAATGTTGTCATTTTATAACGGAGTAGCATTTGTTCTGCAACCAGATGCAATGCGGGAGATAACTACTCCATTGTGGGACATATGTCATCTTATAAAATCTTTCACAGATTTAGTGCCATATTAATAAATTTTTAAGTTGATGTATCATATTTTTAATCCCTTGCATACTATTTATTTATCTGATCACTGGTATTTATTTTTTAAGTTAGTGACAAAGTTCTCTGCCTCATTATCCTTGTCCTTTTACCTAAAGTAAAATCTTAGGGAAGTGGGGACTTAGCTTTAATCCCATTTAAAGAATTTGGAGGAAACTCCTGTGACACTTTCTGTTTATAATTCTCAAGATGTATTACAAGTATCATAGAAATAGCAGAGTAATAATTCTGACAAGCATTTGCTTTTCCAACTTAAACATGCACTGAAGTCTTGTAGAGAGCGCATCATGTTTTGATTTTTAAGTGGAGACTGGAGGTATAAAATACATTTTTACATGAGTGTATATTACAAATGTATTATTGAATTCAAGTCACAAAACCTTTTTTCATCTTCTTTCGTTTTTTGAACATGTATACAGTGTGGTTTACCAGGGCTTGCTTTGAAACCGAAAATGGCAATCTAAGCAAAATTTACGAATTGTGTAGTTTATCTACAGCTGTAATATGCTTGGGCAAATTTGGATGGCTTAGTTAGGCATGCTTCTCTAATATAAAGGAATTACTCTGTGGAATTATATTTTCAGTTTGAAAATACATGGACTCCATTAGCCATCTAGGTCATATTTTCCAAGTTACGCTCCTCTTTCGTGAGCACTCATTTCTGTTGTTGATTATACATGATTAGGGATTTCAATGCATGTGGTTTTGTTGAAGGTGACCATTGTAACCAAAACGTGTAGGAATTTGGGCATTTTACATAATTATTTAACAAGTTGTTTAAAACATTCCATGTGCCTGTACTATCATACTGGTTGGCATGTGATCTTCTAAAATTATATCCAGGTGATATTAGTTTGATTTTTCCCAAGGCTGAGATATTGATGCTTATTGCTATATATAATCATTTATCAGTTCTTATCCACACAGCCTGTAGCCTATATCACTTTGGTGACGACGTTATGTCTTCTGATGTAACCCAGAAATCGCTTGAAAACAAATTTGTTTTTTTTGTTTGTGGTTTAAACAGTTTTGATTTTGAGATGGATTTTTTCTTGAATTTTGTTATTTTTGAGCTTTTGTGAAAGTTGGTTTCCAGTTTTTAATAATTAGTAAACTAATATTTTTTAAATTCATGATTATTAAAAAGAAGAGTAGATATTTTGGGTTTTGATATTTGCTTGTTTCAAGTTTTGAGGCTTTGGTCCACTCGAGAATTAACGTACAATATTATTTATGCTGATGCAAAACTTAGGAGGTCCATAATTATGTCCTCCTAAAATAAATACAAATAGGATTTGTGAAGATGCCCCATGTTTCATAATTTAGGCCTGCAGTTTTTTTTTCTTTTCCTTTTCCTTTTTTGTTAAATTGTTGTTTCATACATGTAGTAGTTGTTGTTGTTTTTGTGCTTGTTTCCTCCTCTTCTCAAAGCTGTTGCTTGCATAGGCTACAGGCTTCCTTTCTTCTCCTCTCCACAATTTCTCTTTTTCTTTAATGTTAAGCTGAAAGCTTCAGCCATCACAACTAGATAACCATAGGTACTAAAATCTGTTGATCAGAATCAAATAACGTGATGCAAACAGTGTTTAAAAAGAAGAGAAAGAAGGGATTGAACCTTTTTGACGCGGCCGCGGCCATCTTTTGGCTACCACAATGAGAATTCTCCCATTATTGTCACCTCTATTAAGCAGCCATTAAGTGCTTGATACACTTAGTTTAGCCTCACTTTAAGAATATGGTCAAGGAAAATATAGTCCGAGATAGAAGGTGATGACCGATTGTGGACCAGTAATACTGCTCCCATTGCTGTTTGTTTTGAAAGAAAGTGATGTTTCTGCTAAAGATTATGCTGATGAATTTATGACAAACCTCCTTCGAGTGACCAACCTCCATAAGGTGGCCACTTGCCGGTAACTGTATAATACACTGTAGTGATAAGGAATTTAAACTAATAATGCTTTCTGGCTTCTTCGTAGGACAAACAGTAGGTCCGAGAGGATTTGATATTAATGTTACCCCAGTATGGAGAAAAAACATCACCGGGCAGGGCATAGTTGTGACTATTCTAGATGATGGCATTGAGTATACTCATCCAGATCTTCGACAAAATTATGAACCAAAGGCTAGTTATGATTTTAACAACCATGACAGTGATCCCATGCCACGATACAGCAAAGACAACATCAACAAACATGGCACAAGGTACTGTTAGTCTTTATATTTCACGTCCGTTTTGAAATAAAATTAAATGTGATACTGCGTATGTGATGTAACCTTATCAGTCCAAAAGGTGCCAAAAAAATTCAAGGGATATTCAAGATGTCCAAAAAAATGACATCACAGAAAAGCACTCCCAGAGATCAGGGGTTTAATTGAGGAAAGAGAAAAGGGACCTTTGGTCCCTCTTCTGGTCACAGCTGCCTACTCCACTTGCGTAAAACATTTTTAACTGTTTACAGTTACTACAACAGGGTTCACACAGGTCATGGAAAACCTGGAAAGTCATAGAATATGAGAATTTCATTTTCCAGGCCTGGAAAGTCATGGAATTGTCTGTCCTTGAAAGTCATGGAAAATTAAAGTTTTGTTTGGTGGTTTAGTTACTACAGATGACAAAGCAAGGACAATGTAAGATACAGAGGAGTAATTAAACAGCGCAAATGGCACGTATTTTGGTGGACACCAGAGTTTGTGTCTGTTGAACTGGTTAAAGTCAAAGAATACCACCAAACTAGGGAAACTGTGAAAGTTTTGGAAAATGACAACCAAACCTAAGATCATGGAAAACTTGAAAAGGTCATGGAAAAAGTCGTTGAAAGTCATGGAATTTGAACAGCTCGAAAGAGTACGAACCCTTTACAAACTTGTTTAATGGTGTCCATGCATTCCAGATCAAATTGGAATTTGGAAGTGCTTTTTTCTTGAGGAAAGGAGTTAACTAGAGTACCTGGACAAAAACCTCTCAGAGCAAAGCAAAGACCTAACAACAAACTAACAAATAGCTGGCAGCTGCTTATGGAGAAAGGCTATTGAAATCTGAGCCTGAGTAAATGGTTGACATTTTGGCGATTCCACCACTGGCTTCCCAGTGACAATGATGTCTGAGGACCCAGGGCAGAAATTTCATAATGATACTGGGTAGTGCTTCTGGACGCTCTTTTGCAGGAAACCCCTGCTGAATAGCTTGTTATTACACCGTACAGTGTTTCTGCCAAGTGTTACATGTTATACTCAACTGTTGTTAATTGTTATTTTGAGGAAGTTAGAAATGTTGATATGCCAATTTATTGTTTCTATAATACATTCATACATTATAATCTACGCTGTAGAACTGTCATGTATCAGCGTGCAGGTTTTTACTCACAATTTGTAACCATTTGTCTAACTCCTTTTGATGTGTTTCATCTCACTGTTACAGGTGTGCAGGGGAAGTAGCTGCTGGAGTCAACAATAACATGTGTGGGGTGGGCGTGGCATATAATTCACGCATAGGAGGTGTTCGTATGCTGGATGGAGATGTAACTGATGCCATAGAAGCCTGGTCATTGGGACTTGCTAGGGATTTCATTGACATCTACAGCAGTAGCTGGGGTCCAGATGATGATGGACGCACAGTTGATGGTCCTGGGCCTATGGCCAAGAAAGCCTTTAGAGAAGGTAATCATCAGTTGCGGCTAAAATACTTTTTTACCATAATTGAACATTTTCTCACATGCTGATTGGTTGAGAGCTATGTTTGATTAGAGTACAGCCCACAGAATGTTTTGATGTCATTTCTATGGTCGATAACAGTATAGACCATGGAAAAGTGTCGTTGATTTTATTAACCTTATTAGCTGTGCTTTTGGTCTGTACTGTAAATTGTGTCCTTGAGGAAAAAGAACACAACTCTGTAAGATGTCCATTATACAGCCAAAAATAGATGCCTGACACTGGATTCTTCAGTCCTTAAAAAATGTATGTTTCTTTTCATTTTTGGACTAAACAAAAAATTATTCAGTTGTGGGGTTTGAACAAGTCAGAGATAGAGAAATACTTTAAAGAAGTATTATACACTACCATACGCTTTACTTATTCTTTTTGGCCATGATTTGTCTTAAAGGGACACTAAAGTGCTGACCTGGACACTACTTTTGCCAGTTTGAAAAGTGTTTACCTCAACCCGAAATCTAATGTATGCATCAGATACATCTAGAAATCTGCTTCAATCTTGCCTAGTGTTTCATTCGATCCTCGATCTTTTACTGAAAACCTCTTTTTGAGCAAACTTTTACTAATCCTATTACATTATTTTATCATACTCGGTTAAAAACAGTATCCAAAGGAACATGAACAGAAGAGGTGAGAAACACGTAGGCACCGGGCGAGAGAAATCGCCTTCTTTTACCAAAATAACCAGAGAAATGAATAATGGCTTTGGGTAATGGCTTGTAACTAGTTCAGCTTAGAGTATTCTGGATACACCTCTCACTTTCTGTTTCACGTGCGTGTTTTGTGACATGCAAATCAGCTAAGAAATTGTATCTAATGCACATGTGCATCAGCTGACTGTGTCCCTTTAATTTCAAGAAATTAGTTTCAGGAAGCTAATAACCCTTCCCTTAGCATTGCAAAATAAAGCTGTGTGAATTGACATGTGTATCTCGTATCAAAATACAGTGTAAAGCTGTTTGAATTGATATGTGTATTGCTACAGTGGCTAATCTGGTTAGAGCTCTGCACCGTTATCAAGTATCGCAGAGGTCAAAGTTTGAATCCCGGCAAGCCTATTTTTTTTCAGGCTTTCTTTTTGCAACTGGCTAAGGTGCATATTTACCGGTGATGATTTTCTCTGCATCCTTTTCTTCGTCCGTTCAACTTTGTATTTATTATAATTTCATGATATGTGTATGTTGTGTATTGTGAATAGGTATCAGAAAGGGGCGTGGTGGTCTTGGAGCCATCTTTGTTTGGGCCACTGGTAATGGCGGCCACTACGATGACTACTGCAATTGTGATGGCTACATTACAAGCATTTACACTGTCTCCATTGGAGCAGTCAATGATCGGGGCAAGTCTCCTTGGTATGCCGAGCCTTGCCCATCAACTCTTGCCGTTACCTATAGCAGCGGCGAGACACGTGGACAAGACAAGCAGATTGTTACCACTGACTTGCACCATGCATGTACCAAAGGGCACACTGGGACATCAGCTGCAGCTCCTCTTGCTGCAGGTTTGTTTCTCCCTTTGTAAGCTCTGCAATAACAAAATATTTAGCATGCAAATAGGTATAAGTAATGTCTACGAAGCAGAATCAAGGTCCTTCTTCTGGGCCATCAATGGACTCAACAAGTTACCAAAAGTGCGTTTTGAATTTCCCTTCAACCTGATTGGCAAATCAACAATGGCTTTTTTAACAGGCCAATCATGGTGCATACTCAAATCCTGGTACACAGGTTGGGACCCAGAACAAAGATTTTGGCACTGTTTCATAGATGTTACTGCAGGTAATTGGGGTTAAGTTTGGTCTGGTGCAGGCTAGCCAATAGACTCTTCCATGGTTTTTTAATTTTTGAATGGCACCAGTTAGCAAAAATCCATTGACATGGCTGGAAAGAACATGGTTAAATTGAAGTTGTCCTCAAATTCCCAGAACTGAAATGTTCATGTACATGCCCGTAACTGTTAGTACCAAAGTTGAAACTTCTTCCAAACCTTGTGAAAACACTGACATGTAGGTTGAACAGTTTTAAGAAAACTCCAGTTGTAGGTTGCTTTAATCTTCTTAAATTTTGTCCTTCCATGTCTTCCTTTGTCATTGCTTTGCCAGTATTATTCAAGATGTTCCTTCACTTTAAAAAGTGAGTTATTTTTTCTATTTCACTTGATTTGGTGGTTAGTTCATAATGAATGAATTTCCCTGACCTGCATGAGCTCCTGTTGTATTGATACTTAATTCACTCTATTGAGGTAGTAAAGAGAACTCCAATGTCTGAACGGAGGTGTCTGTAAAGGCAGACTTCAAGGCTGTATTTTGTCTGATTACGGGTTCTGTAGAAACTATGCCATTGTTTTGTTCTGTTTCTTTTTCTGTATGCTGAAATGTTTTGTGAACTATTTTCTAGGTATATTTGCTCTGGTTTTGGAAGCCAATCCTAAACTGAGTTGGAGAGACCTACAACATCTTATAGTCAACACCTCGAAAGTGACTGATCGACAGGACAGAGACTGGCAGAAAAATGGGGCAGGACATCGTGTCAATCACAAATATGGCTTTGGAGTTTTAGACACGGCAGCTTTGGTGGCAGCAGCGACATCACCAAACTGGAGAACAGTCCCTGAGCAACACATGTGTCGAGAACAGGATCATACCGACAATAAGAGAATACCTGCCAGGGGTACTCTGACATCTTCCATAATAAGTACAGGGTGCTCTGGGAAGACGAACTGTGTCACCAAACTTGAGCATGTGAGGGTATATGTCACCCTTAGCCATAAATCCAGGGGTTCATTACGAATTGTTTTAACATCACCTGCTGGCACCAGGTCGGAACTCCTAGCACCCAGAGACCGGGATTATTCAAGTGACGGTTTTTCAAACTGGGCTTTTATGACTGTGTTCAACTGGGGTGAGAATCCTGCTGGTGTGTGGAAGATAGAGGTGTCTGATACCAAGGGCATGGAAGGAGAATTTAAAAAGTGGTCCATTAGACTTTACGGCACTTGTGAACTGAGTGTTAATCCTAAAATCAATCCAAATGATTCTAAAACATGTAGTGAAAAGTGCAAAAAAGGATGCGAGGAGCCCTTCAGCAAATCATGTCCCAACTGCACCCTGTATTGCCACTGTGACTATGGAAAATGTTTGCCGCTCTGCTATCCTGACGACATTGTAGATCAAGTAAAGAAAGAATGTTGTAAAGATCCAAATGCTCCTACTGAGAAGGACACAGCGGTGCCTCCAACCTCTTTACGTGAACAGGGGATGTCTACCTTCGTCAAATTGCTCATCATTTTTATTCTTGTAGCTGTTTTCTTAATTGCTGTGTTAATCATGTGGCAGTTTAAAATTAGTCAGAAGGTTTGCTGGGGAGATAGTGACAAGTTAAACAAGCAGATTCGTACTTACTCCCAAAACAACGTTGCATATTGGCCTGTTGCCGTTACACCAGAGGTCAATAACCAGAACTTGAAACAACTTGGAAATTTACAAAATGTTGCTTGATTCCAAGGTGGTGGTAATTTTAAGAGACTGTAAAATATAACTTTGTTTACCGTTGTAATGCAATTACCATTGGAACAATTCTTGTGCTTTCATGTGTTAGTATTTAAGCAGCATTACCGTAACTCTGTCGTTTCAAGATTCACAACTATAATGCTGACTGATAATCTAATAATCTTGCCGAAATTGTGGTCACAAAGATTTCAAGTTGCTGGGTATATGCGATACGTAGACAGGAATTGAACAGTTGTGACGTTCTTTTGGTTCTGTTTTCCTTTTTTTCCTTTGAAAGTAGCTGGGGATCATGCTCGTAGTAGCCTGGGAAATCCCTAGCCCATGGCCTTCAGTAACAGCCCTGCCAGGAGTAGTGAAGGGTTAAGGATTAAGCATATAATTATTTACAGCAGTGATGTAAGTGGTAAAATTAACAATTCCATTGGCTCCCATCATTTCTTACTGGAAAAAATTACAATAGTTGATTAGGAGTAGTTCGCAAAAATAACTTAGTCTTTAGCAAACACATTCATGTTGTTACTAGATCAGGTTTTTATATATGAAAAAATCAGCACCTTTTAAATTACAGCTTTGTACAAATCACATTACACAATTTTGATTTTTTTTTTGTACTCTGAAAAAATAGACCAAGAGTATTGCCCAAGGGGGGCGGGGGTACTCCATATTTCAAGCTACAGGGATGATTGAATGGGAGCAAAAATCAAAACCCAAAAAAATCCCTAGGGCTTCAAACAGAACTCCAAAAAAGTCCCATGATGAATTTCCTAGCAATAAGAATTTACAGAAAGAATTGAATGATATAACACAAAAAATATTAACATTAGCTTTGAACATCCCAAATAACCCTACTTAAATCAAGCTACCCAAAAAAATACTTTCCAAAATTTTCCTACCCCAAAAAATCCCAAAATTGAAAATTTGGTAGACAAAAGAATCCTTTGATTATCCCTGTCACTTGAAATCTAGAGTACCCCCCGCCCCCTTACCCTCCGGGAGTATTGCTAGTTCCCAGTGGTATGTTAAAATAATACTGGACCCACACTTCTTGACTGATAACCGTACCTCAACCCAGTTGTATGCATAGCTGTGATTCCTGTTTCTCAGTTAGCAGGGACAGTTGAAAAAAGAGTGAGCGCAAGGAATAATAAGTCACACCCCGCTTTATAGACACCTTGTTACGGACAGTTTTGCTTTGTCCCTGGGGAAAGAAAGCCCTTACATTTTCTCTAAATTTGACCCACTTAATACAGACACCCTGCTAATATGGACGCTTAATTTCTATGGCCCCCTCGGTGTCCATATTGATGGAGTGTGACTGTACTAAGTGGTATGTTTCACATTCTTTCTCCCCTTTCTTTGCCTTCTTTTTTTCCCTGATTCTCAGATTGTCCAGGTTGCTCATAGATCACGAGTTGTCCTTGTTTTGTTAGATCCATGAGTGGCTAGTGAAAAAGAAAAGTTATGCAAATTAATGGTTAAAAGGGAGGAGAGATTTGGGTGGAGATTGAGAGGAAAAAAGATGTCTCTTTTTTTTTCTTTGCTTGGGCTTCCACCCTTGTTCCTTGCAGCTTCGCTGCTCGTCCCTAAGTCTGCTTTCGATCTACTGTGAATCAAACGAAAGGTAAGAGACTGCTTGCTCAGGACCCACTCACTCTCTTGTGAATAGCCATGAGGGAATTAGACTGTCTGAGAATCAGGCTTCTTTAGATTTCGTTTTGTTCATCTCTGCTAAGTGAGAGCTTGGAACCAGTTAGCGTAGCTGGTGTGGTTCACACATTGTGAATTTCAAAGTGTGTTGTCCGTTAAAGAAAGCTCTACTTGAAATATTGTCGAAATTATATGTAAATGCTGTGTATAATTAAGGAATTCAATTTGTAGTTCATTGTAACAGAAATCTTGATTTACGTTTTTTATGAGATGACTGCTATGAGAATTGAAGGGGTAATTATTGAAAGTGACCTTTAGTCACTCATTCATTGAAGTCCAGTTCTAGCTTTCTTTGTTTGTGCTTGCCAACGATGCAGAAATATAATTTCCTGTTGTTGCTTCTAGATCTCTTGCAATGACTGGAAATATGTTTGGCTTCGCAGGCTATGTTTGTAAAAGGAAATTGGAAGGGATGATCGTTTGGGTCTTCTTTATTAAGTTTTTGTATATCACTCAACAGATTTTGCAAATATCCATGTATATTTTGCTTGGCAGCAAAGACAGATGTTTTCGTGCTGTGTATACTAATCCAAACAATAATATTTATACAGTCAATCATATGTAGAAATTAAAGTTTTTTAGATTATCCAAGCAGAGTGGCTATATTAGATCTTGCTATCTTACACGTGACATATGTGAAGAAGATTGATTTCACAAACTGCTTAATTCCCCTGGCAGTATGCCTTTTATACTTAATACTTGTTAATGTAATGTCCCATTCCCACCAACGTAACATGTTTAATTAAACCAGGTTTTAAAAAACGAAAAACAGACACAGAAAACCAGAACACAGATTTTCAAAAAGGATTTAAATGAAATTCATTACATTTCGTGCTACTTAAAGCTACGTGCATTAACCCCCTGATGAACTTTGGCATCTTTTCGCACAGGTGGAAGTAAGATTCTGGTTACATCCGTCTGTGAAACAGCACTAATATCCTTGTTCTGGGTGCCCACCTGTGTAGCAGGATTTGAGTAGGTGCAATGACTGGCCAGGTTGAAGGGAAATTTGGAATTCGTTTCCGAGTCTGTTATGTTGGCGGCCCAAAAATAATAAGGATACTGGTGCTGCTTCACAGACATTTCTACAGGGCCGTCAACCCCTCACGTCTTCAAACTGAGAATTGATAGGGAAGTGATGATAGATGATGTCATATCGCACGGTATATGACGTCCTCTGTGCAAAAAATACTCATTGACTCGATCGTCACAAATTTGTGATATTTCACATTATTGCGTACATTGCAATGGCATAATATACCATACCGAAGGTTATGAGGAAAGGTTCGATGTTAACAGTAAAATAGCTCAAACAACGCAAATATTTAAAAGTTCAATGTCGGAAAGTCGAGTCTACAACTGAATGGTAAACTTTGGTGAAAATCGGGGATATTTCATACTCTAATCTGGGGACCGGGAAATACGGTCTAAAATCTGGAGTCTCCCAGATTATCCGGGAGAGTTGACAGCACTGTTACTAACCGGTGTTTGATTACGTCTGGGACACATGCTACTTTGGCGGGACCAAGAAAACTGTTCACATAAATGATGGAGAGGTGTCTGTCCACAACACTTGATACATTTTACATTTTATTTTTTGTTTAGTTGTTTGGAAGAAAACTTAATGTAAGTGAGTTCAATGCTGCAAAGCACATGACTGAAGATGGCTCAAGAATGTTTTTTTTTTACTTTGTATTTACCTGTCATTTTTGTAGCTGTTTTGTTAGTGGACTAAGCTCATGTTTGTTGAATCAAAGGTATTGTCAGGAGGAAAAGTCTATTTTTACAAAGACATTTTTACAGGTAGTTTTTCACCAAATACAGCTGTGCATGAGCCCTTCATTGAAGTACAGTGTATTTATGCACAATCATGGTAATTTTGTGTAAATGATTAAAAGTAAATCAAAGCTTTGTTTTGAAAATTCTCCTGAATATTAAATTGTTATGTTTCTGGAATCATTTCAATATTCTCTACACCTAAAAAAGATTGTTTTTTTGTCAGAGCCTAAGATGCAATTTTAATCACAATTTCAGGGAGTTTTAAACTGCAAAAGTATCTCACCTTATGAAATCATTGACTTACAATATTATTTCTATCATTTAAGCTGTACCTTTAAGTAGCAAAAAAATATGGTTGCAATGCAATCATTGGAGTGCTTAATTTCCTGTAGCCTGCGAAGAGAGCCATTTCTCCTCTCTCTTTGCCAATGAGGACGTTTCACGAGGAAAAACGTCTGCGACTCAGCGACAGAAATTCTGCACTGATGATGTAAATTGTGTCCGAAATCTGATCAGAAACGTTGATTGGTCGATGGAGTAATTACATTGTTTTAGCTATTGTTTAGGAATGACAGATCAAAGACAAAAGGCCATGAAGGTCAAATGTAAACGAGACGAATCTCTAACAAAACAGTCAAAATATTCTTCTCTAGAGGAAGCATTTGAGTTTAGCTGGAGCTTGTTTGCAGATGAACACAACACTTAAGTAAAATCGACTAGGAGAAACATAGAATTGAAAAATTTGAATGTGGAACCCATGACTACCAGATATATTATGCAAACATTGATTTACGTCATCAGTATGGGATTCCTGTCACTGAGTCACAGACGTTCCCGCCAACGAAACATCGCCAGCTGTGAAGAGTGATGAGAAATGGCTGTTTTTGCAGGCTAACTTTCCCGTGACAGTAGGTGAACCTAGTTTTCCTTAAAATAATTAGAAGGCAGGCAGTCCCTTTTCTCTGTTTACTTTTTTTCGAACTTGCTGCTGTAGCTAAACTTAGGAACTGCTCACAGTCTAATGCAATCATGGCCTGAGGAAACAGCTGACATTTCATGATGCCACCACTGGTTTCCCTGCAAAATGACATCTGAGAAACGAGCATAGAAATTCGATACTGATGATGTGTCAATACAGAGATCTGGGTTGTGATTCTGTTTGGTTGAAGCAAATTTCCCATGCAGCACGAGCAATCAGAAGTACCACTTAGCTCTTGGTAGTAATGTGTCTTCGGTATGGAATTTATGTGCTAGTTTCTCAGATGTAATTCCGCACAAAACCAGTGGTGGCATCTCGGAATGTCGCCTGTCTTGCTGATGCAATCACCAAGATGAGATTCCAAAAGGGGACTGTTGACAGGGTGTGGATAATACATTATAGCCAAGATTGTTCTTGCACAACTTTACACTTTAAAATCCTGACCACTGATTACAGTTCCTCCCCCCTCTAATACACCGCTGCTGTAAAAATCTTTTACAAGTAAAAACAATCATAGCTATTTTTATTTCCTTTTTGTTACTTCTGTTGCAGCAGAGGTGAAATTCTCTGTTTAGAACAATTCATATCTTTAAAAAAGATATTGCTGAATACACGTAGATTACAAAACTAAATATAAAGAAACTCTAGATAAAGTTTCGACCTGAGTCAAACTTCCTCAACACAGTCAAGTCTAGAAATTCTTGAGGAACTCCTCTGCACAAATACGTGCCCTTGCATTAACAGCCAGCTTCATCTCACTGATTTCCTTGTCTATCTCCTCCATAAACTGAATGACAAAATCCACTAGCTTGTGTTTGAACATCTGCTCCGTGTGGAAATTGGTGATGAGAAAGCTGATGTCGTATCCTTCCACGGGCTTCCTGCGAAGAATGAAGAAGTTTTCAGCTCGCATCATCATAAAACGCATGAATTTCTTGCAGAGGATCTTCTCGATCTCGTCGGCTTGCTTCACTGCAATACTTATTCTCAGAGAGTTAATGGATCCTTCAATGAGCACTTTCTCTCTCTCGTTTCGGCTTATTACCACTGGCGTTAGCAGCAACTCCTTGCTGCTACGGACCTCAACTTCGGGTTTGTTATGCCTTTCTACCACTTGAGAATCGAAGTTTTCCAAGCACATCGATGCTGTTAGTGTCGACCGGACCGCGTTAAGGTAAGGACGCAACGTTGCAGCCATAGTTTCCTCAAAAACGAAGATATTTTCTCGCCAAAAATCCTAAAGTTTCATCCAATGGCGGAAACAAACTCTCCTCCCTCTCCGTAGTGCGCATGATCTCTTGACCAACCGCTGGCATTGAGGGGATTGTGGGATATCAACCTCGTCCCCAGGGTCTTCTCGCTTTCCAATATGGCGGCGGCAGGAGAGAAGACCCTGGCACACAGCGAACTAAAACGATCGCTGATTGGTGCATTCTATTGCGCGTTCATACGTGCGCTCTCATTGGTTTATTCATTGCAAAACAAAGATGGTTATCCTTTGAGGGCTTCGTAGAGGCTGAGAAGTGTTTTCTTCAGTGTTTGAGACCGAAGTGGTGGACAGAATTCAGGTCTGATTGTTCGGAAAACTGTGACTGTACCGTTGGAAGGCAAAGATTCGAAGATAGTGATATCTGAAATGGTAATCGCTGGGAATATTATAAGGCGTAGAGGTATTGGTCGTGCTATTTGGTTTGTATGTTCGATTCTAAATTACTAAAGATTTGTTTCTTTGATTCCCGATATGTGAAAGAATACTTGTAAGGCTTCAGCTTATCAATAAATTTAGCTGTCCGTTTGCAAAGGTTTAGTATTGTTCTGCCTTTTGTTTTCTTTGAACAATAGCTGTATGCATAATATTATTAATGTATGGGGTTATACGGAAATCTTGCATAATCTGTGCTTTGTCTCAGCAGTTTTTTGTCGAGTGAAACATTTTTTTTCATTTGATCGTAACATGCATGGGCCTAACCTGGCCTTCTTTTAATGTTTTCCACGGTGATTTTGAAGGGGGATGAGGAGTGAGAGATGCGGATGTCGAAACAAAACTAAAAATTGAAGCCAAACATAGTGTCGATATTCTTTGATATTTTTAATCCTGACTTTTCATTTATTCAGTTTTCAGCGTCACAATGATGATAATTTATTATTATTTGCTCATTTCATTGGCAGTAAAATACAGCTAAATACAGAGACATTGGGAAAATAAACTGTTTCCTTTTCTCAGAAATGAAAAACTTTCACATTAATGTTTGAAGCTTGTGGGATTTCTTTCTAGTTGCAAAAATAAAATAATGAAAGCACATGATGTCTTTTCATTTTATCGAGTTGAAAACAGTGATCAGCCCATGCAAGGAAATCTGACAGTCTTGGATTCTCAATTCTACACCATGGATACCGCATTCTGGATTCTTTGTCAGTGGAACTTGGATTCCGGATTCCAATTATAAGTGGGATCTTGAGTACTTGACCTTTCTTCCAGATTCCAAGAGAAAAATTTCCCAGATTCCGGATTCCCTTACATAGGGTGACAGTGATCCTAAGATAAATACGTTTTCTGTCAAACCAAAACCTGTTAATTGAGCTTCTAATTACTGTAGGCTAAGTGTACATGTTGTTCTTGTCACTATATGCTTGAAAAGGGGGTTTGTGGACCAGGTGAAATAGTGGCTGGCATTATAGTATTCCAAAACCAGCTGGGTATGATTATGAAGCAGCTATAATTCAGTTCTAAGACTTGGATTTAAAAAAATAAACTGCTTCAAAGGGTGCATATATCGCTATCCACTGAATAAACAAGAGCAGAAGGGGCCTACAGCGTCTTGATCATGGGATTTTTCATGTAGGCATGTAAGGCTTTTGAAGTGTTGTGTGCCAGAGTCCCCAGTAGCATAGTGAGCTTTTAGTTGCCTAGTCACGGCCAATGAGTTTCACGTCACGTGGTCCCAAGTGAAACAGTGAAACAGTTTCCCTCCAGTTTGCCTAAGATACATCACCGAAATGAATTGACCAAGAAGGCCTGGGAAATGCCACACAGGGACAAGGCAAGGCTTTTAGCTTGTTTAGGTGTTGGGCTGTGAGGTGGCAGCTGTTACATGTGCTGGCTTAAATACTTCCAAAGTCTACTTTAAGGTGTTGGTTAGTCTTAGTCATGTGTCTGTATCATAATCATATCATCAGAAATAATCAGATTAACCCAACTATTAAACTGATAATCAATTATAGTAGATTATAGATTTGTGACCCCTGTGTGCCGCTTTCAACACTGAAAATAATTTTGTAAGTGAACAAAACAAAAAACCTATCCTGCAAGCCGATGCTTATCTGTCACATAGTTTTAAAAACCAACTACACATCATATAAACTACATTAAGAGCCCATCAAAAAGACAACACAGGTGTATTAATGTCCTTATTTGTCAACAATGTTTTTGTGAATTTTCCACAACAATCAATTGAGCATTTGTATAAGCAATACTCACTTTGCTTTAGGTTTCTGATCAATGATAGATTATGAGCGATAATCAGCACACCACTACCAAGTCATGTCTCAATTAGAGTACGAAATGGCCCATCTGACGAGCAAAGCATGTTTGACTTAAAGGATCTATTATCTCCAAATCAGATAGGAACTTTTACAGTGCACATGACTCAGATAGGACAATCAAATTTTTGAACAACTGGAGTCTAGCCTTTAGTCAATTTGCACATTGCAATGGCAAAGTGCAGCCCCAAGTAATATGTAAAATAAACCAAAGTCATGAGGGATTAAGAAAGTTTTTGCTCTAAAAATCAAATCTACTTCAAAGTGGAGAATACATTTTGGATTGCTATATTACAAACAATGGAAACACTCTTCACCTTTTGCTAGGTATTGAATCGGGGTTAATGCTTTTTTTTTACATCTGAGAGGCAAAAAAAACAATAATAACAGCATCTTAAATCCTCTATTAAGGCTCCCTCTCTCAAATAAGCCCTCCTTTTCAGTGGATGAAAGTTTTAACAATAAGTCCCCTTCTCTTTTAACCCCCATTCCACCTCCCCCCCCCCCCCCTTTTCTTATTCTTCACTAATAAATAAAAGACTATCCATCAATGACAAATGTAAAACTTTGTAAGGACCGATCCAGGCAGGGTTCTCAATAGAAGGCGGCACCCGGCGATTGATCGCCGCTTACTTTGGGATTTATAGCCGCTTACTTTGTGTTTAAGTGGCTTTTCTCTGCTTTGTTTTCACACCTCTGGCTTTGCTGAAGAGCCTCCTACTTTATCAGTGATCACCTCCTATTTAAAAATCTATTGAGAACCCTGTCCAGGATGGTTTATTCACCAGCTGGAAGTTCGGATTTGTTTTTGATCCTCAGCTGCTTGACCTCCAACCTTCTTGTACTTGGGCTTTTTCACTTGGCATTTTTTTTTTGTGGGGAACTAATGACAGCGTCTTTGCTAGATTAAATAAATATTGCCCGGAAGCATTGTGAACACGGTTAGATATCAAAAGCCAATAAGAAAGTCTAGAAACTGTAAAGTAGATGAAGGATGACAATAATTTTATTACCTGTACCAGATCAAGAGACAAAATATCCAAACTGAACAAGGAACTGTTTAATTTTCAACCAAAGTTTCCTCAAATTATATTAACAAAATAGTGTTCTCTGGTTCTTGTTTTCAGAAAAAAAAATTGTTTTTTGTATATCAGAGTTCAGTTAAAATGTGTACAGATAGAAAAACAATAGTCAAAAACCTCACAAAGATCTGTAACAAAACTGATATAACTTATCGTAGTATTCGGTAAAGTGTCTGCGACTCAATTTAATGCCTTGTTGAATTTCGGAGCGGAAGAGGTTTTAGGGCGTCATGACAAAAAATTTCCTGGCTTCAGAGGTGTGTTCTCGAAATTCCTAAGATGAAATAAATTGCCCTCACGGTTAGAAAAAGCTCCCCCTTTCACGAAAGAAGAAAACTGAACCTCTGGCACTCAGGGTAGGCAAAAAAAGAAAACAGTGAAAAAAGACCGCTATCGAGAAATTATTAAAGTTCAGTTGTAGACAGTTGTTAAGTGCCGTGTACGCTAGAACGTTCAGGCTTAAAATAAATGAAGGTCATTGAACAGAAAATAAGATCGCTATATCATTCTACCGTATTCCTGTGGCTTTTAACTGCATTCTTTCATATTTTTAGCTTCTCTTGCGTTTGCCTTTGCCGCCATTTTGTTTGATTTTCTTCAGTCCCAAGACCTCGTACCCAGATCCTCTCAGTCTTTATCTTGGCCGCCATCTTGAATAAATTTCCACTCTCCGTGGACAAATCAGTCACGTGATTTCTACTGTGTGCCAGGGTCTTCTCTCCTGCCGCCGCCATATTGGAAAGCGAGAAGACCCTGGGGACGAGGTTGGTGGGATATCATCGTGTTCGACGGCCATTTGCAATTTATTTCTATTTTGGTAGCATTTGCTGCAATTATTATGCCCTTACTTTTAACTGTACAAACAACTTTACTGTCCTTATGACGACAGGCTTAATCTTTTCCTTAAATCATACGATGTTAAATCGTTGTATAATATTTTTTGGGTCCTAACGTTCTCTTCATAAGGGCGTGTTTTTGTGAAGAAATTGTTGTTGACAGAGATGAGTGCTTGTGTAGACTCTTTGTCCTTGGCTCTGGGTCAAATCAGCTTTGCAGTCAACGATTTAACAAAGAAAAATTACAAGGCGACTCTAAAGGAAATAAACGAGGTGAGCTTTCAGATTAAAGTTGTGTTTTCTGTCGATAAAAATTGTGTATAGGTTTAATTCATCAGAGAATGGTTGTACAGCTGAAGTTCATGGTCCTGATCAGATACAGAAAGAACTAAGAAGATGTTTTGCTCAGTGGGTACTGTACAACTGAATATTTAAAAAGGAGTGAATTATGGGGCGGTTTGAAGTCAGTATACGGAATCTGTCTTTAAATGTTTTCTTAGGTGCATGTAATAATGTGGCATAAATGTTTTACTTCTTAAAGGCTGTCACTAAGATTTAGAGTTGCTAGCTAAGGGCCTCCTCATATGAGCCCGGTCAACCGGGCTGGCCCGGTTTCTGAGATCTCGTCTTACCTCTAAATCCTTTGTAAAATTTTCGATGTGTTCATGTGAGAGGGCGGACTGGCTCGGTTCCTGAGATCTTGGTTTTTCCAGTGGAGATCTTGGTAAGCAGACTGGAAATTTTGCCATGTGAACATTTCATCCCGGTTACCGGGATGAATGGTGGGATGAATTCTGGTGGTCTGGATAGCATCGTCTTGCATTGCCTGCTGTATTTTTCACGTCATAAGTATCCCATTTAACTGCAGTGATATCACTTTAAGAGTTACCAAAGCTATGATAGTCCTGAAAGTTAAAATTTTTGTATTTACACTATAGCCATGTTTGCTTTGTTTCTCGAATTTGGTGCCAGAACTCGTCCCCAGGATCTTTGGCCTTTTCTCATTTCGGAAACCGGGCTGAAATTTCGCATTATGAACCCAAGGTGAAGTTCATCCCGGTAACCGGGCCAGCCCGGTCAACCAGGCTCATGTGAAGAGACCCTAAATACAACAAGTAGGCAGGGAATCAAGCAGCTAGGGATTTTTAACCTACAACTCAATAATACTCACAACACTGGTAAGCAGAAGAGAAGGACTAATAACCACAGGCTGAAAGAAAGATACATCTTGGGTGACCCCTGATTCAATACATAGTTTAAAATTCATTCTGTACTTTTATTAAACATTGTCACTGTTGTTTCTTCAGCCTCCTAACAAATGAACATGAATTGTTCTTGTTAAAATTATCTGCCCTGTTGGTATTCTTCATTCTTATTTTTATTATCCTTGCAGCTGATTGAAAAGCATGGTTACGAGGCAGAACGCCACCTTTTTAGATGTTTATTCTCCTTCATTGACTTTGCCAGTGATAGTAAGAGTAATGGGAAGGACTTCCTCCAGGTGAGCTGCCATGAAATGCAGTTGGTTCTCTCTACGACGAACACCTCTGGGACTTGCATTATGTGTTCATCTTAGGGTTGTTTTCATTAGATTGATCTGGATCAGGATTAGTAATCAGAGATCACTCACTGACAGATCATAGTACATTAAAGGAACCAACAAATCTGCAATTGGGAAAGGATTCATCTGTTCATTTGGGGCGCTGTTCATTCAACCCAAAAATTCCGGAAATTTCAGTTTGTACATTACATGGAACGGACTATTTCGGTTTCGTCCGACCACAACATTTGGGACCAGCTTTGAAGGTGGTCCACTCTGACAGGTCTGGTCTTTTCGGTCAGTCGGACGAATTTTTCCTTTCCATTTGACAAAATTGTTGTCCCCAGTACCGCTCTTTTGTATCCTGCTTATGAGGACAATAACCAAATGCGCAGTGGCTTGGGTCAGGCCTGTGCAACCAGATTGTGCAGTTCCATTGGGCATTTGGAATTTCCAAAATTTCAAACAGGAATTTTTGTTGAACAGAAAGCACCCTTGATGTACTAAGATCCAAGTGATATCAATCACTGACCCTGATCTGGACAATCTCATAGGAACGCAACCTTAGAGAAGTGTTCAAGTCCACTAAAAGAACTGAGTAAAGGTATCCATCTTACAGAGATGTTTGTTAAGAAAGAGTTGAGTACAGACTGAATTAGTAGATCATGAAGGGATAAAACAATGAAAATGGCTGCCCAACTATCGCAATTGAAGTAAAATGTGCACACAACATCTCAAGGCTTAATACCTAGACAGCCAAGATAAAATAGTTGAATTTTATGCTGAACCTAGAGTGTAAAAAATATTCCATGCAAATGTTTATCTCTCTTCAACTTCAGAGAAGCCGTAAACACAATTAAAAAGATCACTACAGCTTGGCTCATGACTGTCAAACACAGGTTGCCAAACTTTTACTTGTACTGATACTATGTTGTGAAGATGAAAATAATCAGCATGTCATGAGCGTGGGACAAAGAAAAAATCTGAGTCCCCAACAGGATTTGAACCTAATATGATCTCCCAAACACCGGGCGGGCACTCTATCCACTGAGCTATGGAGAACTCATGGAGAGCGAGGCCATATACTAGGTTCATATTGACATGTCTCCTGCGTACTGCTGCTATACTGCTGCTATACTGCATACTGGTACTGTGTTGTTGCCAAATTGAAATTTAAGCCAGGTAAATTTTTTCTACTTGCCATGGTAACCAAAAAAATCACACTTTGGAATGCTGCATATTACTATGTTGTTAGCTGTACAGCTTATTTGCGCACTTGGGATCAAAATCTTGAACAAGAGGATAACTGTGATGTTTTACCGTATTATGGCCTTTTGCATGGGTAGTGTATCTGTAGTGGGGCGTTGCTGCTGTACCTGTACCCTGAAATGTTGTCATGTAGTTATGTCCCTAAGGTATTACATAACCTACCCTGTACTTAATTACTACCCATTTAAGCTTAGCCTTCGGGCTGACCTGATAGGTTAGTCCCATTGTTCAATCTAGAAATTAGTCAAAATGGGTCATATGTCCCTCATGGCATTTTAAATTGGGTCATTTCAAAAATGATCTGGATCAAACTATGACATTGAAACTTTGAATAACTGACATCACCCAAACTATCGTGAACTTCACCATCCTTATCCAGCCCATCTTCGTGCTTTTCAGGTTGAATTGCCATTCCTTTAAAGGTAAAAAATGAACTTAGCTTTTGTTTTTGTTTCGTAATGAAACAAAAATAAAAGAACAATGTCAACAGATGAAGTGTGAATTGATCAGCAAAGCAATGTATGCAGAAAGTCGAAATTACACTCCAGCTTCTACTGGAATCTCGTGGAATGACTGACCCAAAAACTACTCGTTTGTAGCCTGAAATGCCAGTCATTTCCGCACTCATTTCAGGCTTGTAAGCTCACCTATTTTTCAAAATTTACTTCCATTATTGCCTGCTATTTTAGAAGTACTGCACAGTATGAGATGACCTCTTCTTCTGTGTGGGTATGACTCCACAATAATTTCATCTTGCATCAGCATCAGAATAGAATACTCTGCGTCAATGACGCAAAAATGTGACCTAGATTGAACACTCTAATCCTTTTAGATTTTGGGGTTATTTTTTGTCTTTAGTCTTATGTGCAACTTATTTTTTCTTCAATCATTGTGGCTAAAAGTAACAGATATATTCACTAGATTGGGAGCTGCATTTCTGTTTCAAAGGGGCATTTTTTACTTCCTCAATACTGTTAATTAATTTTTCAAAGATTGTATATGTGACAACGAGGTACAGCTGTCGCATAGATGACAAGTTGTGTGAAGCTCGTCAATATTTATGACCTACTCTTTGTCTAAAACATCTTCCTGTTTTTTTTTTAGTGCCAGTTTCTCATTCAAGAATGCGAGATACTTGTGTCTAAGCCCAATTTTTCATCCATTCTGTGTTATGCCATTGAAACGCCAGAGCACAGACAGCGTACCCTGAGGCCTTCTGCTCAACTACTCCCTAACATCAGCAGGGTATTGAAACTTAACAAGGTGCAAGAGGTAAAATATGGGAATTTGTTATAGACTATCTTAATAAGTGTAAAATTAGTATGTTGAAAGGTTTCCAGTTTTCAGCTTCAAATGTTTATACTAATCTGGAAACAGCTCATAAATGTTCTGAGGAAATTTCTTTCTCTTAAGTGAAGTCTTTGCTACCTAAGCAAGGCTGTGCTCCAACGAAAATTGAAGGGAGCCCAGTTGCTCTGAAACTGTAAATTCTAGGCTGTGCAGCATGATTTGTATATGTAATTATACAACTTTGAGTTCATTTGGGAGATATTTGTATGAATGTTTTTTTCGAAAAGTTTAAAAATTCTGGTGTATGCAATTTGCACTTTTTGAAAAACTCAGGAGTTCGAATAAATTCCAAATTGAACTAGAAAAGTCACATGATTACTTTTTAATAATAGACATAAAAAAAAATTACCTTCCTGGCGTTGTTTGAATGCTTTCTGCAGTCGGCTAGACTTACATGTACAGTGTAGTTGTTTGGCTTTACCAACAAAAACTTGCTTCAAGGAGCTGAATTGCCTGTCCCTAATAAATGATAGAACAGGTATATCCTTTCTCTTTCAAATGCCTGTCCAAAGCTGTCATCATAACTTTTGAGACTGCCAAACTCGAAGTCGTTGCTTGTTGTTTTTTGTGATGAAATCTCTGCATCGAAGTAGTTTGTTGAGGTTGACAGGCTCGTAACTCTCAATTTGGTCAGAAATTCCTTCCTCTTTTCTCCATTTCTTCCCAACACCAACTCAATATACGGTCCTCTTTACTAACGGTGTTTTCGTTTTTGGAGTTTTTTTTTTTATTTTTCAATAGTATGAACTTTCTGTCGTGACACAACTAAAATAGACTTTGCATGCTGGCCATTTTTCTATTCTTAAACTTCCAGGCATCTGCCATAATTACTAAGTTATTATTATTGATGTATGGTAATCACAAACAGGCATCAGCTCATGAGAAGAAAATTGCAGTGGTTAAAATTAATTTATTATTTTCTGTTGCTAATTTTGGGTTAATAAAATGACTGCAGTGTGGTTTAATTTAGGTGATTTTTGGTCTTGGTCTTTTGATTTCCTCAAATGAAGAGTTAAAACATCATGGTAAGTCATACAAGCGTACATGTAGATTGTTAAATATTGTGTGTTAAGTTTAAAATTGATTATTTGTAAAAAAAAATAAATAAAAAAGAAATTAAAATAAAATCGATTATTTGTAGTTTTTCTCTAATTTTCTCACCGGCCTAAAACTATAAGCATTTCTTCATGGCTTCATGACGTTTAAAAAATATGACCTTCTCCAGGAAAACATACATGAACGGTTTTCCATTAAACAGGCAAAAGCATTAGGAACCTGTTAGAAAAGCATTAAAATGGCTTGGGAAAGTGTTCAAGCCATTAGTAAAACCTTTAGAAAAATTTACCTTGCCATTAGAAGGGTTAGAGAAACTGTTAAAAGCTTTAGTCCTCTTTAACCCCATTATTTACCATTTGTTGCCTTTACTTTTATCAAATGCAAAGGTTTCAGTTTTTGGATTTGTATAAGTTTATTTTTTATCTGAATTAAGTTTTATATTTTAATATTGATTTACTCTTTTTGCTGTAGCTGGTCAATTTGTAAAGCACAAGCTACCTGATCTTTTGAGGTCCTACGTAGATGCTGGTAAGAATTTGAAGCATGAATGAATGAAAATGAATGAATGAATTTGAATTTGTTGCCTATTTAAAACCTTAACATGTAGCTTCATGCCAAAATTATGGCAACATTACTTTTCCTTTATGCATCTATAGAATTCAAAAGAACTAGAGGATAAATTTAAGGCCAATAATCACGAAGACACAAGTATTAGCTTAATTTGTCACCATTTTGGAATAAGGCGTATGAGTGCTGTTTTGATTGACAGCTTTTTTTAGGATTTGTCCCTCAATGTAGCCAACTGAACTGTGGATAGTGTTGTTGGCCTTTTGTCCATGATTCAACATTTGTAGCAGGTGTTTTAAGGAAAATTTCATTAACAACTGCTTTGTTTAACCCTTTAAGTCCCAATGGTGTCCAACATCAATATTCTCCTAACACTATCCATACATTGTTAAGAGATTAGGTTATGAGAATTAATAAAATGATCACCAAAGAGAAAATAGCTTGATCTTTTACCAAATGCTCTTAACTCATTCTCTAAGGAAATGTATGAAGACCAGTTTGGAGAATTTGTATGTGCATATTGGGTGCAGTTGGGTGCCTGGAGTATCCAGGGGTTTCTACTTTTGGCAGCCAGCCCCTAGATTGAATAATGCCCCCATGGCTGGTGCAACTGCGCAAACCAGCCATGAGCCCCCACAGAAATTGAAACGAACAGGCACCCATCATACTGAAGAATATCAGTGGAGAAAGAACCGTAGGGAGTGGAGAAGGGTTTGGAGAAAATAACTGAAAGAAACCTCATGGCATGGACAACACAGCATGAAGGAAAAATCCACGCCACAGAATCACATGAGGAATGTAGCAAACAACTTGGCATGTGTATGCTGAATGACTGCGGACCTCAGGCACTGAAGATGCTCTTAGTTGTTAACTCCTTTAAATTGTATATAAATGCATTTAAAATGTTCTTACCTCTGTATTTTCTCTTAAGATGTTGGTAGTGTACAGGAAGGAGGCTTGACTGATGTTGGCATAGAAGTTTTACATCGTCTTTTATCCCATGTGATCCATGGCCCCAGGGAACAGGTTGGAGTTGGGGATGACCAAGTAACAGCCTTCCTGGAAACATTAAAGAAAGGTTTGTTGTACCAACTGTTAACCCTTTTAACCCTAATGTCAAAATTCAAATTCTCATTTGTTGTCCCCATAATATTGTTTCTTTTTGAAGTAGTTGGAAGAAGTTGTTGAAGTATCAACCAGAGTTATCTTGTGTAATCATTTCCTTAATTCCTTTCTCCGATCTGTTTTATAAAGCATTTTGATATCACAAGGAGAAGTTTGATTCTGATCTCTTTGTGGGCATAAAGGGTGTTAAAGTTTCCATTCCCAAGTTTGCCATTGCTTAAGATTGGTAGTAGCAGGTCTAGATGCCAAACTTTCTTCAATGTCTCTACATGTATAATAACAAGAACCTTGGCAGATTATGAAGACATGACTTCAGTATATGCAAAGTTGTTTTTCTTGTTAAGAAAAGCAGTTTTATTAGAAGCTCAAAGCCAAATTCCTGGTCACTTAACCCTATAACCTCTATCCCTCGTTTGTGGGTAGCTGTTAAAGTTAGCTGCCAGGTTTTTTTTTCACCTCTTTTTCTTGGAGTATATTCCACTTATTCCATAATTAGTATAGCAGATCAATCAATGAAATCAGTGGAACAGATTTTTCCTATTATTCATTGTATTCCTATTCTAGATTAAGGTTAACGAAATGCACCCTTACTTAAATTCTTACACTGAATAGTTATTGACGCAGTGTGATTGTTTTGCTGATGCTGGTTGTTATCTTTACGGCAGATTTTCCCAAAGAAAGAGCACCAGTAGTCCTTGCACCACTTCTTTACCCTGAATCACAAGATATATCACCTGAAAAGTAAAATATTTCTGTTATATTAAATAAATTCTCTATTCGCCATTTTCACATCTCCCATAATACACCTTGTTTATCCCGCAACATTTTTTGTAAAAGCATTGTCTTTTATTTCTCTTGGGACATCTGTCTTACCCCGGAGAAATAATTGGCGGGGGGTTGGGGTGGGGGGCTGTAGCAAACAAGGCTTATTGTAAACTCAGTGTAACAAAAACTTGTTACTGCTGCATAATTCAGCAGTATTTCAAATGTGTAGCACTGATCATCATGACAGGTCTACCATCCTAACAAGTCTGGAAAATTAAAGAAACTTGTATTGTCATATTTATTTATAGTAGAACCCTGACAACTCGACCTCGGATAACTCTAATTCCCTCCTAACTCAAACTAAATTTCCTTTCCCTTTCCCCTTCCTTCAGATACCATCTGATTAGTTCTTCTTGATGTATAACGATAAAAACAGTAACACTAACTCTAGTCAGCATTGATTTTAATTGGTTCAATGAACAGATCACGTTTTATCACTTAAAATCTTTATGGTTAATCATTTTACCATTTCTGATGAAATAGGTTAGATTTGCAGTGCACTTTACACTGAAGTGCTGAAAAATCAGTTACTATCAATATTATTTTAAAATGACAAATTAAGTTTTGGAATTGAGCCCGATAACTTGAACCCTTGCTAACTTGAACTGTTTTTTAGTTTCCCTTCAGATTTCGAGTTACTAGGGCTGTACTGTGTATTTATTGTCTATTGTTTATTGGCAGTGTTCAAATTCTTATTAATAGGATTGTTAAGGTGACTCCATTGACTTTTTTTGCAGCCTCATTCCTGAACCTTTAAATCTGTCCAAGATAGTGGTAAGTCTACTTTTCAGCTATTTTATTTTGCTGTTGGCTTAAAATTTTGAAATTCTAAATCGGGAAAGTGAATACTTCAGGAGACATTTTGGTTTCTGATCATAGGAAAGAGAAACCAGGAAGTTGAAATTTAAAAAATGTGAAAAAGACCTTTTGACTAGTTCATGCAATAACATCCCTTCAAGCAGCAATATATAATTTAAGCAGTGACTTTTTGTACAGATGATGACAGGACTTGCTGACCAAGTGGTTAGTGTAACATGTGCCAACGAACTTCTTTAATATGTGGTATAGGGGCAGTTAGATTTTCTGTTCTGGGGCTTTTAATACTACAAAGCATTTCACTTCTTACAGTACATGTAGCAGTTAGTGATGCTGTGCACATAGTCATAGAATATTTGTTGCCTTTTAGATGGAGGATGACTTAGCTGACCTTATGAAAGAAATAGGCTATTCGTGTTGTTCAAGGTATATATTTTTTTGTCTCATTATCATCAAACTGTAATGTTATGATTGGTGTTGTTTAGGTTTGTTTGATTTGTGTTTTCCCTTTTGTCAGATATTATGGTGATGCATTTCAGAGACAAAGGAATATGAAAACTAAACTGCCAGTAGTTTCCAGTTGTGAAACAAAAGAAACAATTTAAGGCAACAATGTCATAATCCGATAATGATTGCTATCATATTGCTGTCATAACATGGAAATGAGTTTGTTTTTTAATATTAATGTAAATGCCATAACAAAGAATGAACGTCAACCTCAGGCAGTCATTATTCTTCTGTTTATGGTCTCCATTATCATTAGTGGTTTAAAAGAAACACAGTTCCTCACAACTCTTCTTTCCAAGTGCAAAAGCAGGGCTCCAAATTGCGACTGATACGGTTGCCAATGCAACTAACATTTTTTCCTTGGCAACTAAAAATTGTGGTTTAGTTGCCACTTTGGCGACCAGATTTCTCTATGATTTAGATTTAAAATTAAAACAATTATTTCATCTTATCTTGCTTTGCTTTTGTCATAAAAAATGAACCAAATCTCATAAACAAAGCCAGTTTAGAGGAAGATTAGAGAGTGCAGCTACATTAGGTCTCTATCTTAATCATAGAGGTACCCAGGGTCCGAAATTGCGCCTTCCTGGTCGCCAATGCGACTAAAAATTTAGTCCTGGTGACCAGAATTTCATAGCTGGTCGCCAGCTAGCGACTTGTAAAGCTGGTTGTTATTGTGGACTTAAACATTCGGAGAAACTGATTAAGAATTGAAACCTCGAAGCTATTTGCCAACAGGTGTCTTACTTTTTGTCCTGCTGATATTTTTCAATTAAAAGTGAAACGAATCTTCCTGTAATAATACCTCCACAACAGCTACCATCAATACGAGTTGAACGTTTCCAAGCCGCCATGTTGTTTTCAGCTGTAATACGGTAGGTACGTTATGTACTTTGTGGACTGGTACGAGTGATGTGGCACAGTTGTGGCCTGGTACGAGCAACATGGCGGCTATGTTTCGTGGTAGTTATCGGAAGAAAAAAGAGTTTTGATATGATCAGTGCAGTCATGAGCAGACAGCTTTCTGTGTTTACGTTCTAGGCCAGACAGCTTTACATGTATATCTCCAAAAAGTAATTTGTGGAAAAATAAGACTTCACTCGTACACGTATGGTTGCTTTCTGGTATTGGGAGCGGAAGTAGTGCAATTTTTGAGCACAAAAACGTCCATACCATGCATTTTTTATTCGTGTTTAAACTTTTATTTGAAAAAAAAGGAGGGGGAATTTTTGGCGACCACAATTTTCCCTCTGGCGACCAAAAATTTATACTTGATCGCCAGCTGGCGCTCGTATTAAAAAGTTAATTTCGGACCCTGGTACCTGTTGACCCTTTCACTCCCAGACCAATTAATAATGGTGAGAGTATATGCATCACCCTAACATTAAAATCTGTAGGTGAAACCCTGTGTTGTTACCATTCAAATGAAATCCCTCGGGCGGAACTTCTGTGAAGTACTTACTGTATCATAGGATTTCACAATTTTTTTCTGTGACTTTTTCTTTGGTGACTATTTGACCAAAAAGTTTGAGAGAGAGTTTTTTGAACATTGTATATAACAGTGGTATGTTCAGGCCGGTTGATGTAAATTTCTTTTCTTGTTCCAGTGTTGATGAATGTAAAGATACTTTGATCCAGTTTGGTGTTCAAGATATCACCCCAGCTGCTGTGGCCAGGGTTGTTGGTAAGGGAATTCATTAGTATTTAATCCTTTAAGCCCCAATATCCACATACCAATTCTCCAAACTGATCTCTTTACATTTTCTTAGAGAATGTGTTGAGAGAATTTGATAAAAGATTAAGGCATTTTCTCTTGGTGATCATTTTATTAATTCTGATAACTTTTTCTCTTGATGATGTATGGATATTATTAGGAGAAAATTGATGCTGGTTGCCAATGGGACTTAAAGATTCAACATTTATTTTGTATATGTACTCTAGGTGTCAAATCAATAAGTACTAATGTTGTTTTGCTTTGTCTTTCTGTTAGGAATGATGGTTAAGACTGTTTATGGACTCCCTGAACATGTCACCATACAGGTAAAATGATGTAATTAGTACATCAGGTATTTGTGGGATGGACTCCATTGAAACCAGGGTTGTCATTTGTTGGGAGATGGAGGTTTATAGAGATTGAATAAAAAGGACTGAAAAACAGCAGGGACAGCATTCATCCTTGGGTGTGTTTTTGTGCAATTCTAAGCTAAGAGGTTCATTTGGTTATATCTTTCTTTTGTGTCATACGAAATTAGTCGAGGGTAATGTGAAGGAAACTAGGGAAGCCAGTCCTTGATGGGAACCCTAGGCAAAAAGGGTCTCTGGCATTACATGTAGCTGGAAATCAAACTCAAAGAAAGCTCAGTATTTAAGTATTATTATAATTATGATTATTAATTTTGTTATGCCACCTGCCTCACTTCTATCATCTGTGTGGTTCCAAGCAGAGGATGTTGATAGGCAGTGTGGGCTCATGTCCGCTTCATTGCAATGAGTAACTGAAATCACTCACCCTTTCACTTTTTCATTTCATGTCATGATTAATTTGTATGTGTCATTATTTTTCCAGAACTATGGTAGCAGTTCAGTTTCTTTGGACAAACTGGGTCTCAGTGAACTGACCCCTGGCCCTGCTTCATGGAATGTTGAAGTGTTTGTCCAGGCTCTCAAAGAAATGGTATGCAATTGACTATTTCAACATATTAACTGCAGAAGGTTTAGATCAGTTGATAGGGTGCTAAATTGACCAGACCTGGCACTGTATAATCATGTGGTGAGTGCCAGCATTCTGTGCCATCCTTGTTATTTATTAAGAACTTCAAGGGACCATGTCACAGCTGTCTAGTTCATTCTGTGAATAATGCCAGTTACGCATCCTCATTTGCTATGGAAATAGGCCTTTTGCGTTAGTTGATCATGCAATCAACCGGTAGTTGATCATGTGATCAACTTTTGGTAAACACAAAAACATTTCACTTTTGAAAACTTTTGTTAGCACAAGCTGAAAGAGCATATTCGAATTTGGTGGCCTGTAAATTTTCAGCCATATATCTCAAAAGTAGCGATTTGGCCACTGGAAATTAGAAGGATTTTTATGAGAAAAACAACTCTTGCCACCCAGTCATGCTTGGGTGGTTTTCCATCCAACCCCTTGTAAATTCTGAAATTTTTAAAACATTTGGAGTAAGAACTGTTTTGTCATGATACTAATATAGTGTTGATGCTGTGTATTTTATTGTAAAGATTCCATTGCTAAGTTGGCGTCAGGTGATCCAGGAACTAGACTACCCTGAATTCAACGTACCAAGCCGTGAAGGTCTGCAGCTACTGTTTACCGCTTGCCACAGAGGGTTGATGGAGATATTCCCAGTAGATGTCTTGTATAGATCATGGACCAACACAGAGGGACAGGTAATATTTTGCCTTTTTTTTTTGTTACTTTTTCAACTGTTCCTTTATCTTTCCTTTGTTCCTGTAATAGAATTCATAATTTTGCTTAAATCTCCTTCTTCAGCTATCCACCAAAAAATTCTCGAAATTCTTTTCCATCAGTGAAATCTTATTTAATTTTTCCTGTAGCAACATTCAATTATTGCAGAATGAGAACTTTTAGTTTAGAACTCTTTTGTGTCTCTATTGTATATTGATTCTTGTATGTTTGCAGTGTATCATGGAAAAAGCTTTGTTGCTCTCTTTTTTTTTTGGAGGTTTCCATCAATTGCTTATTTGATAGCCAGTGGAGTCTGGAAAAAGAAATACTTTTGGAAAAAGACTGGAAATTGTCTTAAATTTTGCATCCAATGATTGTAGGATCCCTGATATTAAAAGTATCACTTTCCATCAAATATGAGTCCAAGCTGTTTGTTCTTTATTCCAGCTGTCCTGGATCCAGCAGATCCTATCCAATCCTGGTATTTTCTGTTTTGCTGATTATCCTTGTCACACAGTAGTGATAGAGCTGCTCAAAACTGTACCAGAAGATGATAATCGAGAAATATCTACATGGTAACTATTAAACATGTCTGTTTATGGCTGTTTTGTAAGCAGAATCTCAAGGCCTGGCTCCCAGGACTGTCAATAAGATTTCAAGTTGTTGGTTTCAGAATGTGTTGAGTCTCTCTTAACGGACACCTAGAGTTGGTCCCTGCCTTTCTTTACTCCTTCTATTTGACTCTATGTAAAGAAGACATCTTTGTAAGACATACACTTTGCAGTGATTTTGTTACAAATAGTTATGGTGAGTCCTGGGACTCATCTTGTGAAAAATCATGAGTCCCTCTCCATAACCAATGAGCCCCAGTTCAAAAATACAACATGTCCTAAATTAAAAATGCTTTATGTAACCAGACAGCTCATCTGGACACAGACGCCAAAACTTTTCATTACAGTTTACTGAAATTAGAATATAGTCCTTCATGTATTAAAAGCACAAAAAGGACTAAAATAAATATGCATTCTGAAACAACAGCCACAGTAATTACCAAACAGGATATTCAACCAAAAAATCTTCAAATCAATTGATCGTTCTTTGCATCCTATGGGACTCATTTCAAACAACTAAACATCACAAAACAACGAAGTTTACTTCAAAAATAAGCATCCTAAACAGAAAGTGATCAAAAAATTAGCATACAGCATAAGGATCAAACATTAACAATAGCAGCATGAAAAAGTGTTTTGATAATGATATCCATGCAAGTACATTAATTTTATGCTACTGCTGGTTAGGGTTCTTTTGTTTTCTGTGATATTGATCTTGGTTTGTATCAGTTTGCTCTGGTCAGGTTCTCCATGAAATGATTTTAATATTATCAATTCCATTGTAGGAAATCCCTGAACTTGTCCGAAACATTGTTGCGTTTGGCAGAAGCAGGTCACTACGAGACAGTCAAATCTTTGTTCAGTTTTCCAATGAAGCATTGTCCAGATGTTTTGCTACTTGCTTTGCTGCAGATTAATGTATGTAGCATGTGTTATTAGGTAGTTTAAGATTTTACAATGGCGATGGCAGCAAAAATGTCATTTGTAAATGGATTTGCCCTAATTGTCACTTTATTGTGATTATTGCAACTTACATAATTGGTCAACTACTGGTGAATTCTCTGGGTGATGAGTTTGTAACGACCTCGTTCAATTTCAGAAAGAGAAAGAAAAAGTCACTATCATTTGTTTACCTCCTGCACAATACATCAAATTAGGGAATTTCACATCGTAGTCATGCAGTGATGGCAAAGAAATGTACCAAAAAGTGTAACACATGTGCAGAGTTGTTGTTTTGCCAAATATAACTTATTTCTTTTTTGACGTTCCTCTTGCCGTTGCCATCATGACATCTTAAACTACCTGTTACGTCTGTATGCCTACACATGTCCTGGAAGAAGTTAATGGAGAAAACATTAGAAATCTGGGTAGCTTCTGGGTCCTCACTGGATTGTCTGTCTTCAAAACATCAGCATACAGTTATTTGGGTTTTTTACCTTGTGTAACCGTAATAATAATTATATTGTCCTTATTTTCATCGTTCACAAGGATCAGAATGACTTCTTATTCCTCCCAGCTCCTATTCTAATTTTGAAAGTATTTTGCCTCCAAAAAGTGTCCCACAATCATGTATATGTATTAGTGATCTTTAAGAAATTTTCTTTTATACTGTTAACATAGACAAAGATCAGGATATGATTCACCCCTCTTTAATTAGAAAGTATTGTTGCCTTAAAAATAGTAACCTATGCCTGAGTGTAGAGTGATCTTAAAATTACAAATGCTGCTATTGCAGACCAGGCAAACACCATGACAGCCCACTTTGGAAAGAAGTTGTTCTATACCTCCAGTATTTTCTTGATTTATATATGATTATATCTGGTAACACACTTTATTATATGGCTACAATAGTATGCGCACTCTGATTGGCTGCTAAGCGGGCATTATTTTCTTTTAATGACTGGGCATTACTAGCTAGGTGTTCAAGGCATATACAATCTGTGTTTAACTTGATAGTGGACATCCTTATGGACTTCCATGTTGATTGGTCAATTGACAGCTGTCAAAAAGGGTGTCCACTGACCAGTGTTACATGACTGTATTGGGGGCTCAAGTGTACAACTTATTGAGGTGACGTGTTTTTTTAAGCTATCCACTGTCCAGTTATTGGTTTTAATTGATCGCAGGCTCAGGTACATAAAGAAAAGACCATATGATAAATAATTTATTTACCTCGTCTGTTCAGTCATTACAGGCAAATCTCAGACCTCGGCCTTGATGTATTGACCTCGATATCCCTTGGTCAATACATCAAGGCCTCGGTCTGAGATTTCCCTTTGATGACCTCTCTCTTGGTTAGTAAGTGATATAATTATAATGATGTGCTTTATTGCAGCCTCTCTGGCATTCCCTGCGCAATGAGTTAGTATCGCAGCTTATCCCTGTGTTTCTCGCTAACCATCCTAACTCAGGCAGTGTGCTGCATTATGTATGGCATGGACAGGTCAGTATGTTATTCTGTACATGTGAAGCCTTACCAACCAAGCTGCCGGTTTTACTCTAGGAATTTTATGCACCTTTTTGTTTTAGTTTCCTGCACAGTTTTTTTTTCCTTTTGCAAATGTGTCACTTTGTTTGTTGCTGTTTTTTTTTTCCAATATTACTATTGTTTTGTGTTTCATTGTGAAAAGGTACAAATAGTGCATAATTTTGAATCAGTTTCAAGGATATAAAATATTGATATGTTTTTTCGACAACCAGAATGACATTTAAGAATGTACCCATTTTGATCTTTGAAGTCTGTGGTTCTCAGTTTTCAATGAATTAAGAGGGGGTTTTCAACTTTTCATCATTTTTATATATTTTTGTATTTCATCAGGCTCCAATGCCACACCCCTTACCCTGATCACAGTAGTACAGATTATTAGACCTCATTACAAAACTGAAAAGTGTTCAGTGATCTACTTTGATTATTTATTGAGATGGAGACCAGCCTTATGATAGGAGTGAAGGCTTTCTCACCATTACTGCAATTGCCTGGCATTTGTTGCCATCAAACAATCACTGCAATTGCTGAACAAAATCTTAGCGATCACATTGAAATTGAATTTTTTGCAATTATCACCTGATATTGTCTTTCCTTGTTGTATGAGGTAAAAAAATCATCTCAGTAACTGTTGTATTTTCACTTCACACAGGGTCAGTCAGCATCAATTCGTCAGCTGGTGATGCAGGCGATGGCTGAGTGGTATGTTAAAGGTGACATGGACCAGGGGCGCCTATCAAGAATATTGGATGTAGCTCAAGACCTCAAGGTAACAATCAGCAATATGTAGGAGCTTACCATTGTTTTTGCTCACTTAACTGTGCAAATTGTAAATTAATTTTCTTGAAAACTGTTGCAAATAGTTTGTGCAAGATAGTGTCTTCATTTTTTCACTTTACTGAAGAACAAAGCCTCTTGTTTCAGTGCTTGTTTCAAGAAATTTTATGAGCAGCCACACACTGATACCACAGTAACTCCCTCAGTACAACAGTAGAAAATGCTCTTTCAATGACACCATTGTTGTCTATCAACAGTTTGAACTTGTCTTTAATCTCAAAGGCCAAAGATCAGCCTTTAAATGGCTGAGTTATTTTATTTAACTTGCCTTTCTTGTTTTTCTGTAGGCACTATCAATGCTGTTGAATGGTTCTCCATTTGTGTTTGTCATTGATCTTGCTGCCCTGGCGTCACGCCGAGAATATCTTAAACTGGACAAATGGTTAAGAGACAAGCTTAAAGAACACCAGGTAACCTCCTTCTTACACAACTTTGTGATTAATGCAAAGGTGAACTTGAGCAATACTGTAATGTGGTTACCACAGGTCAGGGAGAAAACAATTTCTTCAAGGTCGGGAAAAAGTCGGGGAATTTCACTTTGTGTCAGGGAAAATTTTAGTCTTTAAAGAAGTCAGTGAAAAGTGAAATTTTAAGATTACATATTTTTTTCTTTTCCCTCTACTTTTATTGTTTTCTAGAAGTTAAAATTCTTTTTGACATTTTACAGACATGAATCATGTTGTATTGGTAGAATATTGTGTATGAAATTGAACAGCAAGCTGATGTTAGGTTTTCAAGAAATTCAATACTTTTTGCGAGTTATGAACCACCACCAATTTTGTCCTGACGATATAAATACATAATTAAAAGAAACGTTTATGAGAATAAATAAAATGATGACCTAAGGGAAAATGCTTTGATCTTTAAACAAATTCTCTCAACTTATTCTGTAAGGAAATGTAAGGGGATCAGTTAGGACAATTTGTTTGTGGATATTGGAGCTTAAATTGTTGAGGAACTATCGAATCATGTACACTGCACATGACTTGATGAGAAAATGAATAAATGGGTGGAGAGGATGGCTTTGAGGGGAAGGGTTGAGTTTATTATCACAACTAATTTGTGAAATGGTTAATTCAGTTGATCAGGGAATTGTTACCTTTGTCAGGAAAATGTCGGGCAATTTCAGAAACCTTTGGCTGTGGCACCTATTATTAAAGTATAATCATTTCCATTTTCAGGAGGAGTTTGCCCAAGCTTGTGTCTCATTCCTTAGGCGGCGCTGCCCCCATCTGCTTGGTGTGTCCTTGGATAAAGAATTACCAAAGAGTGTTCAGCTACCACAGGAGACAGTTGTTACTGTGTTGTCTTGTCTTCAGTCTTTCTTGGGGTGAGGATAAATAGGACTCTTTTATACAGTTGAATATCTCCTTATTGTGGACAGTTTATCTGCTCCCAAAGATAGCATACACTTCACAATTCTATTGTAGCTCTTTAATAGGGACACATGTAATTTAAACGCTTTGGTCTGTCCCTATGGTGTCAATATTGGGGTATGACTGTATGCTTATGGTACAGCCAGTAACTTGCTCTTAAATGGTTGGCATTTAAAATAGTGATGAAAAGGAGCTCAAAATTTTAGGGAATGAATCCTTGCCATGCAAGCCTTTGAGAATCTACATCTGCTGTTGTTGGGTGGTGGAGTTGTGTTGGGTTTGTTTGTTTCAAAGAACTCAGAGAATTAATTGAGAAACATTGATGACTTTGGAAGAAAGACAAAACAAGACTAACACCATACAATGGAAATATCTAATGAAAACTAGAACACAACAAGAGCATAGTGGAATGACATAGCAAGCAGAAAAATGAAAAGAAGACAAGAACCCCTATGAACAAACTTACATACAAAGAAAACTGTCAAGAAAAAAAAAGAAAGAACCTTATACCTTTTAGCTGCAAGCTAGAGATACAAGGTGGTTGCTTTTTGCATGTGTATGTGTAATAAGCAAATTGTCAGACTTCCCTAGCTAATGGCTATTCTTTAAGAAACTGGAAAATGAAAATTCCTGTGTCATTTGCTAGGTCAGGTAGAGTTCTTCTTCTCCCTTGAACTCTGACAAAGGGGAAATTTGAAAAAAACAATGATGTCCCTTATTGGACAGCATTACATGTATGAGTGAAGCAATGCAAAATCAAAATTTTTTTTCTGACAATGCAGCCAAGCATCTCCTGAGTTGGCTGAAATCATAACCCAAATGATAACAAATCATGGTCCTTTGGTGAAAGCTCGGCCTAGTGCTGCTGTGGTAGGGATTCCATTCAAGAGACAAGGAAGTTTGGATGGAGGACAGCTACCATCAAGTCTTTCTTCCCAGGTTGTAAACATTTATTTTAGTAGAACTACGTGTATCTAACCTTTGTTTTTCCTTCGAGATTTAAAGTTGAGTTTCAGAGTTTTTTAGGTGAAAATTAGACTTCTGGCCTTTTGACACTTTAAGGGGCTGTCGTAGAAGACGAGTTGATTTTTTTTTAATTTTGCCAATTATTGTTACAGCACTTTTCAAAAATTAATGTAAGTGACGCTGTTCCTTCTTTTGTATTTGCTCTATTAATTTATTGCTCCTTTCATGTTATAAGTTGGTATTATTGTTCTTGTTCAGTGTAGTTGAGGGATTGGCCATTTTTTATGACATATTTTAGCTCCTTTAACCCTTAAAGCTCAACCAGCCTGAGAGAAAACTACATGTGTAACAAGCAGGAGCCCAACTCAGTTCTTGCTGAGATATCTTGTCATAAAGAGCAGGTTGTATGGTTGAATTCTGAGAGTAGAATATTGGTGGTAGGTTATAGGGTAGATTATTGCATATATTATATCTTTTTAATAGAATTGATGTTCTTTCTTTTAGCTTGATCCACTTACCGGGCTCAGCATGCCTTCATCATCCCTCCCGACAACCCCAGCCACGCCTACCTCACAGCTGCCCTCATTCCCACCACACCCCCTAACTGGCAATGTACTAGGATCCTCAGGCAGTCTTGGAGCTGTTGGCAGTATAGGTTCAGGTCTATCTTCACAGGCTATACAGAAGCCACTGTCACAACTTGGGCAACTCCCCCTTAGTACCCCAGCCTCGTCAAGTTCAGGGCTTCATTCGCCAAGTTTCAGCTCGTCGCAGAACCCCTTGTTACAGCAACTTCACCAGGCAGGCAGTTTAGGGCAGCCCATGGGTGGAGCTGCAATGGATAATGCTCGTTTGTTGGCTGGTCTTGGAATCCAGAAGCAGCTGGGAGGCAGTTCTCTGTTGCAGCAACAGCAGCAGCAAAGTGCACTTTTGTCCCAGTCTAGGAACCAAGCTGAAAAGTTACGCACAGGTAATTTTGAGTATCACAGCCTTTGTATTCAGTGAGAAAACTTTGGGCGCTTACCAAAAGTTGGAACTGGCCAGCGGGACAGGTCATCTTGGAAAATTGTATATTGGTGTTTTCTTAAAATTAGTAAGTTCTGAAAAAATGGTAAGCATTCTTGCCTATGTTTCTGGAATAACCCCTTCAACTGTCAGTGGCAGATATTATCATAATGTCAGACTCAACAAGTTAAGTCTGTGCAACTCAGACACGAGATACACGCTCACAATAATATTTGACTCTGGCTTTAGTGGCTCAAGGGACATTATTTTCTAGCAATAATAAGGGGCTTATTACTGAAATGTTTCATCCACTAAACTCAACACTACTACAGATGCTTTTTAAAATATAGTTTTATTACTGTAGGCACAGAAATCTTAGCTTGTAGTCTATAATGCTACATACATGATGACGTCCTTGAATTGTGATAAAGTGTTCTCTATAAACTGAAAAACCTGAGTTTCTTGTTCTGTTGTCGTCAGCATCAACAGCTGATGTATCTCAAGTATGGCCAGGGATGGATCAGTCATTTACAAAGGAAGTTGAAGATGAGGCTAATTCGTACTTCCAAAGGATTTACAATCATCCTCCAAATCCTACAATCAGCATTGATGAGGTGCTGGAAATGCTTAAGAAGTTTAAAGATTCACCTGTTAAAAAGGAAAGGGTGAGTACAAGATTTCCTTGTCATTTACAGCAAGGAGCCCAAAACTGTGACCTCTTTTAATTTATTCACATTCTTTCACACAGATTTAATCCAATCAGAAGCCAGCTGGCTACTGTCCTCGACTTCTGATTGGTTAATGTCTGCATGAAAGAATGTGAATTAATTGCGGTAATACATTTGGGCTCCTTACTGTAATAGATATCTGTAGATTCTAAGACGAGGATGACTACAAGAGCAAGATTTTCTCAATACCGGTAGTATGCATGCGTGAACCGGCCTTATTTTGGACTGGAAAACGTTATGGCAGATAGCAAGCTATCAAATGTTAGAAGTTGTATCATTTTGCGATTGGAAGAGAGCTTAACCCCTTTCAATAAAAATAACCGTGTTTACTTTTTTGGTGAAAAAAGTAAAATGAAGCTATCCAGGGCATACATTTTCTTGAGAATACACGGAAAAACTTCAAATCAAATCTCATCCTCAAAGTCTTCCTCATTCTCCGATCTCAAGGTCTCCAGTAGGCCATTTTGGATCATTATACGTTCCTGGGAAACTGTCCACCTACCCCTCCCCTAAGCCAACATTTTGCCCTAAGTGAGAACTAAGTGTTCATGTTGGCTTAAGGGAGGGGTAGGTGGGCAGTTTCCCAGAAACGTATAATTATCCGCCATTTCCGAGTTGCCTCAAGCCTCTGTTTCAAAGCAAGGCTAAGTGTGAAGCCATTAATTTAAAAATGATTTTTTATTCCCATGCAAATAGAACTCATTTTCACAACAAAGGTTTTGCACTTAGCCTTGTTTTGAATGTGAGTTTTTGGAACTTGGAACTGGCTTATTCCAAGATATGCACCAAGAATGCTTCTATAAGCAGAGTAATATGACATGACTCTTGGCCTCAGACTTACTTAAAGTCCTTTTAGTTGATGGATGGCTTCTTGTTAGATGTTGGAGAATGCATTATTATTCTGGTAGTATTTAATGGGAACACCACTCCAAAAGTATACTTCTCCATCTAAATTGTATTTTTTAATCCCTACAGTCAGTTTTCCTCAGAACATTCTGCCTGATAACCTATCTTAAGAAGAATGTCCCGCCTGTTCACCAATCAGTGTGTTCTGTAGAAATACAATATTAGAGTCGGGACATTCAGCTTTATACTGTGAAACTCAGGTTGTGTTTTTACAAAATCATTTTTTTTATTTTCATTTTTCACAATGTAATATTAATTGTTAATTGACTATTCCATCCCATGTAATCTTATTGACATCATACTTAGACTTATACTTTTCATTGTTCTTTTTACAGGACATATTTTTGTGCATGCTTAGAAACCTGTTTGAAGAGTACAGGTTTTTTCCACAATATCCAGACAAAGAACTTCATACAACTGCGTGCCTGTTTGGTGGAA
>OZ037776.1:14914503-14982003 GCA_964035525.1 Porites cylindrica | reverse complement strand
TGGTGTTTACGGGCCAAAGAAATGTGTAAATTTAGGATTTTGGTCTCACTTAGTGTGCTCTGTTCAAAACGCCGCTATATTTAGCCGTAAAGGTCTCTTTTAGGGTTGCTAGCGAAGAAATATAAAAAAGTTGTGTATTTTCAGTTTGATTTATTTACTCGATTCATTTAATCAAATTTTAAAATGATCTCAAAAAAGGGTTGGGCCATGCCCAAATTGGTCTCCTTTACGGGTTTAATTCAAAATTCCCGACCAGCATCCCCGCCCCTTTCATATGGGAGTACCCCCCCGGAACACACCTAACCTAACATCAACAACAAAGTGACAAAAAATATGCTTATCATCTTGAAACGTGATTTCGAGCGGAAAAAGGCTTGCAAAGGAATACCTGGGAAAAATAATATCCTCCACTGAAAAAAATATCGCTCATGACGTATAATGCTGAAAAAAATCCTACACCGTTATACGTCAGGGAAAAAATTTCTAACTCCAGAGGTCTGGGAAAAAAAATCTTACCCAAACTAAATCACCCATACCCGCTTCCCTGTTTTAGTGTAAGAGTTGATTTTTAAATGTTGCTCTTTCTTAAAAGGCTGAAGAGCTGAAAAATCTTATTCAAAATGAGCACATACTGTGGATATCCCAATACCTTGTGATGAAGAGAGCTAGCATTGAGCCTAACTTTCATCAGCTTTACTTGGAGTTCATGGAATCCCTAGAGTTGTCCAACTTTGCTAGAGAGGTGCTGAAGGAAACGTACAGAAATATAAAGGTAGGTTGCAAAGAAAAGTCTGAACAAATCCCATGTTTTGCTTCCGAGGAACTTGAACTTCCAGCTGTTTATGAGTGTCTCCTAAGATTATGTGACAATATGTAATCGCCAATAAGAAATCGTAACATAAATAGCGTAAGCTGTCACTTATAAGCCCTGGGCGTATACATCTTCGTTAGGGGTTTTAGAAGGGCTTATTAATGTAGGGGCTTATATCTTAGGGGGATCATAATCAGAATAGAAAAAGCGCTTTGAAACAAGCTATAGTAGTGCTGATCAAAATACATACTTTTTCATATTCTGGTTTTTAATTAAGGATTCAAATATCACAATCAATCAAATTCATTTCATGACAAGCTAGAGGTTGGCTTTATAATCGGATGTATAACCGGGAGGACTTATCAGCGGCAGTTTATGGTACTTAATTATCCTCTCCTGTCATGCTATGATCTTTTATCAAATTCTCTCTACTAATTCTTTGGAAATAGATGGAGATCAGTGTGGAGAATTTGGATGTGGATATCGGGCCTAAAAGGGTTAAGGAATCTCAGTGGCAGCTGTTTTTGTGACCTGTGACCTGTTTTTATCAATAAGTCTATGCTGTCATTCATGTTTCTTGACTGACTTGATAATGTTCTTGTTCGATAGGTGCTTCTTCAATCTGACAAAGTTCCGGCAAACTTCTCTGATCGATCATTGCTGAAGAACCTTGGACACTGGCTTGGACTTCAGACATTAGCTCGGAATAAGCCCATTCTCATGAAGGTACCAGTACTCACTATTGCATGGTTACTGTTATTTACCCACTTCATACAAAAGAAATACAGTCAATTGTAACACATCCAAACTTACTGTTTCACTAGTAGCACAGCACACAAATGATGTCAGTGTCTAATTGTATTGTTTGTCTAGCATTTGTCGTTTTGGTCAAATTGACAAATTTTAAGGATGGACATAAACTTGCACGGATCTGTCTTTCGTCTACACGGGACCCGCAGAACCGTGCAAGTTTTAAAACGGCAGACAGTACTGTAAACTGTAACAGAATTTGCATGGTTACGTGAAAAGGGGTTGCACAGGTAAAGCATTCGTCTGTTCAAAAATTTGTCCGGCCCTGTGTGAGCTGGGTCTGAGTTTCAGTTCTATGAATAGCAACTGTGTGCAGTGCTATTATTATCGTGAAATTATCCAAACGTTGCTCTTTGTGGGTGCACGTGTAGTCCCTAACTTAAACCTGTTTTGTCAAAATGTAAATGATCCGTAGGATAAAAGTAAATGCAGTACTAGGATCTTCGTTACTTCTGTTTGAAGGTTCGAAACGTCCATTATTGACTTTTCTTACACTGTGCTGTTTGAGTAACTTTTTAGAGACTGATACTAATGCTAATGCTATGTACACTATGAAAACACCTAAAGCGGACAATAACTCTTGCCCTCCCCCATTGCAATATAGCATTCTTGTTGACAAAAATTCTCAATGAATTCTCTCTCAATTTTCATTCTATTGTATTTTTATCACACTATATTTTACAAGTTTTTCATTTTCTAGTCATTTCAACCATTGAATACCGTAGTTCGGGTGGTCGTAAGCTTGTATTTTTTTAAACATTTTTAGCTAGAGAACGTTTTTTAATACTTTAATAATAACAAAATGTCCAATAATAGAATGCTCATGATTTCAGCTTTGATGTAATGAGTAGTTGCCTTGCCATTCTTCCTTAATTTTTTGATGGAATTGTTTGTCTCTTGAAGGATCTGGATGTAAAGTCACTGATAATTGAAGCTTATTTCAAAGGGCAGCAGGTATTGTGCAGTGCTAAAACTTATAAAGAAGTTTTAATTAGCAATTATTGAATGAGGCTGAGTGTCATCTGAAGAATTATGGAGATCGAGGAGGGTGTAACACTCTCAGAGATCTCTATAATTCTTCATATTATACGAAAGCCGAATTCAATAATTGTTTTATTATTCATTCAAAGTTTACAACTTCTAGTTTAAAAACAAGCTGAAACATGCTTACCTCTATCGATGTTAAGTGCATCTTCAATAGTACATGTTTATCGCAAGTTTAGGAGATAAACGGTTGTTCAGGTCTGCAAATATTCTTCAAATAGCAGATGTCGTCTGTCGAGTTGTCGTCTTGCTGTTCTTGCTATGTTTTTAGCCAATAGTTCGCCTTTTTCTTCTTTTTGTGCTCGCTACCAAAACAACTCAACCTCGTCCCCAGGTCTTCTCGGTTAACGGTTCACTAATCTGGCAATTTTGCTGCACGATAGATGTAATTTTTCACATATCGTTAAATTCTCCCAAATTTGGTCGTCAATAGCTGGTTATGATGAAATATGCGTAGGATTTTAGCCAATCAAAAACGGCGTAATATTTTGAAGGAATAATAATATAAATTATGGCCCAAGTTTCCTTCCATTTCTTGTTATTTCTTGCCCATTATCAAAAGGAACCAGGTTCTCTTACCATCCCCAAAGTACCAACAATAAATTAACGAACTAAAACCAACACCACAAATAGAACGAAACAAAACAAAAATGTTTTCAAGTTCTCTCCAAGCCACTTTGGATTCTGAGCTTACCGGTAAATAGTATGCTGGACTAAAGTGAAAGCCAATTTCTTACAAACACATTTGTAACAATCTTGTTCGCTGGAATTTTAAGTAGCTAGGTTATAGTTTCTGCATTTGTGGAAAGTATGGCTTAAATTTTTCAATGTTGTCTCTTGAACTCCATGTGAATTTCCTTCATCCCGAAACATCTTTGGTTCTTTATACTTAATTACACATGTATTACTTGGTTTTTGTATCTTATTGAATTGATTTTTTTGAGACGTTTACTGCCAAAAGAAATGATAGATTCTTGTAAGGTGTTTCCAACTTTTGAGTCTGTGAATTAAGTCCTGCGGTGTGACCATTCAAATGAAACCTCTTCAGTAGTACTTTCACATGATACTATTTGTTTTCCAGAATTTTACGAAATGAAATTTGGTAATTTTTTTGAATTAATTTTTTACTTCAGCCACTAATTATAATTGTAGAGCGCTCTTCTTTTCTTCTTGTTCCAGGAAATGCTTTATGTTGTGCCGTTTGTGGCTAAGATAATAGAGTCATCAGCCAAGAGTAAAGTGTTCAAGCCTCCTAATCCCTGGGTAATGGCCATCATGGCTGTGTTGGTTGAACTTCATCAAGTGCCTGACTTAAAGGTAAGTGACCGAACTTTCCTTTAATGTTGTTCTGACTTATTAAGAGGTAGCTCGGCCGAGTTTTCAGCAAATCGGTTTCGGTTTGAGTCCCATTTTGGCCGCTAGTTGGATGGTTTATTCAATCATGTTCAATAGTCTTGGAACAAATTTGCAGTTGTGTGTGTGTGTCTTTTTTTTCAAATCAAACGTATCTGGCCCCTCCCCCACCCCAACAAACAACATTGGACGCTTGTGTCAGTATTTTTCCCTGTTTCAACAATCTAAAGGGTAGGGGACGAGGAAGAACTGCAAGAACTTTAATCATATTGCTAAACTCTGGAATACGTTACCTGTATCCACTCGTACTCTTAGTTCTCTTAATCAGTTTAAATCTCACGTACTCCAACGCTATTCGGCTGCTTTTCGTACAAACTATGACGTCACTAACTTTAACACCTGGAAGTCGATCTGCTGCAAATGCAGGTCATGCAGTCTCCTATTAGCTGGTAACTGCTGCTACTAAGACTTTTTATCGGCAGCGGTAGGGATTCTTTCTTATCGGTTTTGCAAATGGGATTTTTATACTTTTTATAATGTTTACTGTTTAATGTTTACATAGTTGGTGTTTATGTATTTTCCGTAAGGGCACACTTAATTTGGAGCCTCGCTCTGTTGTGTGTCCCGCACCTTCGTCCCTCATTTTTGTGTCTTGTTTAAATGTATTTTTTCCCCCTAGTCTTTTTAGTATTGTAATCATGTTGAAAGCGATTAAATAAATACATAAGTAGATATTTTCGAAAAAGTTGCAGTCTCTTATGAGTGCATTCAGAAATTACATAATATTCTAATTACTGCATCAGTATCCTAATGACTTTTGTCCAGGATGGTTGGTTTCCTGTGCTCAATTCCCAAGTCATGCACCTCTTAAATAGCCAACTTACTGTCTGTTGTCAGTTGTTTCATCCAGTTATGTTTGCATGATTTGTTTCAGATTACTTGATTGAAGTGCCTGTAAAGTAAACAGTACATTTTACCGTAAACAGAACATTTTATTTAATCTAATAGCAGTTTAATTAGATAACTGGCGAGTTTGGAGATGGTTATGGTTGGTCATCGTGTGCCAGTCTCCCTCTCAAGCCTACTGTCTTCCTTGTGTTACTTTTAATCATTTACCTTTAGAAATATAGTGTTTGGCTGAAATGTTAGGAGGTTAAATTATGTTATACAAAAAGACTGGCCTATATTGTACTTGATTTTGTACATTCTCTTTAACGTTTTTTTCAGTTGAATCTTAAGTTTGAAGTGGAAGTACTTTGTAACACATTATCACTAGAGATGAAAGTAAGTGTTAATTTTATATGCTCCATAATTTCTGCATTACTGCATTATTTCTGGATTTTGATTTATGCGATTTGTTTCCAGGAAATCAAAGCATCAGAACTCTTAAAGGATCCAGAACGTTTGAAACTCATTCCTCATCAGTTATCATCACCAGAGAAAGACAAACAACGTGAGTGAAAATGAGTCTAGCTTCAAAAAAAATAACAATAATAATAAACAAAATCCTGCTTGCTCTGATTGTATGATAAATTTTCACCTTACGATTATCTATCTTTGTCTCCTGGCAGCTGCTGTCAGCAACAGCTCAACCCCCACCCCCACAACATCTGCTCAGCAAGGTCAACCTCCCGTAGCACCCCCACCCCCTCAGTATTCATACCAAGAAATCAATGTGGCTTCTTTGGCTGGACTGGCTCCTCATATTCAAGTTAATTCACAGGTTTGTATAAATAGTTGTCTTCAGTAACTTTTGAAGATAATCAATCCTGTAGAAGTGATAAGTGATTCATGTTATAAAGCAACTAAGACGGCATCCAGTCAAACTGTTGAGTTAACAGTGATCTGCTTCAGATTCTACTACCAGCTCATATTATTCTGATCGGAAATTACCCTGCTTTCTAGAAAATCAATCCCTTTGTTTATTAATTTCTAAAGACTCACGGAATTCTTTATTTCAGAGCAAATTATGGATACTGAATTTCTTGCAAACCCTTCGCCCAAAATAGGAACAACTTAGGGGATTTGTCGTTCAATGTGAAGTGTAGTCTCCTTCACGGCCGTTCCCTCGGAGCTTTGCGTGCGTGCGAGACGAATTACGGCAGCGTTGGAGACGATATAAAGCGTTGACTTGTTTCAGACATAACTTCTAAATCGTATGGTTGGCGTGGACCTTCGTCGTGATGTAGTTGAAACAGTTTTGATGGATCTAATCAAGCAAGAAGTTAACATAGTGAAAAGAGTTAGCCTGCTGGCATGCTTCAAAAAGTGTAGGAAGGAGGGCCGAAAACCTAGAAACGAGTTGACCAGACACATCGAAATTAGCTTTAAAAGAATATTAGATTCCAAAGCTTAAGAGACTGTTTGTTGTTGTTGTAAATGTTGTACCAATTAAGTAACGTTTCCATCTCTTTACAGATCCCACTATTCCAGCAGCATCCCCATCTGAAGCAGTTTGTGCGTCCAGCCATTGAGCGAGCTGTACAGGAACTGGTCCATCCAGTGGTGGAGAGATCAATTAAAATATGCCTTACAACTGCTGAGATGATTGTGAAAAAGGTGAGTGATTTAGTAATCCTCTCGTACAAGCCTGAATTTTTTCAGGCTTTCTTTTTGCGTCTATAACTGCGACGATGTTCTTTAATGTAATTCTTCCCGCCGCCGTTCTCATATATGATTTTCATATATTCATAACCTCATCATCGTCCTTTCACGGGTTAATACGAACCAATTCAACAACCTGCTCCCAGTTGGCTTGTTAGCTCAATTGGTAGAGCGCTGCACCGGTATCGCAGAGGTCAAGGGTTCGTCTCGGTTGCGTCTATAACTGCGATGATCTTCTTTCATATAATTCTTCACCCCGCAGTTCTCATACATGATTTTCATCTATTCATAACTTCATCATAGTAATCGTCTCTGTTGAATACTAGAGCAATAGGGAGCTTAAGCATTTTTGAGTGACACATGTCAACGGGAAGTGAGGCTTTTTCCCTTTTAATATGCCTTGATGCTACCAAAATTGTATTGTTAAGTATCTTTACTCTTAAGCTTATAGAGACGATTTGCGAAAAAGATTGGGCAAAGTCACTGCTCAAGAGCGGAAAAAGGCCACCTCCGTTCAACGTGCGTCGTTCAAAATCGTTTTTTGCTTCGGCTCACTAATATTCAGTGGATATGAAATCTACGTCTTTATAGTGCAAGCTTAAAGACTTCCACACCCCAAATCTCTCCTAGGTAGATAACGGCCAGCTACTGTCAGAAATGCAAAAAATGGGGTTCTCCGTGCCTGCTTTTGAAGTAAAGCGTATTGAGTACCGTGGAGTTTTGAGCGACTTAGGATAACGTAAAGGTGAATTTCTACTGTCGCGTAGTTTTAATTTTACGTCCGTAAGGAAAATAGAGGCGATGTATAAAGAGCCGCGCGTACTTTTACGGTTACGCGCAAATTTCCATACATTGCCCCCATTTTATTTTTATTTACGTGCGTAAGAATTAAAATTACGCGACAGTGGAATTTCACCTTAGGTTATGATAGAGCTGCAGATAACAGTCGTCGATCATCGAACTATGCCCGTCTTATTGAAGACTAAAATTTACCCACAATCCTATAAGACTGTCATTTTGTAGCTAAAGATTTGCATAGCAATTGCAGATATTAAAAGTCAACTTAATGTATGTCCGACAACTTTTCTCCCAAGTTGTCCGACTAAACCGGTGACCTGTTCGGACACATGTCCTTTTTAAAAAGAAAAGCTATTTAAAAAAAGTACAGTTATGAGCAAAAGAGTCAATAAAATTAAGTGCAGTAGATACAGGCGAATCTATTGATCTTAACACAAACAGGCCTACCTAGTAACATTTCTCAGCTCATAGTTGTGTCTTTTGTTTTCTTATTTGTACAGGATTTTGCACTGGACCCTGAAGAGTCTCGGATGAGAGCAGCGGCCCATCACATGGTTCGCTTCATGACAGCAGGCATGGCGCTTATTACGTGTAGAGAACCGCTCCTGATCAGCATCAACAACAACCTCAGATCGAACTTCCTGGCAGCTCTCAGGGTAAGAAAATAATAATTTGTTTAAGAGCACAGAAGTCACTGTAAACTAAAATCATACGAATGCCATTTGGTACTATGGCCAAAATGAACTGCTAGTGGTCTAAAAGTCTAAAAGGGGCGCAGTTTACAGTAATATTTTTCTGTAGTGTTTAGGACCTAAAAGTGTTTGTCTTAGTGAGATGTCCGCTTTCTAAACATTCAAAGAAAATTTCTTAGGAATGCCAGGGACTAGCGTGAGAAAACAGCCGATATTTCGGGACGTCACCACTGGTTTCCGCGCGAAATGACGTCTGAGAAACGAGCGCAGAAATTCCATACTGATGACGTGTCACTACCCAGATCTGCATTGTTTGTAGTGTTTTTTATTGGGTGATACACTAATTCGCCATTCCGCAGGGAAACAGATGGTAGCACACGAAATGTCGGCTGTTTTCTCACTTTGGAGAGGGACCAATTTTAGGCAGGCGTCGGTGTTACAGAGATGTACGTTTTATAAGGGAGAGTATAAAATACTGTGTCACTTTTGACTACCAGTCTGGTTTGTTAATCGTGGATTCATTGTGAGCTGGTTTCTTTGCTGGGGAGCGGGCAATGAAGAAGCAACGCGAGCCGGTTTCTAATCGCCCTCCACCTGCTTGTAACTCGGCCTGGTTGTAACCCCAACGAGAGACCGAGCTGACAGGTTTCTTAGGTGGGTGATGGAGTAGTTGTATGAAGGATTGATTGCTTAGGGTAAGGGTTTGACCGCGGCAGGATTAGCTCAGTCGGTAGAGCGCTTGACTGCAGAGCGGGAGGTCACGGGTTCGATTCCTAGCACTGGACCAATACTCAGGGTCTTAAAATAACTGAGAAATGAAGGCGCTGCCATTGCCCTGCAAACGGTTAGTCCATCGCGTGGCTCGGATGACCACGTAAAGTAGCGGTCCCGTCTCCAGTTGGAGACGTAAAAATAGTGCCCCCAATTAGTACTTTCGTGCTAAATACATTGACACTTGATTAATTGAGTGATTCATTGATTTATTAATTAATTTTAGGGTGCAAACCAGCAACAGAAAGACATGATTGAACAAGCTGCGTCAGTTATTAGCGAGGATAACACAGAGCTTGCCTGCGCGTTTATTCAAAAGACTGCGGTGGAAAAAGCTCTGCCGGAGATGGACAAACGGCTTACTACGGTACAATTTTTTTAACTAGTTCCTAATGTGTGTGCTGTGAATTTAAACTTTTTTTGAGTCTTGTCAACCTCTCTCCTCCTAGTAACTTTGTATGAAATTCAAGTAGTGTCGCATGCTCACAGGTTAGCAGTCTAAGGGAACTGACCGGCCAGGCCATTCCCGTCGTAACGATTATTTCACTTTAAATCAAAACTATCCAGCCATATAGGTCAAGTCCTGAATAGTTTGCATGAAAGAAAGCAATTTTCAGCTAAAACTCTAGGAAAAAGCCTATTTCATTTTCAAAATGACTGGTCCGTCCACGGTACGGCCGGCCAGTTCTGACTTTTGGAAGGCGCTTTAAGGCCGTTTACCATTCATCAGAACTGGTTATCCAGACCAGTCCATTCATCAGGCGAATTCCTCTATTATTTAGGACTATCCAGCTAGATCAGTTTATATCTAAATAGTATGCATGGGTGTGATGTGTTGTAGTTAAAAATTTTGGGAAAATACTAATTTTTTCTTATCAAATGAACCATGTTTGGCCGGCCAGTTCTGACTTTTTCAGACATATCAGCAAGGGGTTTGAGTAATAGAGCGGATCGTTGTAATTCCGATTTCAGGAGTTTGATGTTCGTCGTCATGCCCGTAGTGAGGGTCGACGGTACTGCGATCCAGTGGTGCTGACGTACCAAGCAGAGCGCATGCCTGAACAGATCAGGCTGAAGGTGAGTACAGTACGCTGAAGAGTTTCGAGTGGACTCAAAGCTAGAATGTGCATGAAAATCTGCCACAGCGTCTTGGGAATTTATGCTGTTACAGTAAATTCTTGTAGACGTTTAATTGATTTTTTCCATTTTCGTACTGTTAACTTGAAGGGATGCCCCAAACGGCGAGCGAAGGGTTGGAGGGTTGAAGTCGGGTCGGCCGAACGACCCCGCATTGACACTCGCGTCCAGGTCGCGAGTTCATTTAAAATACGAGAAAAGAGAGGGCTGTCAACAAATTCATGTTAAAAAAAAATAGGCTTCTGAGGGTGACATAATCTTTGGACGAACCGCGGCACTATAAATACTGTGATCTATTTATTTGTTTGTTTATTTATTGACAGGTTGGTGGTGTGAATGCCAATCAGACAGCTGTCTACGAAGAATTTGCTCGTAGCATCCCTGGGTTCCAACCCCCAGCCGCTGGAGAGGCAATTACCACCCCACCGCTGCCAAAACCAATCCAGTACGAGCACGGAATTCTGGGTAATGCTGAGGTAAGCTGTTGCCTTTTCTTTTGTCCAGTAGGAACCGTTGCTGGTAAAGGGAGGCACGTAAGCATTCTATTCACGGACTGAAAAGTTTGAACAACCTTCTATTGACTATTTTCCAATTGCCCATAATACACTCTGTTTGCCCCCCAAATTTTGCATAACTTATTGTCTTAAAATGCTCTTGGGAAAATGCAATACTCCCAGGAGCATTTAAAAACAATGGTTTATGCAAAATTTGGGGGGCAAACAGAGTATATTATGGGCAATTGGAAAATAGAGAATAGCCTTAAAAACAGTACCGAAGGAAAGTTTGTAGCATCTTCGAAGCAGCGCCGATATCCTTCTTCTGGGACCCCCAACGGACTCAATGAATTACCGGAAATGCGTTTTTCCCCTTAACCTGATTGGCAAATCCACAGTGGCATTTTTGACAGGCAAATCATGGTGTTTACCCAAACCCTGGTACACAGGTGGTGGCTCAAAACAATGATCTCGGCGCTGTTTCGCAGACGGACTTAACCAGAAGTTTAGTTCTGTCGGTGGCGCTGGCTAAGTGTTCCCGGGGTAATAGAGAGATAAAAGGGAGATTAAGATTTACGTTTACGTCAAACGGCAAACGTTAATTTGTACCACGTGATCAAGTTTGCCCCTTAACTGTCGTTTACTGTTTATTACTTCCACTCAAAAGTAAGTCGTTTCACGCCAGTTTTATCCATAAGAATTGCTCTATACAGTTTTTATCTGCTTGTTTTCTATTCTGAGAAATCCTCAACTTGAATGTGACGTTTGCCATTCGCCGTAAACGTGATTCCTAATCTCTCTAATGAAAGAAACACAAAGCGACTTTCTCTGGGAGTAGTCCTCAGATAACTTAGTATTCAAACTTTTCTTTCTCTTCAAACCAAGGCCTTCATGCCAGAAGAGGTGGTCCAAATCCTGAGCAAATGTGCGGCGGAAATTGAGCAGCATCTGCATGCCATCATGGCTCCACCGACCAATCAGCATGTAGTTACAATACACAGTCTACTCGATGCAGTAGTGCAGGCTCGCATATCTAGGGACAACATGGCTGCCCTCAGGCTTCTACATAAGGTTGGTATGACTGTGCTGTGACGATTACAGTTTTCACCAATCTAGATCTTTTGATGTGCGTTGCACTTTAGTCTTGTCTTGTTGTGAATTTCTTAGCCGCTGGCTGTTATCTAGGGAGAAGGTTTGTGAATACGGGTAGACAAACGTGTTTACCTCGTGTTCATGCTTGAAAGGGACCTTGTTTGCCCAAATTCGGTTATGGTATTTTTCGCTGCTTGCCAGCTTTTTTTGCTCTTCTGCACCGCCTGAGAGCGTGGCACAGGCTATTTCTGTTTCAGGGGAGTAAGAAGTACCCGTAATTACAGATATAACGGAGGGTAATTTGCGCATCACCTTATCCGTGTATTGAAAACGGCTTAAATTTAAGCTCCTCTCATAAATGTGGCCATGTTATTTGCCCTAGGCTGCTGAAGGACTACTTGAAGGTGTTGCTCCGCTTGCCGGTGATGCAGAGCTGTCTCTCAGATACCGCGACTGTCATCTGATAGTGCTAAGAGGGCTCCAGGACCCGCGGGGATATGGCCCCATCTGGACTGCCAGACATGTCACAAAGTAAGTGATCATCATAAATAGTGATCCACATGCAATTTCTCCCAACAGTAACACTACCTGGTCAAACAGACAGGTCATGACAATGAATGAAATGATCACCAAAGAGGAAATGTTGTGATGTTAGAACAAATTCTCTCAAGCAGTACCATAAGGAATGTATGAAGAACAGTGTGGAGAAGATGCATGTTAATGTTAGGGCTTAAAGGATTAATCCTACTAGAAGCCGGGGGGGTCTCGGATTTGATCACCTAAGATGTTTTTTCATTGCCTGTATCCATTCCTGAACAAATCGAAAAGAAAGAAGGAGTTAAAGCGTGACTGTCCATCACTCAGGGTAGGACCATTTTGCTTTTGACGAGGTGTGAGTGAAAGATGGCACAGTTGGTAAGTGCGCGGCCTTCGTTGCGTGAAGTCCCGAGTTCGATCCCCGGTGACATCACATCCTTCTTTCAACTTCTCTCCTATCTAGCTTTAAATACCCTTAAAGCGGAGCATTGATGGAGAGAAGGGGGTAAAATGAACGCACCGTCGACCTCAAGTTTTTCAGTTGAATTATTGTCACGAGTTACCGACGTAAAATATGGTTGCTTTACCTTTTTGTTTTTTCTTTTTCTTGACGAAATGCTGTTTCTTTGTAGCAAAGTATCAAGTCTATTGCAGGCTTTAAGATAGTGTTGCGGAGATCGTGACTTCCCCCTCTTTCCCAGATCCCGCGCGTCTTATTTTCGCTTGGTTTGCTTTCGCGACCCCCCAACTGTAAGAGAGCCTGAGATTGGCTACAAAATATCTTTAAAACTCTCTTGCAGCACATCGTTTGCTTTATTTAATCCTGCGCGGTATTTCTTCGCTTAAAACGGCGCGTGATTTTTTGAGGTACGAATGGGAGAATTGCCTTACCGTCATTGTTCTTCTGCAATGCTTTTTGCAACAGACGTAGAAGAGAAGTAGGGGGTTTCTGTGTAGTGAATACAATTCTAAATAAAAGTGAGCAAAGAAAATTTCCTATCTTTGTTTGAATGACAGCCCGAATTGCCTTTTTTACAAAAATGCAAATTGAACTCTGCTTCCTGTTGTTTGTCACTTTATCGTTTTTAAGATCATTTTATGTTTTTGTTTCTTACTCTGATTTTCTTAACTTTTTATCTCTTCTACTTTGTGTCCAGGTTTGTGTGCGATTGTCCCCCTGAGCTGAAGTTTAATGTGGACGCCATTGATATTCTGATCAGAAGTCATTTGCTGAACATGAGAGAGTTCGATCTTCACCTTGTGCAGGTACCGCAAATGAAACAGGGACTAACAACTTCTTTTTAATCGTTCTCTTATCGTTAGCAATGGCATGGTCAACTTTGTCGTTTGCCAGAAACCTTTTGCTTAACCTCAATTACTTAACAGTTTACTGTAGAACTCATCCGTTTTATTGGTGATCTTTTTTTCTATTCAGTGCATAGACAATGGCCACAATCTTCAGGCGCTACACTTTGCCATTCAACTTGCCAAGTATGTGACCGACGAAAAACACAGTCCACATGTCACGGAGGTAAGATTTGTAGTGCTGTGAAAGAGTTAGCTTGTGTGCACACTCTCTATTTCGATTGTTTTCGAGCCGCGCGAGAATGTGCGTTTACTCGCGAGTGACTTTTCGTCATATCCCGGAGATAAAAAGCTTGCTCGTCAGCTAAAAAGATTTATTACAGAGTTTGTGGAATAACTATTAAAGCTACGGTAGAGAAGACGCTGAATACTTGCATGCGCTTCAGAGTTTTTTCTAAGAAGTGATGTCACTAGCCCTCACTATTTCTATGGATACTTAAGTCCCAGTCATTAGTGCCATCCATCCTATGTCACTTTTTTCCAAACAATCCCAGAAGTCATTGACGGCGCCACAAGCTTTAAGCTTTAAATTTTTGGCGTTTTAAATTAAAGGTCTTCCATTTGTGGAAGGAGTGTAAGCTTAACCCTGCCCACAGTACTTGAAAACTGAATTGTTATTTTGTAATGTGAATATTTCTTTTTCTTTAGAACGATCTCTATCACACCATTGAAGCTTTGACAAGAATAGCTCACAGCAGACAGAGTTCTGAAGGGTGCGTAAGGTTATATATTTTTTTTCGATATACAGCTATTTCGAGAAAGGTTGTCGGAAAAAAATGTGCCCGCGACAATCCCGAGAGGTAATATGGGATATGTTCAATACACTGATCCTGACCCTGTGGCTGTCGAACCTACTTTTGTTGCTTTCCTTTAGCACTCACAGACACATGTCCATGGCCTCTCCTGCCATTCTATCAAATTTCTTTGAAAAACAGTGAACTCAGAACCACCCACAATACCTTTCGGGGTTGTCGCGTGCACTTTATCCGACAACCTTTCTCAAAATAGCTGCATACTGTAGTTGAGTACCTCTTATTTTTAAGCAGGACTTAACGCTTATTTGTTGGATAGAATCCTACCTTTATCCCTTATTTTTAATAAATTTGATGGTTTCTTGCTAGCTGCTACTGATATTGGATTGACTTTTAATAAAATTGCACCACAACATTTACATTCGAAAGTTTGGCGTATTCTTTCCCGGTTAAATTTGGAGCTTAACCTCTAATGAAGAAAATATTTAATTTGGTTCTGGCTTCAAGTCTCTGTGTGGTGTGACCTCTCACAGAACAGAAAAAACTTCTTTTTCTATACAAACACTTTGTTCTTTTCTGTTCTTCTTTTTGCTAGTTTTCGACGAATCCAAAATTTGCTGTGATTTTTTCGGACCTTGATTTTGGGCGCTGGTAAGATGTTAAGGGAATACAGGTTAATAATCGTTTTATTGCAATCTATCAATCTGTAGGTTGTCTTCATTACTGGAGGCTGCCCACAATGGACCGCTACCATCTCAGACTGCTGGCGCGCACCATGAGATAGGTGACAACAAGGCGCCTGGAGGACCCACATCTCTAACATCCGGTGTGTCGTCCGGGGTCTCTAGTACGTTCCATGCTTATGAGGATCCACCTGGTTTGCACGAAAAGGTACTATGCATGCAAGATCGTGCCCCAGTTGTTCAAAAATTGGACAGCCGCTCTCCTTCAGATAAATCAGTATCCGGTGGACAAGTGGCTGGGAAACCAATTGCGTTATCCAGCGGCTAAATCCATCTTATCCACCTTTTGAACAGCTGGGGCCTGCAAGGAAACTGCGAAGTGTTCTGTTTGAAGGGTGCTCTCGCCAAAACGTTGCCTTGTCCAGAATTGCATACGTGTAGTAAGCAGTCACACTTAGAAAATTATCAACTCGTCTCCTCATACACGTCGACCGCTTATCTTATTTTTACATGTGAAGTAATACCGTGTTTCAATAAAGCTTCTGTATGTATGTTTCGGGCTAGGTCATTAAAGGGTTACACCCCATCCCCAAACTGGCGGAGGAAAAGATGGCTGCAACTGTCAAACAGAGGTCAATTTAACAGTAATTACAGAGAACAATCCTCGGTACTTTTACTTTGACAAGTGACTCCTTAATATACCTCTTAGTGTTTGGTTTTTTCCTTCTCATACTACGTGTTTTCGTTTAGGTTGAGTTCTTATTAAGAGAATGGGTGCGCCTCTGTCATCAGCCTGGTGCTGGAAAGGAGAGTGAGAAAGCCTTCTCCACATTTGTTGCACTGGTGAGAATCTTTTTCTTTGTGTATATTGAGCATGGGAGGGGTGATGCAGCCATGGTCTAATGTGGTGTTTTTTTGTACGTTTTAGCTACATACACAGGGTATCTTACGTACAGACGATCTGATTACAAGGTTTTTCCGCATCAGTACGGAGCTGTGCGTGGATGTCACCTATAGGGCCTTGGGAGATCATGTGAGTTTATTGATCTTTTTAAGGATAAATCATTTCGCTTTGATGTCGCTTTTTCATTTTGTATTCTTTAATCTTCACCAAGGAACATGATCTAGATATCTTAGGGTTGATATCCACAGTGGAAAGCTTTTACTTTTGGACAGAAATTGAGTTTCTTAATGCCTTAAGTCAAAGTACGCCGAGGGTAGCGTTATAGGCATTGCTTTGTTAATGCAGTTTTGACCCTTTTAAGAGACTGTCTCTTGATGCAATAGAGAGTCCAGGTTTAGAGAGGTGTCTTCTTATCTGGAGTCAGTTGTTTCGAAGGCCGATTAGCGCTAACTCGAGGTTCAATTTCAATCCGGGTTTCTTTTTCTTTCGTTCAAAAGTATTTTCATAGATAATTTTCTCTTTCCTCTTTAGAGCATCCAGTCATCGAATTGTTGACAAAAGGAATGAAAATGAATCTTCTCTATTATACAAATTTCGTGCAAAAGCTGGATTATCTTCACTCGACTTTGAACAATCCGACCCCGAGTTTTATTGCAGACGATGAGACAAAATTATTTCAGACCCAGTTAGCCACTATTGCCCGCCTTGAAGAGGTCACAGGTAACTGGGTCATCATTTTGTCCAGTTGCATTGTGGGAAGGTTTTGGGTTCGCCATCGCCTCTTTTTTATAGGTTACGAGTTTGCACCGGAAACTGAGTCATTGTTGTGTGGAGTTGCATTTTGGGAAGGTTTTGAGTGCGCCATCGCTTCTTTCATTGGCTGTTACCAGGTTGCGTAGGAAACTGGGTCAAAGTTCTCCCCCGAAACAGTCCCCCTAAACCAATTCGACACAACATGGACCCAGTCCCACGCGCCACCCGCCAAAATGGCCGATAGTCACCTCTTATTGTTTTACCTTACTACGTTCTCACTGACTCCCAACAATTTCTCCTCAGCCTACCAGCCCCACCATGGCGCGTGCAAAGTGTTACAACACCCTGGATGCCTACTGCAGGTTAATAGCTTTGCTGGTGCGTCACTCTGGAGATGCGTCCAATAATGTGACCAAAATCAATCTGCTTAGCAGGGTAAGCTGTAGGCAAATCCCCTGAACACGGACGCCAATTTACAGACGAGACGGAAACTGGGCCGAGTTAACTTTTGCAAAGACTTCTGGGGCTGTTACAACGGACAGCCAAAAGCTGACCGGCGCATCCCCAGTAACGATTCCAGAATCAATTGCGTGACGCATTTCGGTTCGAATTCCCTTCTCGTTTGTAAAGTGGCGAATGGATGCCCTTAAATATTCAAAGTGTACCTATATCAATGTAGTAGAACTTATTTATATATTCAGGCAGAGGTGAAAAATGAACTTGGCCTATCGCCGGGACTAGCAACTGTTAACATCGTTATGGCTATATTCGGTCGGTCCAAACTTAAAAGGAAAGTCGTCATTTTTCTTATCTGAGAAACTCCGTTATTACTAGTAGGTCTGCGTAGAATTTGTCGTCAAATTCTCTTTCATCAAGATCTGTTTGAAAGGTTGGGGAAATCTATCATTACCGTTTGTGAAAGAAGCCAAAACGGCTACCCGACGCATTTAAACTAAGTACGTGAGAGGGGTACCGGTATGTGCCGAAAAGGGAAACATTTCTTGTTAAAAATGGTATATAAAAGAGCAAGGGGTTGGACATCTGAAGCCTCCCTTTTAAAAGTTTGTTGGGTACCCCCCGGGGTGGTGGGGCGGGGACTTGAATTCAAGGTGTTTTCGAGCCTCTGGGTAGCGAAACAACCAGAACGAGCGACAGTATTAAGAAGCGTGTTTTCCACAACAGGTGCTCGGTACAGTAGCAACAGTGCTGTTCCAGGATCATGAAATTCGTCACACGGAGTTCCAACAGTTACCCTATCACCGGATATTCATCATGCTGCTCGTAGAACTCAATCAGCCTGAACCCATTTTGGAGGCCATCAACTTCCAAGTGCTGCAGACATTTAGGTGCGTATCATATTTGATCCTCTGTGCTGTAATTTTGTGATGATTTCAGAAGAAAGTCACGACTGATTCCACCCTTTGCGTTGCATTGCGTAGAAGATATGTTCGAGACGACAGGTGGATACTGCGTGTTTGTACCGAGTGCATGGGGGATATACAGGGATACTGATATGTCCATTTCGTGGTCTTATGCTTGATATTGTTTAAAAACAAGAGTTTGCTGTACATTAAATGCTCAGCGCTTCGCGACTTTTGTACCTTGGGTTGCAGATTTTTTTTTTCATGTGTGTGCGGGAAGCTTTGTTGTTGGCCGACACATCTTCGGTCAAAGGTTGAAGCCATGAGCGGCGCATGAAAAGTCTCTAGCACCCAGGGCACGAAAAGAAATTATAGAAAATAGAAAGTTATCTTTTAACCTTTAAGCATTCTCTCTTCGATCATTACAGGTTAAATGATTGTTTGTTTTTAATACCTGCCATCTGAACAGCTAAATATTTGATTTCTCTATAGCACTGTGTTCCATGCCCTCAGGCCATCCAGGGCACCAGGGTTCGCGTATGCCTGGCTCGAGTTGATATCACATCGTCTACTCATGTCCAAGCTTCTTCTTAACACACCCCAGCAGAAGGTATGGTATTGATACTGAAATTCATTGTTACGTTTAAAAGAGCAGGGAAAGCGAATCCTTGGCGGAGGCTTTCGCTCCTAAACAAACATTACAATAATTACTGATGACCTAACGCTGTAGCACTAGCATTGGAGAGGATACACAATCCTGTTGAGGTATTAAACCAGACTGCTCGTTATAAACATTACAGTAAAACATATTATTTATCCCCCCCCACCCCCACCACCTACCCGCCTGCGACAAGGTGGTGGACCACGCCCCTTGGGAATATTGGTACTTCCTCCGATTTTGTGTAGGCGGTTGGCTTTTTGTTACTGTGGCTCATATAAGAAGGTATGAAATGTTCTTTGTTACTATCTTTCGTGTAGCTTAGTCCATGTTCACTCCTCTTTTATTGCCATTTCGTTGCTGGATAAGACCGGAGTTAACAAGGTGCATTATGGGCAAGGTGAAAATGGTTAATTCCGTTACAGAGAGTGACTGTTTTCGATCCTTGAATACCTCTCATGTCAAGAAACCGAAACAGAAATGCCCAAACATAACTGGAGACCAAAACAAATGCTTTTAACGTTGGAAGCTAAAGTTATGCGAAACTGATTAGACAACGTCATGTATTAATATATATTTTTTCCTTTTTGCAGGGATGGGTGCTATTTCAGCAGCTGTTGATTGACCTCTTCAAGTTTTTGGCGCCATTCTTAAGGAATGCCGAACTAGCGAAACAAACACATCTGCTTTATAAGGTAACCAGGAATAACATTTTATGAGGCCATTCAATTTCTGATTTTGCCTCCCAACCCGTCTTTTGAGTCGCATGTAACCCAACTCTCCAATCGACTCAACCCAAATAGCCCCGCATATGATGTCAATTTTTTCGTTTGTTATCACGAAGTGGAAGGCACAAAGAAGAATCTTAACCACCACGGACGATGTCTGAATTGAGAGAAAAAGCAAGTACTGATTTTGACCATTTTTCAGGGCACACTGCGGGTACTGCTTGTTTTACTCCACGACTTCCCAGAATTCCTTTGTGATTACCACTTCAGTTTTTGTGACGTCATCCCTCCAAACTGCATTCAAATGAGGAATCTGATCCTGAGCGCCTTCCCGCGCAACATGCGGCTTCCAGACCCCTTCACGCCTAACTTGAAGGTATGGCTGCTAAGTTTATAGAGCGTTTTCACTTGACGTCACGGCGACGTCTATTTCCCTTTTGTAAACAGTTGATGCCAACATTGGTAACCAAGCCTTTAAGGTGATGTTTCACAAGACGATTCGCAGTGACGATTTCTAGCGCAACACAGCGTTGCAACATTGTTGCGACATTGTTTCGAATGATTGCAACATTGATCCAACATTGCAGCGTTGTGTTGTGCTAAAAATCGTTGTTGCGAATCGTCCGGTGTAACATCACGTTTAGTCATGATAGATGTAATATGTTCCCTGGATTAAGTTACATTAAGGCAAATAATACGTTTTTGATTGGTCTTAGAAAGAAAGACGTTGAAGCCCAAGTTGAATTTTCGTTAAACGTTTTAGAAAGGGCTAGGGTAACCTGTTATTGATGTAACAGTTAAGAAAGACAGTTTCTTAGTGTATGTACCCAAATTCTTCGGAATTTTGGCGTGTCGATGAAGTATTTTAGTGGTAAGGGAGAGAGAGTAGGATACGAAAGATCCGGATACGAGGTCCGGCTTTGACCCTAAGTTGCGTTCCTAGTTATGTTCCATACATTTTATTGTAATTTTGGCTGGGCTGAAGAAAATCGTTCGTTACACCGAGGACTTTGTTTATTTAGAAGTTCGTTGAATCGAGGTTCTATTGTAGAAGGGCTACAAGGATGGCTGGTATATATTAAGATGAGTTTGAAAAATTCAGCCACTCGACCAACTTGAAAAGGTTGAGCCAACTTTTTCAAGATGATCACTGATGATCGGCAGAATCCGAGCATGCGTAGCACGTGATGTAGCGCCTTTAAGCGCTCTGCCGACTGAGCTAGTCCTAACGTGGTTAATCCTTGCCATTTCTCTGTAAGAAAAAAAACTAAAGGAAAAACAGACAAATGCCATATTTCATATTTACTCAACACTATTCAAGGATTTTACAAAGGTTAAGCAAGCTTTGAATTTCATTGTATTCTGCTCTTGCAGGTTGATTTGTTGACCGACATCGCTCATTCACCCCGCATCTTAACTAACTTTGCCTCAGCCATCCAGCCAGCTAGCTTCAAGAAGGTAAAGTCACTTCAGTGGCGCTTTTATTGTCAGACGCTGTGACTAGAAAAAAATCCCATTTTCTGTGGCAACAACATCAATGAACTTCCCCGCTTATTTGACTTTCATTTACAATTTGTAACACTTAAATGCATTGTTCAAGAGCTTTTCTTTCTTACAATTTAAAATTTCGTCCATGGGCTCTAAAAGTTAGCTCTACCTTCTACACCATGACAAACAGTAGCACAGACAAGTACTGTTCTCTAGCTAATATTTAAATGATCGTTCTTTAGATTTTGCCTACTAAATAGAAATTTCAAAAGTTATCCCTGTGATACACTTACATTAACAGAGTTTAAAAAGTTCGACAGGAAGTGATCTGATGCGTTATTTTGTTTTAGGATCTAGACTCTTATCTGAAGACTCGAGCACCAGTGACATTCCTCACCGAGCTTAGGACGCATTTGCAGGTTAATTATAAATCAATTACTTCATTTGTTTATATACAGTGAAATTTATACCATTTTGTGATTCAGGGGCGCAGCTACCAGTACGCAAGGTACGCACGTGCGAACCTGTGTGCGTTCCTGAAAAAAAAAGTGAAAAAATATACAGCTAGATAGATAGATAGATAGATAGATAGATAGATAATCTTTATTTATTCACGGTACAAAATTCGTCAGCTTTAAAAATGCCTAATACTAATATAATAAAAATATTTAAATAAAAAAGCTGCTTTCCACGAATGCCGTGCCTTACAGTTCTTTGAGTAATCGTTTAAATTGCCCAAGGGACTCTGCTTCCCTTAAGTTACAAGGAAGACTGTTCCAGAGAATGGCGCCACTATAGCTGAAGCTGTTTTTGTAATAGTTTGTGCGCGGTAATGGAATATTGAGTTTATTTTCAGAGTCCCTTAGGTTATATGCGACTTCTCGCCTTTCAAATTTAGAACTAAGATAGTTTGGAGCCAACCCGTGCAGAGACCTGTAAACCATCGTAGCTCTTTGAAATTGTTGCTGGCAAGCTAGGTTTTTCCACCCTAGAAGTTTGAAAAGGTGACCAGCATCTACGTCATAGCTTGAGTAGGTCAAAACACGGGCTGCTCTGTTTTGTAGCTTTTGAACCTTATTCCGTAAGGTTATCCCACAGTTTCCCCAAACAATGTTGCAATAATCAAAGTGTGGCTGTATTAAAGCTTGATATATTAGTTGTAAGGTCGCCTGAGGGACAAGGTACCTTATTCGTTTTATGGCCCCAATACCAGAAGCGACTTTCTTTGTTACTTTCTCGATATGGCCACTCCAATCAAGTCTGTCATCGATGGTCACTCCAAGTGATTTTGCAGTAGTGACCTGGCTAACTTCAAAATCATTAATTGCAAATGTCGGGGACTCTGTGAGAGTACTTAGCCTCTGCCTAGATCCGATAAGCATAAATTCGGTTTTAGTCATATTTAGAGTAAGTTTGTTTGCTCTCAGCCAATTGTGAACATTTTCTAAATCTTGATTTAGATGCAACTGAATATTGTCTGCATTATCACCTGCGTACGTAAGGTGGGTGTCATCAGCGTACATCCTCGGCTCACAGTTTGAAAGACAGTTTGGAAGATCGTTGATGTATAACAGAAATAATAATGGACCTAAAATCGTCCCCTGGGGTACACCACAACTTAATAAACAGCTTTGAGAGAGCGATCCGTTGATGGAGCACATTTGAGTACGATTCTCTAAATACGACTTAAACCATTGGTGCGCGTTACCATATATGCCGTAATTGCTTAATTTTGATAAAAGGATCTCATGGTCAACTGTGTCGAAGGCCTTTTTGAGATCTAAGAAAACAACGGCGTTGATTTTACCGCGGTCAATATTGTACGCCCAAGTGTCCGTGGCCTCAGGGAGAGCCGTAACAGTTGAGTGAATAGCGCGAAAGCCTGATTGATATTTACAGATTATATTGTGCTCTTCTAGGTAGGCATATAATTGATCATAGACGATTCTTTCAAAGACCTTGGCCATAACTGAGATCACCGAAATTGGACGATAATTGTTTAAGTCGTCCCGATCGCCTTGTTTAAAAAGTGGGGTGACCTTTGCGCATTTCCAGTCATCCGGAAATATGCCTTGACTTATTGACTGGTTAAAAATATCACGGATAGGAATGCAAATGAGATCTGCACATTCCCGAATGAGCCTAGCAGATATCTTGTCAAGGCCAGCTGCCTTTGACTTGTTTAGACGATTCAAAAGTGAGAGAACTTTATTTGTACTGGTCGGATGGAGCTGAAACCGTTTATCTGTGCCAGTGAGGTACTTTTGATAACCATCACTATTTGAGGAATCAATATTGCTAGCAAGTTCTGGACCGATAGTAGCAAAGTGATTATTAAATTGGTTCGACAGCACAGTTGGATTTGTTATTGATACTCCATTTACTTTCAGAGATGTCACCGATTTTTTCCCAGATTTTCGCGAAGTAAGTTCATTGATAGTCTGCCAGGTCTTTTTAGAATCGCCCGTATGCTTGTTAAAACTATTTTGATAATAGGCTTGCTTGGCTAATCTGATTTCGCTATTTACTTTATTGCGTTGTTTTTTAAAAAGTGACCAGTCATTTGAATCATTCGATTTACTTGCTTTAATCTTTAGAATATCCCGATCATGCATTCGTTTCTTAAGCTCAGATGTAATCCATGGGGAACTACGCGTGCGAACACGCATTGTCCTCAAGGGAGCATGCTTGTTAACAATAGATAGAAACGAGCATTTCCATTGTAGCCACATTTGATTGGGATCAGTTGAATTGTATATGTGATCCCAACAATGAGATGCAATATCATTCCGAAAATTTATTCGATTAAATTTTCGAAAGTTTCTGTAGGTTATAGCATTGTGCCCACCAGACATTCCATTCACGGATAATTTTCGATAGGCAAAAACTATGCTATGATCGCTAATACTGATATGACGAACCCCCGAACACACAACTTTATCTGGACAATTAGTATAGATTACATCAATCAAAGTTGCAGAAGTCGGAGTTATTCTGGTTGGTTCAGTGATAAGTTGCTGTAGACCATAAATATCAGTGATACTCATTAATTTGCATGTATTATTGTCATATCGAGTAGCAATCATGTCGCAGCTGTTTCTAGGAAGGTTGTCGGATAAAGTGTACGCGACAATTCCGAAAGGTTCACTGTTTTTCAAAGAAATTTGAACGAATGGCAAGGGAGGCGATGGAGATCTGTGTGTGAGTGCTAAAGGAGAGCAACAAAAGTAGGCTCGACAGCTACAGTGTCAGGAACATTGTATTGAACATATCCCATATAACCTCTCGGGATTGTCGCGTGCACATTTTTTCCGACAACCTTTCTCAAAATAATGATAACCTTACGCACCTTGTAAAACAAAACAAATAAAATCGAAAAGCGAATAATAAAAACTAATAACGTTAGGTTTTGTGTGATTTGGTGGTCTTGTTGGCCGTTTTCCTATCCCTTGGACCATCAGTGAAAACAAACACAGTCCGTCCATGATGAGCTCCAATGAGCTCTTCAGAGCTCAAAGTGAATATATGCACCTAGGGATTGATTGATTTGTTTATCGTGGTTTCTCTTTTGACTCGTTGATCACAACAGTTATGCAAACCCAAAGAAAGCGACAATTACTTGTGACATCTTCTACAAGTATTAACATTATTGACAATTTACTGACAGGTATCAAATGAACCGGGCACGCATTACAATGTACCTTTGATGAACGCACTTGTCCTGTATGTTGGAACCCAGGCCATCACCTACATACACAGTAAAAGCGGTACCCCCTCCATGTCCACCATCACTCATTCGTCGCACATGGACATCTTCCAGAATTTAGCCGTGGATCTTGATACAGAAGGTATAAATAAAAGCTAACGGCTTTAATAATTACGATTTGTTGAACGGCAAGAGCGGCGAGGGAGTTCGTAAAGCTCAAGTTGTCAGGTGGAAGATTAAGTGTTTACCGTAAAATGCCACTTCTTAGCCCCTAAGGCTACCTGTAAACAAACAAAAAATACATCCGATTATAAGGGGATTAATCGTGACGTCATTGTTTACATTTTTGCTCATTAGCATATGAGTTAACCCATAGAAGATGTAGCCGTATGTAGCAATAAGGTTCAAAAATTAAAAGTGCTGGTTGATTTATGCAGTTCGTGCAATCAGAAACAAAGAAAATAACAGCAACTAAAAACTGCAAAATTACTGGGTGGCAAAACGTGAATGAGCTCATACATTCTTTGTAAATTTTGGGGTTTTTCAAAGAGAATTTCTCCGAAACTATTTGGTCCATCGGGCTCAAATTTTCAGAGATAACTGAAATTGTTATGCTCTTTCAAATTCAGAAATTTCATTATATTAGCGTCATCAGATAATGATAAGTCTATGCTAATGAGGCAACAGATGTAACCAAGGATTCACCCATAAGCATGAGAAATGCTAGCGGCCACCAATGCAAGGTGAAAATGAGCGGCAGTGAAAAAAAAGTGAACGAGAACACGTACGACATTTCCTCCAAAAATCGTGTAACTAAGATATGTTTCTGGAAGCTTCACGTTGTAGTCGTGCAAAGCAACGGCAAAGAAATGTACAAAAAAAGTGTGCTGCACGTGCAAAGTTGCTTTTTGCTAATGAGACCTATTGTTGTTTTTTCACCGTTCTCGTTGCCTTCGCCGCTTAGCATTACACGATTTTATATTTTGTTTAAACAAACTTTAAATATTATCGTGAGCTTCGCTTTTAGCCCTGGCGAAATCTATATAATATTGAAAACGATATCGGTGGAAATGATCATTTTTACTTTTTTTGGATGCAGCGGTGACCATAGATGTCCTCACAGAAAGCAATAATGACGTTAATTTTGTCGAAACTCAAACCGTACATTTTGCATGACTATTAAATCATCGTTTCGTTTTCAGAGAATAAACAAGGTGGACCGCGATTTCAAGCATTGGCAAATTTTATCTTTAGTTTGCCCTCTAAAATACCACGTGACATAGCTTTTATCCCATGAATCCTAAAGTGCGTGCAAAGATGGCGGGTATCGTGAATAAGGTCTATTCTGGGTAACATAGTCCTAAATTATTTGCAAATTGAATAAACTGTTGTTGTTGTTGTTAAGCCCAGGGCTTGTAAGCGGCAGTTTACAATATTGGCACTCGTTCTCCTTGCAGGCCGATACTTATTCTTGAACGCCATCGCAAACCAGTTGCGTTACCCCAACAGCCATACACATTACTTCAGCTGTGTTCTGCTTTATCTTTTCGCTGAAGCTAACACAGAGGCAATTCAAGAACAAATCACGAGGTATGGAATTCAGTTTTAGTTACTTGCCGCCCTATATTTTGTTTTGCTTTTATTTGATGGACGCGCGAACTGGAAGCGCGTGCCAAAGCGGAGCGCGCGAGGATCGAGCGCGCCAACTCTCTTCAGTCACCCATTCATGCTCCGCGCACGCACTGGGTTTGCTCGCTATTAGGCACGTTCCTTCCAGGTATTATAACCCGCTTTTTTCCTTTGGTTTGTGCATTCACGGAATTACCGCCTCTTCCCATTGTGGACACAGTTGTAGTTTGCGATTTGAGCTCAAAGCTGGAAATACACAAAAACTCCTTGTCTCGCTTTGGTGTAAAACTTTGGAATGAGATGCCTTGTCATATTAGAGATTTTCCTAAAAAGAAATTTAGGAAAGTACTTCACAGATTGCTTTCGGATATCTTAAAAAGAGAAGATGACTATATTAAGACGCCCTTAATAGTTGAAAAAGTTCGATTAATAGTTTATTGATTTCTGTATTAAAGTATTTGTTTGTTTGCTTGTTCAGATTTAATGTAATTAAAATAAAACTGTGATAGAATATTATTTATTGTAACTTAAAATTGTAGTTTTCCTTCCTTTTCCTTTTCCTTTCCTTTCTTTTTCCTTTCAATATATTTTTCTTTTAACTGGTCCGCCTAGATTAGCAATTGCTATTTTGCGGGCCAGTCTATTGTAACCAATAGTCTTATGAAATAAAGTTGAAGTTTGAAGTTTGACTGCATAGCGGACATCGTATCAGTCTCTGTCGCGTTTATTAACTGTGTATATTTTCATTTCTTTTGTCAGAGTGTTACTGGAGCGGTTGATAGTAAACAGACCCCACCCATGGGGCCTGCTTATCACCTTTATCGAACTCATCAAGAATCATCAGTATAAGTTTTGGACTCACGAGTTTGTCCACTGCGCCCCGGAAATTGAAAAGTAAGTATTTCTCTCAGTAAATTGGTTCTATCCCTGATCATTCAGTTCTGAGAGCGCTTAAAGCCTAACTTTTCACTGGCCACTGAGACTAACTAAAGAGCCCGAAATGCTTCATGTGAAAGATATAGGTCGGCTATGTAAAGATCTTTCTCGACTTTAGTGATTCCCGACCAAGAAGCGGTGTCACAAAATTTATAGAAATTCGATTAGTGGGAACGGCCACCAAATTGAGGAAAATGTATAAGATGGACAAACTTGAAGAAGATTAAAGCAGATTGCAAATTCGATTTTGAAAAGCTTGTTAGCCTAAACGCTTTTCAATTTGTTGTTTGTAAAGTATCATTTAATGTTTGGGAGACACATCTGTTTGACACTAAGCTTACTCGCTTACTTGGTTTTCCTAGTACCCATCCTGTGTAAAGTATTAATTGTCCACCGTTTGAATTATCCTGGGTGCCGGATACTTTTCATGCGCGGTTTCCGGTTTTGGTCAAGTTTTTATGGTGACCTGCGCTTCACCGCTTCGGCCTTCGGCCGATTCATGGCAGGGTACCTTTGAACAACTGGGTCCTGATTTCATGCATCTTCTTTGCCTTTCTCGCGCTTGTATTTAAACAATTTGCACCAGAAAGAAGGCGCGCAAGTAATAGTGACTTTTGCTTTTGTCTGTAGGTTGTTCGAGTCAGTTGCTCGCAGCTGTATGCAGCAGAAACAGGCCCCTTCTAGAGATTCCGCTGAAAACTAAGGACACAGGAAGTTGTAAAAATTGTACAGCGTCGAACGCCTGTCAGACACAAAGCGTCAGTCAGTTTGCCGTAGAATAACTTTGTGAAATATTTTGCTCAATTTGTATTTTTTGTATCCTGTAGTGCTCAATAAAAAAATCCTTAACATGGGAATTTCCATTAGACTGTTATTTCTTGTCTAAGCATAGCCCCCGTTATTTACTTTCTAACCTGGGTACAATCTGGAAAGGGGACGACTGCTCTGCAAGCTAGTCTAAGCGTTAGCACAATGAATTAATCGCTACGTGACCAGGTTGAGGAAAGAGGATAGCTGGGCCTATTAAAGTCAAAAAGGGCGGAGATGCATGGCAAATTGATGTGTATGAAAATAAAGTATAGTGTAGTGTTTTGTTTGGCAGAAAGAAAGATTTGTGGACTTTAAGGAAATGCAGCTTGCTTTTAATTGGATCAGGGCCTTCTATGACAATATTTAACCACCCTGCATTGTAAGATTGCCGAATTCCATGTTATGCTCCTCATTCCAATTTTGAATCTTACGCACTGTTCCTCAGAGGTCAATCCAGCCAAACCCTGGATTTCCGAAAAAGCTGTCGAGTGCCCTTCTCAATATTTTGGGGTAACACGTTATGCTTTTATATCTCCTTTATGATGCAAACTTCTGCTGTACCATTTTTTAATGGAAGGCATACCAAAGGGGTACCTTTTCTGTCAAGAAAGAGCCTCAAAAGAGTAAGGTGTTGGACCTCGTCTGGAGCCTCCTTACAAAAGCTTTGTTGCACACCCCCCTGGAACATTCTACCACATAAATACGGTACACCTAGTCAGCTACGAAAATATCTAGCCACTGCACCTGGGCAGTCAGCAAAAATAAAACGAAAAAGCATCGACCTTCCCCACCCCCTTCCCCCGCCACACCCTTGTTATATTCTGACAATTCTCCAAAACTGTCAACATGATAATAGTCCAAAATTATCATTTATGACTCGTATGAGTGGACAAGTTGTGTTAATTGAACAAGGAAGAAAGGGAGCATCTTTGGGCAATTCAAAATTAAATGTTGTCTTGTACCTAGATATCTCGTCAGCTTTGTTGCCAAGAGATCTTGGGTAGGATTTTTTCACACTGTCCAAAGAATCTCTCCCAGCACCCACCATCGATCAATACGATCATACCCCTTCTATCTTCAGTTACCAAATGAATTAACTACAACCACAAAACAATAATGCTTTTAATGAAAAAAATTACATTATGTGTTTGCCATATTTTCCTAAAAACTACATGTAAAAAAAAAACAAACTTCGAACAAACCAGAGCCAACATCAGAATAGGCTGTCTTCTCAACATCAGGCGCACACAATCACATTTACATGTATGCCATCATAAGGACAACCTTGGTCAAACAAATAAACACCGTCCAATTAACTTTCTGCAATATTTAGAACATCCCTTTAAGTACACTAAATTACTCTCAGATAACAATTATCATTACAACCTTGGTGGTTCATTAGCCAATCAATAACAAAGACATTTCTTTAAAGTTTTAAGTGTGCAGGGAGCCAGTAGAGTTTGTGCTGCATTGTAAATAGTACACAGAGGTGACGTATTTGTACCCAAAAAAGGTTCATGTCTTAACAAAAAAATGTTATGAGTGGATTTTTATTAATAAGTTTTTAGAAATCATTGATACTGCTCTTTCTAATGTCAGTGTTTCTCTGTTAGATTAGTTTTTAGGCAACAGTTTCTCAATGTCAGGTGCAATATCTGAGGTGAGAAAATACCGGCTGTATCTCTGAAATGGCTTTCCATTTGTGTCAATCAAAAATTTCTCAAAATTCCAAGACACATCTGATCTTCGCACTGGACTCCATAGTATATCTCCTGCAGTCTTCATCAGCAGAGTGCTATTACTTGGGTCTTTGTCAAGAGGGAGTGGCAACTTCTCCTTCAGGTAGACAAACAAGGGGTGGGCCTCATCACCATTGACCAACACCTTACAGAACATCTCAATCTTAGGTTCAAAGCCCTTCCCAGGTCGAACATACTTTAAAGAATCGAGAATCTCATTGTCCGAGGTGTTCTCCTGATGACCAAACTGATTGCAGGGAAAACCCAGAATGGTGAGCCCCTTTCCACTGTACTTTTCCATGAGCTCATTCATCTGGGCAAATAGAAGGCAAAAACATTGGTTTTAAAAATAATATTGTGAGTAAATATCATTTATTGATAACATTCATTACTTAGAAGTGAACACACTATTGCTGCTAATTTAGCACAGCCTTGGTTTGGCCTATACATAACAGAAAAAAATATTACTATACCCTCAATTGATGACCTCATTCACAGTATCTGAGGACTTTTGAATCAGAAGAATTCTTGAATCCCAATGCGATTCATAAAGCAAAGCTGTAATTTGCACATTAAAGAACTACAGGAATCTTGAAGTTGTAGCCAAATGACATCATTGTGAAAATGTTGTATTCCTAACTGGCAATTATGCACTCAACATAACAAAGGAAACAAAATAATTATTATAACTGAACATTATGAAGTGCATCTTAAGAAGTATTTCTAAAAAAACTCTTAAAATGCATCTTTTCTGAATGTAGGCAGCAAAATGGGTCATAATGTAAGAACAGGAAGTCCTTGATTGAGAAATATCAGCTTCTCATTACAGTCGAACCGCTGCTAATGGCCACCTCTCTACAATGGCCACTTTTTTTTGTCCCAGCAGACAACAAATCTATACATTGACTATTGTTTTTAAACAACCTCTCTACAACAGCCACCTCTTTACAACGCTCACTTTCTTCTGTCCCCAAGGTGGCCGTTTTAGAGAGGTTCCACTGTATAATCTTAAATTTTATTATTTATTATTATTTATGTCTCACACAACAATTGGTTCCATTTCCCCTTTTTTTCTTTTCTTCCATAAACTTCCTTTCTCCCTTTCTCCACCATTCCTCCATGTTGCAAGAGGACACAAGAAAAACTTCAGGGCCTAGTTCCTGAAAGGTCGATTTAGCGTTAATCCAGGATTAACATTTTGTTCCCTTTGTGTGTTTTACATTCCCATGCATTGCTTAGGGTAACATTTTGTGTTATCATTACGGTATCTCGTAGTAAAGGCTCAACAGTATTTTGTAACCTCAAGTTGCATGTTCTTAGACGAGGAAACTGTGCTTGAAATTTGGCTTAATCCTGGATTAAACTTAACCATCTTTTGAGGAACGGGGCCCAGGCCTTAAATACAACCGTACCTGGGTATAATCCCTGACAGTTGTTCCTCAGAGAGATGCCACATTTTCAATCAGCACCACTTTCCCTTTGTACTTTGAGAAGCTGACCTCTTCTCCTTTGAGGTTTACAGCTTTGAAGTCATAAAATGACTGGCCCATTTTCCTTACTTGCTGTCTGTAGAAACATTGCAGGGAAGACAGCCTCACAGCACTCGTTTGTACACACTTTAACATGGTTTGCATCCTGTGGGGTAAAGAATCACAACAAGTTCTATTACTAGGGACGGGGTAGTTACCCTGTGTGGGCAGGTAGCAGAACGCCATGGTTAGACAGCATCAGCCAGCATAGGCATATGATGTCAGTGAGGGTTGTCCAATACTGTTGACAAGGTAAGAGTGAAAAATATGTTGTACAACTTGTATAGGTGGATAATGTCTTTCCCGAGTGGACAAATGCATCTCATTAATCTCTGTCAGATGAATAATCTGTCTTGATATGGAAATGGGACAGTGTGCATTTTGGACCAATGATCCATGTAATTTTCCTGTCTATTTGTCTATCTATTTGGACAAACTTCGTTCAGGCAATCAAGACAACAATACCGTAAAATTCCGAAAATAAGCCCCTCCATGTATAAGCCCCTTCAAATATAAGCCCCCCAAACCGGTAATGCAAAAAACCCTCCATTACATCGCCCCTCCAAATATAAGCCCCCGGGGGCTTGTACTTGGAAAATTGCACTCAAATACAAAGTATAACAAAGCAAAAACGATAAATTTACTTACAACTATGTGGCTAGCCCAATCGATTTTGAAACGCAAATTTCCCTCCGTAGATAAGCCCCTCAAAAAGGGCCTTTGAAAAATATAAGCCCTGGGGCTTATTTTCAGAATTTTACGGTATTATGGAAACAACTATGTGTATGCACTGGAGGAGAAAAGAACTTGGGACAGCTTGGAAAACCCTTCCAAGTCATAACCTCACCGCACTCCACTACCAATCAACTTCCTGATCAGGTTTATCCCCTGGGGAGAGGGGAGGGGTACTGCCATATATGGGCTATATAGGTATGTGCCGCTGTGAAGGATATAGTTTTCAAGCAGTTTACTCTGGGATAGGGTATATAACTCAGAGAGTTTGGATCTAGAAGAGGGTATCATTTTCCATTTAAACTGATCAGTTGGCTGAAGATTTTAGTCTAGACTAGGGAAACTGGGAATTGCCACTCAAGAATATATAAAAAAAATCAAATCGGTTTTGTTTTGGCTGGACTGTGCTAGTGAACTCACTTGTTTCTGGAAAACAGCTACTCTAGGGGGGAGGGGTTGGGGAGTTTAGTCTAATATAGGGTAGCACAATTCACTTGAACTAGCTCTGGTATAGGCTAAGGGTTCCAGGATCCCAGCGGCACATCCCCACTCAAAAAGTTTTAAAGTACCCCTCCCCCCGGGGGTTTATCCCTTGTTCCCACCACTTCCCCTCAGCAATGTTGTGGAAAATTAGGGAACATGTTTGCATCATTCTCAGACTGTGTCCTGACAATTTTGACCTACAATGTTGGTAATCATTTGGTCTCATCCAACTATATCCAACCATCTCAGTTGTCTTCAAACACTGAGCCAATTAACACGATCCTCGTGATTCTATGGAGCAGGCTCCACAGCATCCGCCCTGCTCCACAGTCTGCAAAGCATCGTCCTCTCTTTTTCTCGCTCATATATTTGAAAAGCAAAGTTTAACATTTCGTTTGCTTATAAACTGTGACTAGTGTGCTGGGACCAGCTGCATACGTTACTTTTCTTAACGGAAGACGTAACATTTAACGTAGTAGATGTCTATTAACTCCAGATCATGTTATAAACAGTTGTCCGCTAGCTTTATGTAAATGACTCCTGTTTGTACTGTTGCGTGCTGCGTTTCTAAATTACACTTACTTACCTTGATTACCTTTCTTTTTATGGAGAGGCAAACTTGAGATTGGACAGAATAGAATGGTGTCAGTAAAATAGAAAGGGCATACGGTTTACAGTTCGGGAAAACGTGGTAAAATGCGTGCACTTTTCATGCACCTTCCCGTCCCGTCCGCGTTCAGCGTGCAATCGTGTAAAATGGCTCTAACTAGTACCAGGTCAATCCGAGATTTACGGTTCACGCCTCTTCACAGGATGCCCAGGCTTACAATAGCCTCCTCGAAACTTCTGTGATAGACTCAAAAGGATTTGTACATGACAGTTTATCGTGAGTTCGATAATACGGTAAAAATGCACTGAAACACCCATTCAAGTGTACATAACTCACAACGAGATGACTTTATCTTGTTTTCTTACAATTTTCCACAGGGTCCGCGCAGCAAGTTTCCGTGTGCCATTTTAGCAAGTTTTGAAGTTCTGGTATCTGGTATTTAGCTGTTTATTATTGTTATTTTATTCGGTAACACCCGTACAAAATGGTAATACTGAATAAACTTGTTGTTGTTGTATCCCCTCCCCCGCCTTCCCACTCAAGAAGAAGTGTGGAACCAAATTGAGGTTTTTAAGGAAGGAGGATTTTCGATCTATGCTTAAGCGAAGATTTGAAAAGATTGCAGTCGAACGAAGGTGATTTTTCGAGCTCTAATTAGGACTTTATCATCGGGCAGTGTAGGACAGCCGAGTTTTCCCTATTTTTCTTTTTTGTACTCACAATCGTGAGACCAGAACTTCAAAACTTGCTTAAATGGCGTTATTAGGACAGAAAACAATAAGAAAACAAAACAAAGAATATCATTATGAGGTATGCAAACTTAAATGGCTGTTCATGTGATTTCATCGGCTTACATTCCGTATGATTTGGTTTGGCTTCAAGGAATTTCGCGCTCGTTTTCTACGCGCAACTGACCTGAGATAGCCTGCCAACGCGTCAAAAGAGTTTGATGAATGAAAAAGTGGTGCCAACAAAATATTAGAAAGAGCATACAGTGAATCATCCCAGCAAGCAAGACCTGAGCTCTTCGACCTATCATCTGGTAAAACACCAGTGTTGCGGGCAAGGTATCAGCGGGGTGAAAGTGCTTCTTCAGAAACGGGTGCGGATTACCAGTCACTGCTCTTGTATATATCAGATCAGTGCGCCCTGGGAAGCTGGGGGAGCTAGAAATAAGTCGAACTAGTAAATCCTTCCTTCGGTCGGTCACTGCACCCATAATTATCGATGTTTGTTGTCCGATGGGTAGTCCTTACTCGGGAGGTATCGTCCGCCGAGATTAACGGAAACCTTTCTCTTCGTTTATATAAAGTATCCCCTTTTCCCGCTTAACCCAAGGGCTAGGGAAAACGGGTCCTGGTAGGGGAGAAATTTATTAAATGAAAATTTTCTGAGGGAATTTCCAAATTTTCATGGAGGAGAACGAAACGAAACAACTCTCATCTCACCCGCCTCATTTTGTTTCTTCCCAAGAACCAATTACCTTTACACGTCCACATTCGAAATTAAATGGCGAGGGTATACAATTTTACTTTTTTATGTTTAGCGTCTTTAACAGATTACTTTTTGTACTGGAAGCCTTTAAAAGGGCATTAAGGTGAGCGGTGTGGTATCAACATCTTTTTCAAAAAGATCTTATTCCATTATTTGAGGAGAAATGAAATGGTAAAATGGCCATCCCTTCATGATCCTACATTAAACAACCTTTTTACTTAACACTACTTTGTACTAAGCCTCTCTTAAGCATCTACAAAATTAAGTCTCATTTTTTGGCAATAAATGCGAACGCAAATAAGAACATTTTGAAACAACGGTCTTTATTTCCTGATTTTCCTTCAAATTACATGCAGCACGTCTTTCATAATCCCAGTACGCACTAATTTTGAAACAGGCTGTCTTGGCAGCATCAAGCATACACAAATGTCTTTACATGTATGCCATCATATTCACAACCTTATAAACCAAACAAGCCTGCGTACACGAAGTTCAAATAACTTCCTTTGCAATAAACCATTCAGTGTGCTTAATATCGACGGTCACCAATTTACTGGTCAAAAACTATACCTACAAATTTAAGTTACGCTATGATTACAATATATGGACGAAAAATGGAACACCTATTTATACTGTCTTCTACTCAGGATTTTTGTGTTTACATTATTTTTTGGACAATAGTTTCTCAATGTCAGGTGCAATTTCTGAAGTGAGAAAATAACGACTGTATCTTTGAAACGGCACCCCATCTGAATCGATCAAGAACTTCTCAAAATTCCAAGCTACATCTGATCTTCGCACTGGATTCCAAAGTATCTCTCGACTCTTCATCAACAGGTCTGCTTTACTTGGGTCTTTGTCATGAGGGAGGGGTAACTTATTCTTCAGGTAGACAAACAGGGGGTGGGCTTTATCTCCATTGACAGACACCTTGCTGAACAATTCGATCTTGGGCACAAAGCCATTCCCGGGTCGAACATACTTTAAAGAGTTGAGGATTTCATCATCTGAAGTATTCTCCTGATGACCAAACTGATTGCAGGGAAAACCCAGAATAACGAGCCCCTTTCCACTGTACTTTTCCATGAGCTCATTCATCTGAAAAAGAACAAAACAAAACAAAAACAAACAAACACAAAAGTTAGGGACGGACCATTAGAAAACTTATGGGGGCGAAGTACAAAAAATATATTTGTGCAATGGAAATTTAAAGGAAAAAAAAATTCATGCACGCCAATTAATCCTAAAAAATATTCATGGCTATGGCCTTACAAAAATTCATACAAGGAATTTGATAACGAAAAAATTCCTGGGGCTCGAAAATTTCCGTTTCCCCCGATAACTTTTCTAAAGGTCCGCCCCTTATAGGGCGCGATACATATTCGGATGTAATTCGTCAATTTAGAAACGTGAAAGGAACTGGTGTCGAAATGCGGCGCGCAATAGTTTGTGGGATCGTCACTGGGGACGCGCCTCCCAGCTAATAAGGAGCTTAAGCAAAGATGTTGTTAAGCGACGCATGTCAACGGGAAGTGGGGGTCTTTTCCCTTTTCATATGCTTTGACGCTACCAACTTTGTATTGTTGGGTCCCTTTACTCTAGAGAAACGATTTGCTCTAAAAAAATGGGGGCAAACCCACTTTAAAAAACAACAACACAAAAGTACACTTCCGGTTGACGTGCGTCACTCAAAAATTTTGTCGCTTAATCCTCCCCTGTCTTTAGCAACTGTCCCAGAAGTCTTTGCGAGGTTTCCTTCTCGTTTCTAAAGTGGCAAATGGCGAACAAATAGGCACGCAATGCGTGTATGAGTTGCTTTGAATATGACTGCTACAAAGTCAAGCAATTGAAGCGATGAGAGCGATCGTATTTTAAAACCAGGATTCACATAATATTCTGTAATAGAGGAATGAAGGTGAAGGACTTAATTATCATCATGTGCCTTTTATTATCTCGTAATGCGGTATTTTCACTCGATGAACGCAAAACCTAGCCATTCATGTATTTCCCTTTGCAAAATGCGAAAAAGACTCCGTCGAAGCGATTTGTGCGAGTTGGCTAGAACCGTCCATTAATGTCAGAGGTGGTTATTTTTATGTTCCACTCATCCACTCATGTTTTTTTTGGGGGGGGGGGGGAGGGGGGCGGATTTCTCACTGTTTGAATTTTGATACCTTTTGTGACAAAGCTCCGTTATACTTTACCTCGGTATAATCCCTGACAGTTGTTCCTCAAAGAGACGCCACATTTTCAATCAGCACCACTTTCCCTTTGTACTTTGAGAAGCTGACCTCTTCTCCTTTGAGGTTTACAGCTTTGACATCATAAAATGACTGGCTCATTTTCCTCGAATACCTGTAGAGAAATTGCACAGAGAGAAGTCCTCATCAGATGATCTATACTTTGAGGCATACACTTCAGCCTTCAAAAGCGCAAGTCCCTACTGAAAGGAACCTTCACATCGTGAATGTTAATGAGCTTGTTCTTCAAGATGTTCGCCCACACTTCCTAACCTTTAGTTACAGCTAGTTTTCTAACAAAAGAAAGAAATATGATGGAGCAATTCGATACTCGCAAAAATAGCGCCGCCTCCAACAAAAACACTAGCCCTAAATGAGCGCCGCAGCCATAAGCTATTCGCCATTTCCACATCTTCCATGCCCCCTCCCCCTCCCCCAAAAAACTTTGCATAATCTTTGTTTTTAATTTTTCCTGGGTATTACAGTGGTCCCAGAAGGCTTTGAAGCTTTTGAAGTTTCAGCCGACTAAGATCTGGGGAGAATACATGGGCACTTATTTCCATGTCATTAAAACATATGTTGTGATTTGAAAAGTGGAGTTTTAGGTAGCCTGAGAAAACAGCCGACATTTCCCGACGCCACCGACGGTTTCCCAGCGAAATGACGTCTGGGAAACGAGCGCAGCAATTTCATACTGATGACGTTCACTACCCAGATCTGGGTAGTGTTTCTGATTGGTCGTGCCGCTTGTGAAATTTGCTTGAACCAATCGGAAGCACTACCCAGATCTGGGTAGTGACGCGTTATCAGTATGGAATTTCTGCGTTTGTTTCTCAGACGTCATTTCGCGGGGAAACCGTTGGTGGAGTCTCGAAATGTCGGCTGTTTTCCAGGCTAAACCTGATGTTACACGAGACGATTCGCAACGACGATTTTTAGCGCAACACAGCGTTGCAAAATTGTTTCGAATAGTTGCAACATTGTTCCAACATTGCAACGCTGTGATCAACTTCGTTCCCAGGGTTCTCTCCTACCCTTCCCACCGAGCGAGAGGAGAGAGAACCTGGGACGAGGTTGCGCTATGATCCGCTAAAATATCATCGTTGCGGATCGTCTCGTGTAACATCACCTTAAAGTTTAGGCTCAAAATGTTTTTCAAAATTGTGACTCGGCCAAGTTTGTGCAAGTTAATTTATCAAGACCTAGTATTTACACTATCCCGCAAATAGCAACCGCTAGTCTAAAATTGCGTGATTTCTTGATTTGCGCGTATTTCTATCTCGATTTCGTAGGGTATTAATAGATAGACCGATCTAGGTAATTTATGTATATACACTAATTTTATCCTAAGGCATGTGGACTTTAGCCGCAATTACAAAGTCTCGTATTCAAACAATTGTCTGTACACGTGGGTGATGCTTGTCCACAAGGTGACGCGTTATATATTAATCACAGATAAAGAACTAACTTGAATACTCATGTATTTTAAACTCCTGCAAGTTAATTTTTGGCTCTTCTAAAGGCCTCTCTGCTGTTTCCTACTAGAACATTTTCTTTAAATTTTATTGTAAGAAATGTCAACACATTTGAGCGAAGGCAACCTCGCGAAACACAAACAACCATTGAGGGTCGCTCGTTATCAATATGACTATTCAAATTCTACATTCAATTAATATAGGTTGGCATGAACTCAATTGTTAGATTGGTTGCATGCTCTTTTTTTCTCTGCATTTAAACGGCGGATTTCGACCCCCATCTGAAAGGTATTTGATACACATAGTTACGTAATTCTTTTTCATGCAAAACAACGGCTCAGAAATGTCACATTGGCTGTGGTCATTAGAAACTAAAACTCATAACAGCATCTCCGATGATGATATTAATTTTTTTAAAAAATAATTACGGCAGCTGTCAATATGTTTGGTTTTCGGAGCACAAACTCACTCATACAGTGAGAACAGGGAAAAGCGGAAACCTTAAAAACTCTTCATCAATAAGGATTTTCATAATTAAAAGGATTTAATAAGTCCCAGAAATCTAAACAAAATTTGCACCAATAAATATGGTGTTGATAATAACCCTTTTGTTGGTGAGAAGACTGATTAGACAAACGAGGCGTTACGAATTTTTAAAAATGAAAGTACAGTACACGCGAACATGTGTCACCTCGATATTGAAGTCAGTAGAGATCAGCTATAAAATGTTTGAATGATTTGTACGAAATGGTGAAAATGTTTGAAGAACTGCAGTTTAAACCACACATGGCCTCCTATCCTAAGTTGGACAAAGACTACGATTGATAGCTTGAGTAGACGGCTAATATGTGAAATTGTCTGTAACGGTATTAATCTCAATCAAAGGAGAGTACAGCTTAAGTTTTTTAAAGATATACGATATAAAGAATTTGATTTTATGAGTAATAAGTGAATTCTTACCTTTAAACAAAGAAGTTTGTTAAAAACACGAAACGATCGAGACAAACGACCACAAGCGGTGTTTAGAATTGTCCGCCAGCTGTTGAAATCTGTCCGAACGCAAGCCCGACACAAACTCTTTGCCGAGCTGCGACCGAGAAACTGTCGAAAAAAGTCGGCATTTCGGGTCACGTGGCAAAATAAAGCCATGCTGGGTACGAAAAATGGCGGTATTTTGTTATTTTTGACTGATTGATTAATTCTTCGCTTTCTCTGAAGCTAGTTGGGCATCTGCGTTAGAACACCTGGTACATATCGAGTAAACGAAAACTTTGCCGGTTCGTGACAATGAGGACCGAACTTCTAGACCAGTGTATGATTCAGTGATGACCGATAACGAAGACCCTTCAACGAAATTCTGTTTTCGTCTTGCAACTCTGCAAAATGCGTCTTGCGCTGAGGAAGAAATCCTTGCTTTGCAAAAGCTTAGAGAAACGCTCAGTTCTAATGGCGATGAAAGATCTTTAGATGAAGACGATTTTGAAAAAGAATGGCTTCGAAAAGGTCTTAACGATACCGCCAATCCTTTCCCGACAAAATCACCTGAAAGTTGCGTTCTCGGACAGGACGACCTGGATGCGTTCACGTTCTACCTTTTCGAGCGCCGGTTTGGCTGGTCGGAGTGTACTGCCTATTTAGATGATGCGGGTTATTCTGTAGCAGAAGAACATTTAATTCGCAGATCATCGTCTGGTTCTGTACGAATACAGGACGAATCCAGGTTTAAAGGGAAGTTGAACGAACTCCTTGACGAATTCCTCAAATGGTAAGTTTACCAGTACGCCTCCTTAATTCTTATGATCGCAGCCCTTGCGATTACTTTTCTGTTGGCTCATATCCAGCAGACCAGGGGTCAAAAATCAGATTTTTGCTCAAGGATAAAATTAAGTTAGTATTCTTTATTTTTTAATCACAGGGGCAGCTTGAATAATGATTGAGTGACTTTCAGCGGTGGTCGTGCTTACCCTGATGTAGACTTGCTAACAAACGAACCAGAAGAAGCAACTGATTTATTGTTGTTTTTTTCTGAATTGTAACGAAAAGAATCGTAAGAGATCTGGGAAGCAAAAATATGAAGAGTTTAAAAGAAGAGTTTTTTTTTAAAAAAAAATCTGTTGGTAATTATTATGGTGCGACACTCTATACTCACTGGCAGTTTTTAACCAGTACCTGTACAGTATTTCGTGTTGTGATTTTGTTCAGAATACTTTGTTGTTATGCTTTATTAACTGCTGAATCCCTTGGTTGGAATCTGCAATTAAGATAGACTGAAAGTAAAGGTACAACCTATAGAGTATTGGTAATGGCAGGGAGACTAATGGTTTTGTTCCTTGTCGCCAGCTACCTGGATTTATTGCTTGAACAGTTTGATAAGGCATTAGCAATAGTAATGATTTGTTTCCATTACCTCAGTTTTCATTGGGTTGTTGACAGCCTCTATGTGGTATCCCTTCCTTAAAAAAAACACAAATGCACAAATACCTACTCATCTTGTGCACCTATCATCAGCCATCCCCGGGGAAGGGACCCCCAGGCAAGGGAGGGAACTTTGTAAAGGACCCTGTGAAAGTGCTTAATTTCCTCCTCCTTGATGGGAGCACTTGGCAATAAAGTCATGAAATTCCCCCTCTTAGAGGGGTATCATGAAACTATATTAAACTTGAGATGCCACTGACCCAGCACACCTGATTGGTAAATAGCTCTTTACCCTTAAATGGATTTGCATGACTGAGATTATGTAGTCTGCCAAGTCCGCCATTATTTCCACCCCAAGGAGAGAGAGGTACAGTAAGCCAGCAATCTTCTGGACAAGTGATCTATATATGCTGGATTTAGAGACAACTTGAAATCAACCTATTTTTTATACAAAGCCCACAGATTTCCTCATGGCGCAACGCCGTTGTACGCCAAACTTCCCTTATTTCCACCACTTCCGGGAAAAGTGATCCTCCAAATCCACCTATAAGTCCTTGTACAAAATTGTACAGGGGATGTCCAATGGTAGGTGCTTTATCAGATGAGCACCTTCTCTCATTATGTTCAGAAACAAAGTACAGTGTTATAGTTCCCCATCAAGTCTAAGGGTCTAAGGAAATGTTTGAACCTACATTGTATTTTCATTCTTTATATTTACATTTTTGTATTGAAGCATTCACTTTGTGGGATGTGATGGTGTGCTTGCAGGGTTTAATTTTAAGCGGGCATCCATCTGGCTTGTCAAGTTGGCAGTTCTGATCCTAAGATGTAAAAAATCATTTTTTACCCAATACTCACTAGGGCATCCAGAAACACCCAGATATCTGTTACAGGTCAAATTTAGTTTCTTGTTAAATTTTTTTGACCTAGGTTGATTCTCAGTTTCCTTTAGCCCTAATTATTCATGAATTAGGGCTAGGAAACAAAGGAAATTGAGAATCAACCTAGGTTAAATCAAAATTAACCTGAAATAAAATTTGACTGGTAACATATCCACCGGCTAAAACCTTGCCTTCTTGTTTGGGAATCCTTTCTCCTTGCTTAGGACATGTTTCTAGGCAAGCAAGCTACATGTTCAGCCATGTAAACAGCTTGACCAGACCTATTCTGGCTGGTGAAATTTCCTTCAATGTCAGACATAGTTTCTATTTTCTTCTCTAATTTAATTTTTACCCTTTACCCAGCCTGCATAGCAAGGAGATGTTTTCGTTACCTTGTGTTGCCATGGTAGCAAAATTTCTGGATGACAGCAAACTGAAACCTCACTTAAAAAAGTGAATTCGCACTGTTTCAAACTTCACCAATGTTATTCAATTGAAGCTCCCAATTGTTTTGATCCAGAAATTCTGCTAACATGGTAGCATGATGTCGCACTTCTCCTCTCCATTGCAGGACATATTTTGTTGGCAAGCAAAGCTGCTTGTTTATGTTCATAATACCTGAGGAACTTAGATTGTGGAGAGTAGAAATATTAACCTACAGGGTAGGCAGAGAACTGGGAGGGAATACAAAATATGATTGCTGATCTCTTTGTTCATTTGGGAATTGCCACAGGCTCTGCATTATACTCCATCAGCAATAATACATCTTGTTTAATATCCCTGAATATTTATACCAAGCATTTTTTTACAGGTACCTTGCCCAAGCTAAGCTAACTGTCAGCCTTCTTAAGAGCTTTAAGTATGTAGTTAGTAAAGGTAAGGATTTTAACTACTTGTTATTTTCAAACAAATGATCAGGTACACAGAATGCAATGATTTATGATCTAATGATAGTAGGCCTTTTGCAACGGTTCATCTTGTGATCAACATTCTGTAAACCATGAATTCCAGAAACTTATATTGTAAATTCTGAAATAAGCCCAGAGGCCTCTTTGTGAAAGGCTTATATCCAGAGGGGCTTATGTATGTGGAAGGGCTTATTTTTGGATGGAAATGTGCATGTTAAAATCCCCTGTGCTTTTAATTGGAGAGAATTTGATTTCAGCAGTTTGGGAATGTTTGAGTAATAATAATAATTGTTGGACTACTGAGTATAGAAGTTCATGACAATGTAATCCCACCTCAAACTACATTGCAATAAACTTCATTGAAAATAGTAGTTTCTACTTAAGGTCTCGGTAAATGAAAATTTTAGTACATTGCTCGATTTTGTTTTTTTTTTATTTTTGGCATGAGTGGGTCCTAAATTTTATTTTGGCAGAAAAAGAAAATCAGAAAGTCCTTTTTAACCGTTCTAAAATGAGCCTGTTCTGCGCTAACCAGCCAAGCGTGGACCTCGCGCTAAATCTTTAGAGCTGATTTTCTCTCACTCTATTTTAGACGCAAAAATCAAAATTCTCCGACCTCCAGTCAGGACAGGTTTTAAGCTATCGCTTTGAAACTTTCAGATATGATGGATAATGATATAGACTCAAAACGGGTGTGAGGAATTTTCCGATTTCCCTTTGTAACTCATTTTATGTCAGTTTCTTTGCGTAAATCGCGCTCGAGATTCGACTTTTTAGTTTGAAATGCAATAATTCCGCTAATACGAGACATGTGCAAATTTCCTCACACCCTTTTTTAGGTCTTTTATCTGTCAATCAGACGCAATAAAAAGGAAGTGAATATTTAACAACGCGAAAGGGCTGGAGCTTCAGCAGTAAACTCGATACCTCTGAGTTCGAGAGCAAAAAACTTAAGCGCCTTTTGAAATTTGATAAAATAAAATCTTTTATAAGGTAATTTAGTCTTTTAGCTTTAATTTGATATCTAACTTGCCTTTGTAGCGAAAATACTCGCGCGACTAGAATTTTTTTCTGTGGGCACCTCGTTTTCCTTTACCGAGACCTTAACAATGGTTAATTTGCTTGCTCAGCCTTCATAGAACACTAACTTTTGAAAACATGCATATGGACTTAGGGAGGGACCAAATGTGGAGAGGGTGTGGGGCAGTTTGTAGTTTGCAGTTTTCCATGTGTGCATGATTTTGTTTCTTGGACTATTTTTTTCTGCTTGTTCCAGCTGTAGGCATTTTTTTCATGTGAATTTTTCATGTATGGAGTTTTCTTTTTCTTTTTTTTTTGCCCCACCCCCACAAGGCTGATTGGGCCGAGGGGGATAATACCCTCCTCGATCTCTTGTTTATCGCCAAGTTTAGGAGATAAAGGGTTGTTCAGTACTGCAAATATTCTCTAAAATTAATAGCAGATGTCATCTGTCGAGTTGTCTTCTTGCTGTTCTTGTTATATTTTTAGCCAATAGTTTGCCTATTTCTTCCTTGTGAAACAAGTGAAATGTTCTGCCATTTTGTACTCACTACCAAAACAACTCAGCCTTGTCCCAAGGTCTTCTCAGTTAACGGTTCAGTTTTCTGGCAATTATGCTGCACAATTGATGTCATTTTTCACATATTGCAAAATTCTTCCAAATTTGGTGGACAGTAGCTGGTTATGATGAATTATGCGTGAGTTTTTTTCCAATAAGAAACAGAGAAATATCTTGAATGAATAATAATCACTCCAACTTATTTCAAACAAGTGATAGCCTTATTGTATAAGAGAAATGTGAGGGATTTTGCAAACTCAATTTCAAAGATTCAAAATAATGACAGTTTTTTTTTTAAGCTCATAGCATGCCAGTAGTTAGGAACCAAACATTTGTACACATCATGGACTGGATTAAATTGGCAAGCTCTGATAATGGAGTTAGCAGTGAAGTATTCCCTTTGGTCAAGGATGTGATTCTGGCTGGCATCACAGATATCTGGTCAGCTATCAGGAATACATGTGTAGCCAAGTTGTCAAAGTTTTTGGAGGTCTTTATGTTGTCTCAAGTGGAAGAATTCTACAGAAGTTTAGTCAAGGTAGTGTTTAATTTTTTCTCTTTAAAAAAATCTCACTCCATTCTTCATCCGAGGAAATCATTTTCGCATCTTGTTAATTAAGGTACATTGTAAGAATTAATAAAAAATAACAATGACTCAGTGGGAATCCTTCAATCTTTTCTCAAATTACTCAACTTATTCTTTACGGAAGTAATTATTTGGAGATCTGTCTGGAGAATGTTTTTTGTAGAATGGCTCTAGATATTGTGGCTTTAAAGGAACTTGGAACGGGCTAACTCTGATCTCCAATTTAGACAGGTGTCATTTTGGAATAGTTAGAGTTAATTGAATGTACTCTTTTGAAGGAAATTAGTGAAAAATATTCTACCTACCATGTGAGTTTCACATTATTTCTGTATTTCAGATGTGCTTGGAGAGAGAAACTTCCTGGCAGGCTAAAGAGGGTGCAGTTATGGGTAAGTTGCTCAAAGCAAATGAAAACCACACTCTAAAGTTACACTGTAGATGCATTTCCTTTCAAGTTTACTATTGATTCTTTGAGTTGGGCACACACATATACATTTTCATTATTCTCTCCATGGCTTAATAGGCATGACCGCCATAGTCTGCCAGTTTCTTTGGAGTGGAATAACCAGTGATGAGGACAAGAACAAGACGGAAGGACGTCAATACTTGCTGAAGGTCAGAGGGCTTTGTGTGTTATCGAGAGCAGGGGTTTCAATAAAAATTGAAGTAGCCAGCAGATTTGAATAGAGTAACCGACTGTATCAACAGTCCACATTTTCAAGGGGTGTCTGGGGGCATGCTCCCTCAGAAATTTTAAAATTGCAAACCCTAATAAGCGATTTCCAGCGTTTAAGGGACTAAACTGAGCATAAAAGAGCGAGTTTTCCATTCAAGAAGATTTGGGTTTTACTCAAATTTTGATTTATTAGCCACTCAATTAACTCCTGCAAGCAATAAACAAATGATAATTATACTAAGTTACATAGATTTCTGCGCAAACAAATTCCAATTTTTGTCCATGACTTTATTCAAACTAGTTGCTTCTTCTTCGGGAGAAAAAGTAGCCGACTTCTCTGAGCAATGTAGCCGACGCGTTTTGTCGGTTGTCGGTGCTTATTGAAACCCGTGCGAGAGTGAATCTCTGACTTCTTGGGTGGTTACTGAGCTACAGTGTACATTTCTTCGCTGATAATTCCGTAATAGCAATTGGTGTGAACTGAGGAGTCGAATACAGAGATCTCTCTTCTGAAAAACCCTTCCCTCCTTATCAAACCACCCTACCCCCATGCACGCATAATCATTCAAGCACTAAAAATTAATGATTTTTGTCACAAAGTTGGTCCATTGATGTAGCATGATCAGTACAAATTATTGTTCCAAATGGCAAAGGATGCATGAAAATGCTACCAAACACTGCAGCATGAATTTGTTGGGGTCTTGAAAAACTGTGGGATCAAAATATTAACCAAAACTGTTCATGTATAGTAAAGAAAAGCTTGCTTTTGTTCACTAGGAGTGTTGGTGACCCATATGGGAGACTGAGAGATTATTTTGCTCTATATCTCCATGTCCAAGACTCCTGGATAATCTGTGAGAATTAGCATAATAGTAAAATTATGCATAATTTCATCATGATGCAAGTTGCTACCTCTTGCATGATGTCCTGTCTTGCGTATTCTCTTAACACTTTGTTCTTGTCTTTCAGTTTGGTTTTTCAGCATTATCAGCCCTACCAGATTTCATCATGTCATCTGTCCATTCTGTCATTTTCTCATTGCTTGTCCATCCTCAATTGAGTATAAGGGAACATGCCACTAAAGCACTGTCTGCTATTTTGTCCAGATGTGAGTTTGAGGTAAGGAGCTGGGGCTGTGCTGCAGATCAAAGCTCTCAGAGACCCTGAAATTAATAGCTTAGTCTCTGAAACTACAATGTAGTTTTTCATGAAGAAAATGGGTAGTTTGTAGTTCACATGGTACCTGCACTTTTCTCGGAAAAATAATTATTCCCGTTGTGTTTGTCGACCTCAAGGGCCAGGTATAATTTAATTAGAACGTGCTAGTGCTTCCTTTGTCAGTGATATTTCTGCAATTTTCGTGCCTCAGGTTGCCCTGTTTTCATTTCAAGAGGTGATCAACAGACTGTGTCGTGGAACACAAGGTGATGGCCATTCTCAAGAGGTTACTCAAGGCATTGTAGAGGTATGTCATACTACATAATTTTATTAAACTTTAAATTTTCAACTTTGTATACACTTGTACTCTTTCAAGGGCATTATTCCTCAGTCCTGACAAAGCTGTCCCAATAAATTCACCACCTGAACATTAAATGGATTTTAGAACAACTAGTTTAAATGATACTAAGTGATATTATTCTATGAGGACCCGTGTTCTTCATTCTAAATTTTCTGTCACTACTGTGACTGCAAGAATCTTATCTTATTGTTTGCTTCATTATATTTCTTCATTTCATATTTCCATCAGATTATTCATTATTGCATCTTCAACTCTCCTGGATATATTAAGAACCAATTTAATAACCAGCTCCCATTTGGCTTGTTAGCTCAATTAGTTAAAGTGCTCCACCAGTGTCTCAGAGATCAGAGTTCAAATTCTGGCAAGCCTGAATTTTTCAGGCTTTCTTTTCTCAACTGCATAAGTTGCATCTTCAACTGCAAGGTTCTTCTTCAGTTCCAACATGTGAAATTTATAATATACTCATTATCATCATTTCAAGAATCTTATTGATGGCCTGTGGAGTTCTGACATTTACTTTAATAGCGGTCTCCTTAGGCGCGGTTCAGATGCCGAACTTTTCATGAGCTGAACCCAATAAATTGAATTAAGTACATGAAAAGTTCAGTGTCTGAATCAATTTGGAACACCCGTTTCAATTTAGAACCGCTCGGCCATTCTTCCTGCCTAGCCCAGCCAGGAATTTCGACCATGGATTGACTTTGGAACAGCCTTGATTCACATGCCGAACTTTTCATGTACCAAACCTAATGCATAAATAATTGTTATAAACTATTTTGTAAGCAGTTTGACCGAAATGAGCATTTTTCTTGTTTTGAATAAAATTCAGCTGGAATTAAGATCAGTGTCCAAATAAATTCAATCCGTCTAAGTAATTTAGGTTGGGCTTAATTCGAATCAGGTTCGGCTCATGAAAAGTTCGGCTTCTGAACTGGGCCTTTCAGTGTACATTATACTTGTAGCAATGAGAAACAAAACTGCCTCGTACCCTAAGGGCAACTTGGCAAATGCACTGTACACAACTCATAATAATATTATATTCATGCCTTACCTTTAATTTACTTGTTTTATTCAAGTTACCCCACCATGCTGTGTTGAGACAGAATTTCAAGTTCCTCAAAGCTCATGAAGCTGAAGGATTACTGGCAATCTGTATTTTCTTGATTAAGGTGAGTGGCACTGACACTGTCAGAGACAGACATGTAAGCCTGCTGACATGCTTCTTATACACCGCACTCTTGACTTACCTTTGTAATGTACAGAGCAACAGATGTCAGAAATACAGTGGAAAACACACAAAAATGAGAGAACAAAATTCAAGTCTTTGAAGTGTTAGTGAATGTTAGGAGGTTAGACCAGGGTGCAAAGAAAGTCAGTTTTACAGCCTGCCATTCGGGCAAGCTGTAGCTAGCATGTACTGGCCCACAAGTCATTTCAACTAGCCCCAAAACCATTTTTTATTAGCAGGATTGATTACAATCCTTCTGTAGTTTGACTTCCCAAAAAAACAGCACTTGCCCGTCCGACTCGTTAAGAACAAAAATCACTAGCGCGATAAGAAAAATCCACTAGCCCCTGGCTATCAGACATGACTTTCTTTGCATGCTGTTAGACCGATGTTATTAGTTGTCATGCATAGGAGGTTAAAAATTATCACTCCAGCTAGCAGTCACAGTTGCTTGCAAAACCATTTAGATGAAAATTAAAATCCAATACATAATAAATACTCTTATTCATAATATTCTTTTCTCAGTTGACTGAAAGTCATGTCAATGCTCTTCAATTATATGATCCATGTACATGTAAAAAAGAAAGTACTCATTTCATACACTTCATGTTCCCATGTCCAACTGCCATAAACTTAAACAACCAGCTTTAGTAGATCTTCTGTTATCACTTCCACAGCACATTCCTCCAGGGTATCTATTACCAAAATGGCCTCTCTACTTCTCCACATTTAACCTCTATCTGATGCATCCTGCTTCCACTGTGCGACAAGTAACAAGTGTTGCCTTTAAGTATTTGGGTAAGTAAAATGTTCTTTATGCCATTGTCCTTATTGAAGCATGTGACATAATGTACAGTATCACTCTTCAGGGCTTGAAGCAAACTTAAATTAGGGGTTGTCCTTTGGGCATGCAGCTCTCCCAGTTTGCTTTCCCAGGGCCACTTCTTGCTTGTCTTTGTAAAGTTAATGACTTTTTTAGAAGCTGACTTGCCTGTACCCTCGCCCATTAGGCAAGTTAGGTAAGCCTTAAAAGTTACTTATGCATTGGTCAATTCCAGCTGCGCCCAGCAAGCATTGTTAGTATAGTGAGATTCATGAGAATCTTTTTCAAAAAATTAATAAAATAATGATTCATTGTTGTCTTTTATTGCTTTTCCCTTGTTTTTGCAGTTGCCAAAGACAGTAATAATCCTGTGTTTTTAAAACTGGTCCTTCATGGGCTTGCAGCTGACTGGAAGGTTGACAAAAGCTTGTTGGTGGCAAATCTAATATCATCTCCTGAAATTACTAACCATTTGGAACCCTCTACATCAGACACACCCCAAAACTCTGAAGATGATGTTATCAGTCATGTACGTCAACGAGAAATTCCATTTCAACGTACTCCAAGTCCTAAACCAAGCCTTGACTTATGCTATGTGTCAGCTGATTCAATAAGTACATGTAGTGCAGGTGAGTATTTTGCTCTGTTTGTCTGCTCTGTGTGTCAGAAAGACACCTTTGGGACAGACCGGCATTAAGCAGGGTTGTCAGAAAGTTTTGAAGTAGATGGCTTAGTTGTCAAAGTAAGCGTCCAGCTCTAGAGGAACTGGTGAGTGCCAAAGGTGCAAGCCTCTAGTGGGGGTCTGGGGGCATGCTCCCCCAGAAAATTTTTATATTTAGATGCTCTGAAATGCTGTTTTCTGCAGCATAATGAGATTTTTGTAAGAAATTTTTTGGCAGGCCCTTTCTGCTAATCAATAAATTGACAGGCTCACATGGGACATCATGAGAAATAAAAGGCAAAATAATGAGGAAAATAATTATAAACAATGACGTTAGTAAAGTTTCACCTATACAGGGAGACTGACTGACCCATGCTGCAGGCAAAATTTTAAAAAAGAGCACTTGTCAACATTGCATATGAATTATTTTCATATTTTCTCTAGTTTTGCAGTAATGTGCTTTCTAAAAATACAATGTATAAATTACATCTTCTAGCATTTCCTTAATGAGATGCACTTCTCTGCTTGTAATGACAATAGACCACTCCTACTTTACTTGTCTTTTTATTAACATTAACTAACTATTTTGTTTTTCTTTTCTTGACTGATCTTGCATGTTAAAGGAACTGAACCTCACAATGCATTTTCTGTGGGCCACAGCACTAGTTGGACATCACAAACACAGGCTCACAAATCAACAAGAACCAGCATTCGACAAGTTGCAAAGCTTCTTGCAGGTACTAATCATTCCTTAACATGTAAATTTTCTCACCGGCAGGTTAAAGAATAGAGCTAAAGGAGCTGCTTTCTGGAAGCATAGTACTAAAACACTCCCTCACTGGTTAAAATAGAAATAATAAAGTGCCTTGGCCATACTTAGACTGTTTACATGTGGCCTTTATGGCTCCTGAAGGAAATTGAAGATCATGAACATATTCCTATATTAAGTTCTTTCCTTACAGATAACCCACCCAGCCCAGGAAAGGTTGGCCACACCTGGGGTTGACGTCCCCTACTCTTTTTGAAAAGTGGTGTGGGTTCTTTTACGTCCCACAAGTGATAGTTCTGTCAGACGGGACCTACAGTTTTTCGTCCTTATCCAAGAAGACTAGAAAGTCTAACTGTTTGCAGATGCCATAACAATGGCAGCAGTTATTTGAAGACCCTGAGTGTTAGTTTGGCCGGGGTTTGAACCTGTGACCTCCCGCTCAGTAGACCGGGGCTCTCCCAACTGAGCTAACCAGGTGGCGGTAAAATGGTTTTTACTGGCATGGGTATTTTTTTGAGGTGTTTCGATACCAATCTCTAAGTTGCTTTTATGCGCACACTGCACAGCACTGTGCATACAAACTTCAATACTTAACCTAAACACTCTTCCCTTTGGCACTCTGACTAAAGTGTATGCTCCTTGTCATCACTGTCAACGTGAGGGTTTAGCAAATGGTCTTTTTTATATTACCTCATAACTTCTAGGCATTAATAGTCAGAGGGAGCTAAATTACTGTACATCATTGCTGACCATTACTTCATGTACAGTGTTACTGTAAATCACTTGTTGCAAACACAGTTGAGAGTTGAGAAGAAGGAAGATCAAATTGAACACAAATAATCCTGACAGTCCAATGATTTAATTTAGTGCAGTTGACTTTAATGTGATTTGATGGCAATTAAATCAGTCTGTGGATACCTTTTGAATTAAGGGTAATTTTAAGAATATACTGGGGTGCTTTTTAACAAAACCACACCCAAAGTTGGTCACTTATTAGAAGGGAGTGCTTATTTATAAGGGGACGAAATGGGACCACTTTGTTCAGTGAATGATAGCTAAGGATTAGCACCTCCACCTTCGAGATCATGAGTGCCCTGTGGAGAAATACATTTCCTACATTCTTTCTTTCTTTCTTTTTTTTCTTTGTTTGTTCCAGAGGACATATCCACATCCGCAGATCACTTGATGTCAAAGAGTTGGGAATGGAGAGAAGGAAGACTTCTGGCATATGAGCTAATCCTTAAGTTCCTGATAACAAACCACATCCACTATGTCTTCCCTGCTTTTGTATTACCAGTGTCTAAAAATAAGGCTTCATCAGCATCTGTGGATGAAAGTCTCATCAGTAGGTAAGGCCTATCGAGTAAAATTGTCATAGTACACCCTGCCTACAATACAATGCAATATAAGCATTGATGATAGTCAAGGGAAAATTTTAAACGCAGCAGTAGAGCATTGAAAAAACTAAAACAGCAACATATAAGCAAACGACTTAAACATTTTTATGTCCAAATAGTGACATAAATAAATCGAAATATGCTTTCAAAGAAACGTTTCTCTGTGAATTAGATTCCAAGTCCATCAGCCGTCCACCTCGGGGGAATGAGGTCATAAGGGCGTGAAACTCCTGTCACAGGCGTTAAAACACACTCCATTGAACTTCAAGAATTTCACACAGCAGGAAGTTGAATGTGATAATTTCGTATGATTCAACATAACTGTAACTACAAGTATTTTTTGTCACAAATAAAGTGAAGGTTACCGGTCGTTTCGATGCATGTTTATTCAGTCGAGGTGTAAATAGTTCCACGTAGTTGGTTTAAAGAACGAAGAATACTCACCCCAAATGTTTTTCTTGTTCACGAGTAAACTATACTTGAGGTGAACGAAACTTTTTGGGCTACTTCACTGCTTTAGTTCGTATCGAAACGATCGGTTTCCGAAGTGAATGTTCGTGAAACATTGTGTGCAGCCGATACAATAGATAACAAAATACCGTAAAATTCCAAAATGAGTCCCAGGGCTTATATTTTTTAAAGGCCCTTTTTGAGGGGCTTATATTCGGAGGGGCTTATCTACGGAGGAAAATTCGCGTTTCAAAATCGATTGGGCTAGCCTTATAGTTGGAAGAAAATTTACCGTTTTTCCTTTGTTTTACTTTGTATTTGGGGGCAATTTCCAAGTACAAGTCCCGGTGGGGGGGGGGGGGGGGGCGTATGTTTGGAGGGGCGATTTAACGGAGGGTCTTTGCGTTACGAGTTTGGGGGGCTTATATTTGGAGGGACTTATTTTCGGAATTTTACGGTACTGTATTGGTGTTGTTCTGCTGAGAAGTTCCCCCATCCAGGCATAATGATCAACTTGTTTACGGTCAAGTCCCCCGAAAGCTATCCTACCCGAAGTTATGTTAAAGAACAAGATATATTACTTATTTCTTATCGTGCTTGTTTCGCCAGTTCATCAAGCCTTAAAGAACGAGATACACTTTTATGTTACACATTTATCCCGCCTGTTTCATCTCATCATAGCATCATCGCTTAAATAACGAGTCTTTATTACACAATTATTCCGCTTGCTTCGTTTATACAGTCTTTATTAAAATTTTGAGCGTCTTAAGTAAATATTTCGGGCAACATAACTCTGGTTTCGGGCGAGATGACTTTCGGACGACTTGACAGCTGGTTATCGCTCTTTGACGGGTTACCGATCAGGTCTTTGAAAGCTACGTGTGTTTGCTTTTATCTTTATGCCCTTGCCTGTGCGATTAACAGATAGGAAAGTGGTCTTCTGACAAGTTAATAATAGCACAGTACACCAGCCATTGCACCACTGTTTCATGACTCTGTAATGCACAACACATAACCAAGCTTACATCACCATGGTTGTATCTCATTTTTCTTTTTAAGTTATTTTGTTCTTTCATTTTGATAACCCACTAACACAAGCACTTTCTCTCTCTTTCTTGCACATCTTCTTGCGTCTAGTTTGTCAAGCAAAATTGTTGGCAGTGAAACAACTGGTAAAGTCTTTTCTAGAGACAGGTTAGTAACAAAATAGACAAAAAGAGCCACGCGAAGGTCAAGTTGTGGCAGGGCAAAGGCGGTACCTCCGTTTCTCATTCGAACCCGCAACCGCCCGATCGGCAGGCAAGCGCTCTTCTGACTGTGCCAATCCTGCCGCGGTTAGTAATGTATACTCTGGAAACTGCGGAGGACAGGCCGGGACCAAGTCTGGAGCATTTTCAAAATGAAAATGGAGCAAGGGTGGTGCATTAGTGGAGGTTCTTGCCCCGCACCAGTATGGCCTGGGTTCGAGTTTCGGCATCGACGCCTTTGTGGGTTGAGTTAGTAGTTGCTTCTCTCCCTTGCTCTAAAAGGTTTTCTCCCGAACTTCGGTTTTCCTCTCTCGTCAAAAACCAATCTTAAGGGCTCCTTATACATGCTTCGTGGGTAAACAAATTACAATATTATTATAAAAGGAAAATACAATTGCAATGACTGCCAAGCTAAGAATGCTACATGTAACCGTGTAGGTTGTTTCAAGGAAAGGAAAAGAACGTTCTCGTATTCTACTCCAGTCAACAAACACAATGAAACATGGTTGAGGCTTAGGTGAACAAACTCATACAAATCACTTTATTTTGTGAATCCAATCCTCCAGTCGATGCCTTTGTTTGCAGGAATACGGTCGAAATACAGGAAAGATGTATATTTTTGTGGGTTGATCCAGGCAAAAGTTGCCCGTAGCAAGCCACTCTGGCATAAGCAGCTTTGGGAACACGATAAAGGGATCAATTCCGTGAAAAGTTTTGTATGAAACCTTATCTCAGCTTTTTCCACAGAAGGTTTTGTTGTACTTTAGAGTTCCTACTCTTCAGGGGTCGTACGTGCAGGTAGGTTGAATTTTGCATGGGTGGATTTAGAGGAGGACCAAGGGGGGTGTAGGCTCTCCCGAACAGCGGCTGGTAATCGAGCCTAAGGGGGGTGCTTCCCCCTTTTATCCGAGATTCTGTTAAAATTTCTCAGTAAAATCTGTCTTTCAGAGCCTTACGTTCTGGACACAGATGTTCTCAGAGTTCTTTTACCAGTACTGAAATAAATAGTATCTAGGTAGCTGGCCAGTTTTGCGGCCCCCTCTGTCTGAAATTTTGGGGTTCGCCCCTGAAACTGGGATACACTGTGTAAGCAAATGATAGAGAGAGAGCTTGAAGGCAGCAGTGAGGAAATGTTTCAAGTTTTTTTGCCACAGGAGTTTGTCATCTCTGCTTTGTGATAGTATTGCAGTGGACAATGTTTTAAATACTGTAATTGTTATGGCTGACTTTGCTTTTATATCTTTAAAGGTCCAAGTCTGACTTTACAGCAGAGAGCTCACACAAGTTGTGCTTGAAGAGCAACAGTGTTGGTGTCATCAATTCTTCATCAGGCACCCTGTACACTACAACAACCATAAAAGTATGGAGACCTTGCATTACTTAAGTCAGTCAAACAGCTTATACTTACACTGTTTCATGCATGGTATACTCATGATGAGCAGGGCTAGCTATCACCAATGGTCGGGGGCTGGAGATTTCCCCAAGCTATTTGAGTTTGACCCTCGGCTTTTTTCGTGGGAAAGAAAAGGAAAATACAGGAGAACCCCGGTAGCTTATTTCCCTTGGATTTCACCCCACTTTTCAGTCATTTTCAATCGGTTAACTCGACTCGGATAACTCAAATTCTCCGCTAACTCAAACTAAATTTCCTCTCCTTTGGTCAACTCTGGTTCTTGTTACCCCACTCGGTTGCCATCGCTCGACATCGCATTAGCTCTTCTTGTTGTGTAATCGGTAAATAAGCTCCCATTAAGGCTCTAGAAAAAATTGCTAAAACTAACACATACCGCAATTTGATTTTATTTGGTGCAACGAACAGATCACGCTTTATCTTAAAAATGACCGTTTTTGATGAAATGAGTAAATTAGCCTGAGAAAACAGCCGACATTTGGCGACGCTACCACTAGTTTCCCCGCCGTGCCGCATGGGAAATTTGATTCAACTAATCAGGAGCACTACCCAGATCTGGGTAGTGACGCGTCATCAGTATGGAATTTCTGCGCTAGTTTCTCAGCCGTCATTTGGCGAGGAAACCAGAGTCAGGGTTTCTTTTGTGTCCGATAAGGCCGAGAATCACAGTAACGAAAGAAAAGGAAACGAAAATAGCAAGGACGAAGAGAAAGAAAGAAGACATAAACGAAAAAATCAGTGGTGGCACTCCGGCTTAGTTTTTATATCGTTAAATTGGCTTGATGGAAGAGTTTTATTTGGCGATAGGGTTTTCGAAAATCCATCTAATATACATATTGGAGATTACCTTAACCACAGTTGGTTATTGATTAAATGCATGTTTTGGTTTTAGACAGGCTGCCAGTAGTCCCTCAGGATTGTCTCGCGGGCGAGCATGGCAACTCCCCACTCTCGAGTCCTGCCAAGCGTCGACTTGACAGACCAAAAAGGGACTATTAGCAGTCTTTATTAGACACCTTTAGATTGTAAGACGAGGACGACTTCGAGGACGAGATTTTCTCAATACTAAGTAGTTCGCCCGCGTGAAGAACCAGCGTCATTTTGGCGGGAAAACGTGATAGCCGTCGTCATTCTACTACGGGTTTCAGCGAGAATGTCGTATTGGCGGAAACAAGTTATTAAATATTAGAAGTTATATCATTTTGCGATCGGAAGAGGGCCTATACTCCTTCGATCATAGTAATAACTGTGCTAACTATTTTTGCATCCGACTAGTGTACGGAAGGTCGTGGCCCATCTGGAACTCAGAATTTTTTTCTGTGTTCTTTCCTCCACACATATCATTTCATTTATTATTCATTGCTAACTTTTTTGTTGAAAAAAGTACAATGAAGTTTTCCGATAGATCGATTTTTTTTCAATACGCGAGCAACTTGAATTAAAATCTTTTTTTAAAATCTCGTCCTCGAATCTTAAGGTTTCTGTTGGTTTCTTTGTAACAGGAAGGAGAAACTGGCGTTATGGAAAGAAGACATGCAGCCGAAGGAACGTTAAAACACAGTAGCGAGAGTCGTATTACATCTAAAAAGAAGCCCATGTATGTATAGACTTTGTTGGAATTCTTACATCTGTCTATAAAGTTATATAGTAGAAAGTAATTTGGTTGTCATACTGCTGTGCTCCTGGACTATCTGTACATTTGCCGTGGCGTTGTCGTGTCAAATCGCAGGTTTGATCTTCGGTTTGACTAAACTACCAACATGTTTGGTACTAAATTTGGTCAACGGTAGCTGGTTATTATGAATAAACCGCGTATTTGAGACAATCAGAAGCGGAGAAATATCTTGAATGAATAACAACACGTTCGATGATTCTCTTCCAATGCAAATGCCAAATTCCACTCAAAGCAAACGTCGTTCATTGGTTTTACTGCAAAAGAAATACTCGTTTACTTGCAAGAACATTGTAACGAAACCTAATTTAGATGAATTCTCACGTGAGCTTTTTGAACAATATGGCGTTGAAAATCGTGCAGAACAATATTTTAAATATGTGTGGCAACTGACAGGTTTTTATCCTTCCAATACTTTTTATTTTTGTTGTAATTTGTTTTGTCACTTACTGACTTATTTATTTATTTATCCTTTCACTTTGTGCTGTGTATTAATGTTGTTAATTTGTTGTCAATAAATAAAAAAACATGAATAAATAAATCTTGAATGAATAACAATGTATCTTACAAGTGGTTGACTTTTGATTCACTTCTAACTAATTTTCCTTTCTCCATGTCTTGTCTTTGCAGGAGAGCAGCTTCTTGTGTTGGTGTGGATGTTGATACACAGACCAGGCAGCTCATCAGACAGTACTCTGTAACGACACCGCAAATCTCACCCAAAAGACCCTTTAGACTTCCACGAACGAGCACGTTTGTTCTGGTAAGTGCTTGGGATCAAAGTGGTTGATCTCTTAAACTTGACATTTTGAAGATTTTTGAACTTTTTAAACTTTGACGGATGTTTTAACTCTTGAATTGATATTTTAATTCTACTCAACCACTCTCCCTTAGTTTGTTTTTGTCCGCCCGCGTGATTTCAAGTGAATTATTAGCTTTTAGTGGAAGCATATAACCCTTAACAGGGTATGCTACTGCTTTTAGGCAATAACTGCCCTGTACAGCTGTACATGCTCGCGCGTAAGTTTGAACTTCGTTCCGTACTTTCCTTTAGGTCTTTTAGATCTCTCTTTGTCATTTGTTTTTTTGCGGTCAAGTCTGCATTTTATTGGCGATAAAGTCTGAACTTAATCGTATTTGATCATTGTGTAACGCAGATAAAACGTGTCCGTGATGTTTAAGGAGAGTAGTATGTTCCACTTCCGTGTATTGGACTGTCTGCATCTGTTTCATTTGGTCCGTGTAATTTCTTAAATTATTCCTAACTCCTCTTGCTACAAAATGAAATACGATTTTTTTTTTATCAGACTGCTGTTATTGTATCCCAGGCGCGAAGTTTAGAGCATTTAGATTTAAAGATCAGAAATTACATCAACCATTGGTGTCTATAAGCATTCAGTTGTTGTACAATTAAGAGTTAATCGTGATTTAATGGAGTGACTGTTATATTGTTACTTTAGGGAAATTCATTACTTAATCAGACAAAAGCTTTGGATTCAGAGCAGTCGTCAAGCGAGGTATGATAATTACCTTCTGATTGACTACTTTAGGTGCGGTTACACTAGCACTTTTACCTAAAGCTCCCTTAAGGTGGATGTCCACTGTCGGGTAATTATTTTTTACTTGCTTTCGTGCTTAAAATTTGTGTGCGTAAATAAAATTGAGACAATGTATAAAAGGTCGCGCGTAAACTTAAAAGTTAAAATTCGCTCACCTTTTATGCTTTCGCGCGACACTTCATACTTTGCCTCTGTTTTATTTTTGAGACATGAAATTAAGTTACGCGGCAGTGGAAATCCACCTCTAGGAAATAGCTTGGGTTTGGTTTAATAAGGGTTTTGATCACTTTCGTGTTTGCGGTTCCACGCTGGTGAGATCGAATTGCTCAGGAGAGAAGAAAAACTTGGATTTGGTTACACGGTAAGCGTCCTTGAAACTTGCACGACTGACATAAACCATTAAATGGTCTCCACATCAGTTACGTTTAGCGATAACAATTTAATACTTAACTTTGGAGACTAAAGCGAACTAAGCTGTTGAGCTCATTCGCTCTTTATCCAGTACTTGCAGCTTTTTTCCTTTTTTAACGCCTGCGTCGCAAGTGGAGGTTGGGTGCCCATGGGCCAGAGGGCTGCAACCGCAATTACACCCCAAGGCGGAAGAACACCCACAGGCCTACCAACCCTAACAACCCAGCCACAAGCCCCCCCGCGCGCAGCCCCCCACTATAGCACCCGTCACACTGAGGCCAGAACCCCAGTGGAGTAAAATAAACAAACCCCCGAAACAACGAAAAAAAAAAAGTAAGAAGGATGGGGAGACCTTAAACGAAGAAAGCGCAGGGAGGGAGGGGACCAAGAGAAACGCTACGCTACTAGAACGCCACTCCACGCCACGCTAACAAAGCTTCGAGTACAACGCAAACACAACGTAGGCACATGGCCTGCACATGCACCAAAGCAACATACCGCTGGACAGGAATCTGCCCCTCGTGCTTACGAAAAATGGTAAACGCTACAAACGCAGACAAAGTCATGCAACAGCGCTATAGACGGCTAACACGCCACCAAAGAATGCCAAAAACACCCGAGACCATAGCTCCTAGTCGTTGATTTAATAGTATTTTTAGAACAAAAAGGCCAAAAGGCTCTTACCTAAGGGTAAAATGGCTAGTGTAAAATAAATTGTGGAACGCTAAAATCCCACCGCCACAGAAAACTTGACAGGTCTGCTTAAACAACTGCTACACAACAGCCAGAAAACAAAGAAGATCTTTGTCGTGACGAAGCAGCGACGGTCGACGTAACCCTGTGCTTTGGAAAAAAAGTGGCTGGGTTTGTTCAGTAAATTGTGATTTAATGAAACCAAAATGTAAATGAACCTTTTGGTTATTACTAAGAATCGTTCATGACTTTTTTTCTCAGGATCTTACGGACACAGTCTTGTTCCAGTGTTTGAAGTCTCCCTTTGGATGGAGTGATTCTCAGTTTGGTATGAGACGTTTCCTTGTTGGAAAGAAAGAAGAACAAAACTCTTGACTTTGCCTGACTTTCTTTAAGGTTTTGTCAGTTAACAATTTATTGGTACAGTGGAACCCTTTTAATACGGAGACCAAGGGGACATGCCATGGTGTCCGTATTATCCTGGTATCCGCATTAATCGGGCTGTTCGAAAAAACACCACGGACTCGCTCGTAGCGGAGCACCATAGGAAATAAAATTTGGTTGTCCTTTCATCCAATAAATTTTGATTATGAGAAAATCGTCCTAGGTCAGCTCTTATGTCAGCGGATGTGAAATGTCACACTTACTAGCTGGGAGTCCAAGGCATATACTATTTGTGTTTAACTTGATCTTGGACGTCCATGTTATGGTCAATTGACAGTTGTCGAAAAAGAGTATCCGCTGACCAATGTCACATGACTGTATCACGGCAGCTATCCAACACGAAAAACATTCCGGGATAAAGGACGGTTGCAGAATTTAACCCGTGTATTCCTGTGTTTTTACATGTAATGCTCTATCAAAGTCTTATATAACTGGGCGGGATTCATAAGACCCTCTTGCGAAGCATGTCACGTCACTGACGTCTGTGATCTCGCAGAAACATGTTGTAAACTTCAAGTGTGTCATGCAGGAAGCCGGAATGACCTTCCAAGTTACCAATTACTGTTTAAGTGATAATTATCATGTTTATGCCTTTATCTCCTTGATTTTCTTTCTCTGCTTGTTTCTTTTTAGGTGATGGAGTTTCTAACAAGGTGCCTTTAAGTTTATCAATGCTGGAGTAAGTTAAACAAGATATATCTATATTACTGACCGTTTTCGAATCCACCATAATACACTCTCTTTGTACCCTGCCCACCCCTCCACCCACCCCCCCCAAAATTGCTGCATACGTTATTGTTAGGGAGGGGAGCAAAACGAGTGTATTATGAGGGATTCGAAAATAGAGAGTTTTTGTGAGGTCTTATCTTATGGTTTTATGCTGTGTTGCCAAATTATGTATGAGATGGGCTGTTACACTAGTCTTACATGAGTTACGTTTTGTGAAATTTCAGAGAGGAAGTACCCCAGTGGACAAATGCTCTTCAGCTAGGAACATTATCAGCTGTATTAACACAAGTAAGCAGTGTTGGGAATTGGCCGAGATTTGATAATCGATCACCCGAAATAATCGGATTGACCCAACTGATCGATCGTCCATTATTATCGAAAAAATCAGTTTAATTCCATTTGTTTTTAAAATTGTAAGGTAAGTTTTCTTATGAAACGCGCAATAAAAAGTGAACGAAGCAACATCCTCACAAACCAATAGATAGCATTAAGCACAGCAGTGGTGCTGTGTGTGTTGAGGACACCACACTGTCATTCTCTCTATTCGCTCTCTCTTGTACGTTCACATTTGTTTTGAAAAAACATCCAAAGTATATCAAAAAAGAGTTGTCAATAGATTATAGCCGCGCATTAGGTCCATTTAAAGAAAGACACCAAAGTTTTGACATTTTTGATTGTCAGCAATATTTTAAAAATATTTTCCCGTGATAATTGATCGAACGTTTTCCATAATTGGTTATTTCATCTCTTAACGTTTTCGATCAGTGATCGATTATAAACGATGATCGGCACACCACTACATGTAAGAGGTCAAAACTTTGACTTTGAAAATAACACCAATGTTTCCATTTTACAAACCCTTCTCCTGTAGGTACTGCTCCAAACAATAGAATGTTTAGCGGATACAAGATGGGAATTACGAAGAATGGGACAACAGGTGGGTACATCATGTTTACAGCTTTTTCCTGAGGAAAATGGGTTTTCGTGGAGATCAAACTGAAAGTGACTGCAAACTCTGATTAACCATTTTTTCTGGATGAAAAAAAAAACCTTATAGTGAGTATGAGAAAGTTCTGCCTCTATTAAACACTTAATGACTGGTCTCGAGGGAAACAATTAATTTTGTCTCCTGAGAATCTCAATGTTTCCCGAGGCGAAGCCGAGGCAAAGTTGTTGGCCAACATTTCCGGGTAACAGAGCACTCTTATTCTCTGACCTCATAGACTTTTACAATGTTGTCCGCTGAGAGATTTTGGCGGGAAACAGTTTCATTGTTGTATGTCATGTGACCTCGAAGTAACCAATGAGAGCGCGGGCTGTTGGAAAAACATTTCCAGCTACATAACAATAGCGGATGTTGTCTACTTAAATATTTAATGTGAAATGACAGATAGCACTGACCCTGGCATTATATTCAGAAGCCTCTCCTTTTCATTATAATAGACACTATACTGAGGTGCTAGAAATGAAGTATCTGGAAACAAAGGGTTTCATTATTTTGTTGAAACGTTCGCAAACAACATTTAATTTCAAAAAATGTTTTTTCTAAGATGTGGCCCCTTAGTGGAAATCGTCTACAAGTTTTCTATCAATAGACATTGTCTTTACTATTCTATTTCTACTATTCTTGCAAATACTCTTAGCCATATGTTTATTATCTGTTCATTTAGGTCTTACCACTTGTGACAGAAGTTGTAAGATGGTTTGATATGAAGCCCTTAGAAATCCTTTGGGATAATTACCTTTCTCGTGAGCACACTTTGCTGTGTTACGGTAGCTGTATTGCATTGAGGTACTCCATTCTGCACGCTGGTCGATTAATGCACTTTCTGGAACAGCCACCACCAAGCTGGAAGGTACGAATTTAAGGGTCGGAACTACTGGAGATTTCGCCTGGCTATCAAACGGAATAATGTATATTTGTCAAATACTTTTCTGTTTTCAGGATCCAGAGAGTTGCGGTCGAGCAGCGCTAACAGTTGTGGCTGAGATTCAGCGGGGACTAAAGAGATGGTTGAGTCAGGTGAGGATTTTTAAAGGTGGATTTCCACTGTTGCGTAATTTTTACGTAAGTACACACGTAAATTTTACGCGCGTAAATAAAATAGAGGCAATGTATGGGAGGTCACGCGTAAACGTATAAGTTGAACCCCGCTCAACTTTTACGTTATCGCGCGGCGTTTCATACATTGCCTATATTTCATTTACGCACGTGATTTTTATGTGCGTTCGCACGGAAAAGTTACGCCACAGTGGAAGTCAACCCTAAATCACTTTGTATCTTGATGAGATGAGAAACTTACCGTACCACACTTCTGTGGGAATAATTCTGCAAACACCTTAGATCTGTGGAAATGTTTGGTAAAGAGCCCTTTCTATTTTGTCAGTCGTAGCGTGAGAAAAAAAAGCTGACTTCTGCGACGCCACTAATGGTTTCCATTCCGCGAAATGACGTCTGAGGGGCGAGCGCAAAAATGCCATACTGATGATGACTTGTTACAACCCAGTTCTGCAAGCGCACGTAAAATTTACTTGCGTAAATGAAATCAGAGGCATTGTATGAAAGGCCACGCGTAAACATAAAAGGTGAGTGAGGTTCAACTTTTATGTCTACGCGTGAGCATCCATGCATTGTCTCTATTTCATTTACGCGCGTAAAATGCCTTAGACGTTTAAAAGTGGTGGTTCCAGGGAACAGGCACCTTAGTGTCCCCTTCCTCAGTCCCCCTCTCGCTTCGCCTCCATCTTTTCTCCTCGTTATTCGCCCGTTTTCCTTTGCGCTCCTGTTTACATCAAAGATCTGATCAAACGGTGCCAACCAGTGCGTGAGCTTAGGTCATCTCACAAGAACTTACTTGTTACCTGTGAATTCAATTTAAAATCATATGGCTGGCGTGCCTTTTCCGTTGCGCACCATGTCTTTGGAACAGCTTGCCCGAAGACATTAAGATTTCCAGTTCTATTGTCATTTTTAAAAGTAGATTGAAGACTTTTCGTTATTTCTTTTTTGTTCTCAGCGTTACCATTTTAGTATTTTTGAGTAGTTTTTCTTAATTTTTATTGGACATAGTTTTTCATTGTTTTTATTCTCATTTGAATTAGTTAGTCTTTGTAAACAGCGCTTTTGAATCCAAGAGAAAAAGCGCTCTATAATTCCATAATAATAATAATAATAATAATAATAATAATAATAGTAATAATAATAATAATAATAATTATTATTATTATTATTATCATTATTCCTCACCGAGGAGCTTGGTTCTAGGCCACCCAACGTCAAGGTCACCATGGACCGGGAAAAGTCGGGGAACCGTTTTCTTTTCGTTGTCATTATTGGCAAAACGTTGACCCGTAACTGTACTTTATATTCGATTCTCCAGGTTCTTGGGATACTTAAAGATCCGTGCTTCGATAAGCTGTCAGTGGTTGCTATGGAAACAATAATGATATCACACATATGTTTTCCTCTTGAGCCAGACGAATACGAACAGGTCAGAAAAATGCACGTAACAGTCGAATCCTTCTAGTGATGATTACCAAATGTCTCCCTCTAGTATCGATGCTTTATAAGTCAGAGAGGTCGTGAGAATTACAGTCAAACTGGGAAAACCCGTGAACACCAGAAATATTTCTGGAATGTTATTGTCTTGCAAGGGAAAAGCCAATCAGGCTTGAGAAAACTAATCCTCAAGCAAGAACGTTAATTAGTTTGGTTTTGTGGCTAGTTCGCATGTCTTGACTTTACTGTGATTGGTCATAACACAATAAACATTCCTGAGATATTTCACTTGTTCCCGGTCGCACTGTAAGTATATGATCACATAGGAATAATTCGCCCCGATATTTTATCAAATTCTTCCCACTATTTCCACAAGAAACGTAGAAGGTAAGAAAGGATATTTTTTGCTAAATAACGAGTGTTACACCCCTCGCAAGCAGACACTTGAATGGTCATGGTCCAACCGACACCTCATATTAAAACGGGCTTTTTGATCCTGTGTGTCCACTTCTGGGAGGTTCGACTGTGTTATGAAACTCTAGAGTCGTTTGTGGTTTATGGTTTTGTTTTGTTCACAAAATGGTTATCATTAATGAAAGTGGGCCCCAGTTGAAAAAGTTTATATTTCTTTGACGTGCACTTTAGTGAAAAATAAAGGAAATCCTCTTTAAGAGATTTCTCCGATTATAATCAATGGTCGATCGTTTCAATCAATCCGATTATTACCAATTATCGATTAAGAAATCTCAGCCGATTCCCAACACTATTTAAGACCACTGTTGTTGGTCCATCCGCGAATTGGGTCAGCAACTTCCCGCTCTGTAAATAAGCGATTCTTCATCTAGGGGAAAACGGGTACTTCCTTGATCAAGATGAAGTGCCAGCGTGTCATTTAAGAGCTCAAGTTATCATGAATATTAAGCAAACAAGCTGCATAGTGCTTTCACATACTTTCTTGAATTCTCTGTATTAGTGGGGAGTGGCTGAATTTAGTTGATATTTCCTGATCCATGCCACTTCTTGACTCCGCAAATACCATTCACTATATCCACCCCTAATTTCATGACCTATATCATCGAACGATCTCTTTTTATCTTTACAGAAAGTAAAAGAAGAAGAAACAGTTTTAAACAAGATTTTGTTTCTTTATATGCACTCTTATCCCGACACGCCTCTCGGTAAGTTGCTTTGTCTGTTCTTCAGCTTCTTCATTATATATTGGAAAAAAATGTTAAAAATACCAGCATTTAGAGTAGTCACCCACTCAAGTTTATTTAGAATGGCACTGAAGCATTACTAAGCGCGATATAAAGTAATTAACCCTTTAAGCCCTAAAAGTGATCAGCATCAAATTTCTCCCTGTAATATCAATGCTTTGTTAGACAGAGTGGTCATGAGAATTATGGACATGATCAACTTCTCCCCACTACTTCTGTAGGAAATGAATAGGGGCAACAAATGAGAATTCTAATTTTGATCTTAGGGTTTAAAGGGTTAATACATTAGGATGTTGTATCTGTTGCATTTTAATTTCTAAAGTGCTCGAATGAACACAAAAATGTTGTATATATAAGATATTTAATCTTATAGCGTAAATGAGTTCCCCCAAAACAGGAAAATCACCTGTCTGCAACTCTCCGAAAAATTCTGTGCCAAACGGTAACTATAACTGGGTTACCTTCTGAAGAAACTGATATACAGCCTTGCTTGGAGAACGTAACACTAGATTTTGGTTTATGAACTGAGTTGAAAAACTACTGTATTGAATGGGCCGGTGTAAATGGAGGCTTTCCACGATGGCCAATGTGCTTTATCAAAACAACCGCCATAATTGTTTTAGTAGTTGTATTCGCAGACGTAAAACATTATAGTCGATGGAGCTCCGTTACAGGGCGCGTAAGAAAGTTTCCCCGCTGAATTTTGAAGACTTGATTAATCTGAAAGAGCTGTTGGACATTCTTTATTAGAATAGATGTAATAACAAAAAACACATTGCTTCTCTTTCTGCAAATTGCACCTTAGAGTGATTTTACTTAACCCGTGAAATAGGTAGTAGAATACTACTCGCTATTATGCACTAATTCTATTGTCTTCTCTTGTTTATTTGTAGCTATTTTGCACTAGTTGTTATTAACTGTTTCACGGGTCTAGTAAAGTCGCTCTATTAGATTTTTTTCTTATCACATATTTGCAATTTCGACTTGACAGAACTTTTGCGACATGTTAATGAATAAATGCCCCGAAACTTTAATTGTTTTATTTCACAGGATGAAGTTTTGGCGAAACATTAAAGTTGGTGTCACAAAAAGTAGTTCAGTTTGATGACTTGCGTCTCTTTTTTTGGCAGGTGCTGTGTTGCAAAAGTGTTCAAGTTTGGAATTCCAATCCCCGTTTATTCCACCTTCCGAGGGTTTCCTAAGGTGTGAAAATTGTGTTAAATTCCCTAGGTTTGTTGTTGACTGGCACAAGATAAAGATCCCGTCCATACGTATCCATTTTTGCGTGAAAACGGATATTTTTTTGTCCAGTTTTGCCTATCGTCTACACGTATCCAGTGGTATCCGCTTTGCTGTACTCGTGTGGCTGGATGAAAAAGGAGGGTTTTCAAAACGATTACGTCAATGTGTTGGAAAATATATGGCAAGTAAATGTGGATACTCCCCTCAAACGTGGTACTGTCATGTTTTCAGTCTCTATTGCGTTTTCGTGTGGACGCGGATTTTTTTTGAAAACGGGGAGAAAAATTTCCGTATTCAAACAAAAAGGGATAGGTGAGGACGGGGCCCAAGTCTCTTTTCTCATAAATAAAAGGACCAACCGAACAAGTAACAGTGTGAACCGATAAATACTTAAGATGAAGACTTAATATAAGGTAAACAGCTGCTGGTTAGAATCTATTAAAATAAACCTTTTGGTTTGTAGCTTTTCAGCAAGAGCATCCACAACCCAGCAACATGCACAACAGGTGAGGAATTTTCAGTGGTATATTTCACCTTATTTCACTTTCGGGATCGTTTGCGAAGATAAAACCAATTAGAGACCTTTGAAATAGTTTGCCTGTGGTAACCCGCGTCCTGTTAAAAATAATGTTGGTTATTCAAACGATCGAATCAGTATGAGATATTGAACATAGTTTCCTTGAAACCAACAATAACAACGGTGTTTGTCTTCTTGTTAGTTGTCCTTAAATTAAGAAGTAATTTCGGAGCCACATGCTGTGAGATGCTGATTTCCCTTTTGTTGTGTTTTGGTCTTTTGTTTTGTTTCTTTTCTGTTTGGTTAATTGTAGCCTAGAGGCCATAACCTAGAGCAAAACTTGGTCATTTTATTATGCATGAAAATTCTGGCCTTGACAGTCACCCCCCCCCCCCCCCCCCGGCCTCTTCTCCCATGTTTTGTCTTTTCAGCAATATTTGTTGGGGGAGGGTGAAGGCAGGAGACAAAACGTATTTGCACTACAATTTTTCTTCAATGTTCTTATGTTTATTTATTGATTGATTAGTTTGCTTTTTTGGTCCCTTTTAATTGTTTCCTTACTTTGTAGCCATAAACTATATTTGTCACAACCTGTTACCTAAAGGTTCTTAAGTTAATGTTTTAATTCCTTAAAGGAGAATTATAGCCCACTGGGCATAATTCCCTCTCCCCGCTCCCTCCTGTTTTGAAGATGATCCGTGTACAGACAATATATCATACGTGAATAGTGAATACGTTTTTGTAAATCC
>OZ037776.1:14892003-14909503 GCA_964035525.1 Porites cylindrica | reverse complement strand
GCATCATGCCATGAATGTGGTCCAAGGGTAGAGTACAGTATGGGCCACGTAACGGATCTCCCCTCCCCCCCCCCCTCCAATCTCCATTAAAGCGACAGATAAAAAAGGAACACCCCACCTCCACATGTAGACCGCGAGCAGACTCTCTTTTTCAGGAGTCTCTTGGTGTCAACGAAGGGTGCAATGAGCAAATGACGTAATATAAAAGACTGAAAAGGCACTGAGCAAACCCACACCACAACTCAGTACCTAACCAACAATAGTTTCCGCAACACCAAGAAACACCCCTTTTCTTAAGGCGATATTACACGAGACAATTCGCAACGACAATGTTTGGCGCAGTACAGCGTTGCAACATTGTTGCGACGTTGTTTCGAATTTTTCCAACATTGTTCCAACATTGCAATGCTGTGTTGTGCTAAAAATCGTCGTTGCGAATCGTCCCATGTAATATCACCTTTAGACCGTCGAGCGAAACGCGCGACTTTGCCGTTTGCGTTCCACATCGTATGTAACTGAGTTTTGTTGGTGATGTTGACAGGAACCTGACCTTGTTCGTTTAATGAGCGAGGAGGAGGGCAGTAACAAATTGAATGATACGCCCGACTTATTGATCTTGTCCAATGATATCCCCGCCAGTCCAGCTGAGGAGCTGGTTATAACAGGAGAGGACGAGGATGATCCAGGTCAGTATCTACTGTATTCTCATCAGGGCCATCCACAAGCAGTGCCTGTAATACCAGTATGATATGGGAGACTCGGTAGGAGCGGGGAGCTCCTGGAAGAGAGTTAGTTCATAGGTGGGCGGGGCGCATAAAGAAATGTACGAAACACCGAAAAGCCCGAGCACGCGATTATGAAGAGAAACTGATCTATATAGGAAACCTATAATGTGTAAACCTACATTTCATTTTAGTACCTGGTATTCAAAGTTTTTTACTGGTCGGGGTCTACACAAGATCCGAAACTCCTCACTGTTTGTACCTGTTTTTTTGCCTGTATTGGAGTTTTTGATACATTGTCCTGTCAAAAGTTGGATAGCACTATGCACCCGATTAATCACTATCCAGCGGATAAGTATTCGGGAAACTAATTGCACGATTTATCCAGTGGATAGCGCTATCCAGCCTTTGAACAACCGAGGCCTTATGTACGAAGTAAGAAGCGAATCCATTGGTTCCTCCAGAAGTCTTGTGTTTGCTACTTGGAACCTGCACTTATTGATTTTATTGGTTGTGAGAAAAACGCTTAAAAAGATGTTATTGAGACATCTTGTTTACGGGACTACTGCACACAATTAAGCGCAATTTTGTTGCATAGAAAATGGTCATTATTGACGAAAAGGCCCGATAAACTTGCTTAGAATTATACAGCAATAGAAAAGGAACACAAGAATCCCACAAAGAAGGCGCATGAATGGCAATTAAAACAAAGTTTACGATTTGCATCAATGTTAATACACCGTAGTGAGTGTGACCTTAACCTATAACGCGCGGGAGCTATTCAATATTTCCTTTCCTTTTCCTTTTTTTTTCTTTTTCTGCTGGTATTGAAGTTCCTTGAATCCGGTCCGGCTGTTCCGTAACTAAGCTCGTTCAACAGTAGCCAAACCCCCTTGATTGGGGCAACCAATGGGCAATGTCAAGTGTCCACATTATTGAGTGGTTCGTTTTAAAGAGATAGAAATTGTAGGACGTTTGGTATCTTTGGCACCAAGAAAACCGTCTGTAACAGTGGTGTTCGTATTTTAGAGGTTCCCTAACGAGGGATTTGAATGTTCTTCTTTAAGTGACGACCGGTCAACGACTAGGTTACAGTGTCTCCTTAACTGGATATTAAACTAGCATCAACTGTTTTGTGTTGGTTTTTTTTTTAGACACCGGCCGTTTAATGCAGGAGTCAGTAGCCTTGGACACCTCTCACGAGAGCAGTCGAGGCACGACGCGGCTACCCAGTCCAGAGCTAGGCGCCGACGGTGACGGGTTTTCCGACTGGGACAGCTGGGAGGGTGATAACGAGGTACGCAGCTTTAAATGGAAATTCATTCATGTAAAGCATGTGCAGTATTAATGACAGATTTAACTTGCTAGCGAGGTCTCCCTCAAAACGCAAAGTGGAGGGGTCTAGCGCGCCAGCGGAGAGGTATCAAAAACAACTCACGCGTAAGAAAGTCGAGATGAGGGTGAAACCTTTCCGCATAGTGCACAATATAGATCAGACGTGGGCATAAATAAACACAACCAAATTGAGATCCTTTATCTCTCGAGACGAGTGTTTTATGCCTTTTTTTTATAAAACACGGTAATTGGAGGACCCGTCTAGGTTAATTTACGTTGCTCACGTTATTTCCCTACCACCAGTTTAACTACTGCCCACGATTTTATGGCGCGACAAGGGTTGGCATCGAGTTGCAATTCCCAAATCACGCATGTAAATAGTTTAAACAGCGATTTCAGCGTTATTTGTCGGATTGTCAAATCCAAGTTACCCCAAAGTGAGTTTAGTTTTAGTTTTGTTTAGTTGAGATTGGATTTGTTCATTTAGTGTAACTTCACAGCGACAATCGCATACAAATGTCAGTTTTCTGTCCACCATAATTTATTACAAGCAACTGATTAGTATTAGTTAATGTAAAGAGGACACGTGCCGTTGTCCAGTCATTTGCCTCATCACGGTACGTTGTTCACAAAATCGCAGACAGTTGGTACTAAACTCTCTGATCCGCAAATACTGCTACCCTTGTCGCGCAACAATTAATTCGCCCGTGTAAATGGCCCCTGGCAATCTAACAATTTACCATCGACTAAGCGTCAGGAGAAGAAAAAGAGATGGTTTTCAGATTCTTGTGCTTGAGCTTCTTCTTAAACGTGTGTTGTAAAAGCGCCACATAAGCAAAGTTTTCATAGCCCTCAGACAAAAGGCGTCGTGGCTTGTTTGAGGTAAATGGTAAAACGAAAAATAAATACCAAGGCTAGAGGCCACACGTGTGGATTATTGTGTTTTTTCTTCTTATCCCAGAATGAAACTGCTCTCATGACGTTGTTCTCGGAGTTTTTGCGCCAGATCAATCAAGTTTACAAGTCAAGGAGTTCCGAAGGTAAGAAATGTTTTAAGTGGAACGGATGTAGGGTCTTAAACCAAAATGGTTGGACTGGTATGTAAACTGAAAACAGAGCACTACGAAAGTAGGGAAAAGATTAAGTTGTTTGTTTGACAAGTACGTTAACAGTTCAGTGTCGTGAGGTATTTATTCATCGTGTTTGTGTTATCGTTTATCACTTGTCTCACAATATCTACTCACTTATTGATCGCGGCGTTTTGAACGCGTGCTGCTGTTTTTTATCAGGCGATGGTGTCAATTTACTGAGTGGGGCTATTAGTACCACCGTGGTTACTAGTGATTGGCGCATCACAAACCTCTCATGGTTGGTGGGTTTGTTCCGGCAAAAACTGATGATATAATGGTAACTATATTTTAACTTACTTTTCTATCAGGGCATTCCGTTTTTCAAGAGGAACTGCTTAAGTGCGGAGATACTGAACAAAAGGCTATTGCGAAGTAAGTTGAATTAAATTACCGAACCCTCCATCTGAGCCTTCAACATGAAACAATTGAATTGGTCAATCCTTGGTACTCCTTCCTGAAGCTGACATGAAATTGGCCTGTCACAAAAATTGACTCGGAGATTCCAATACGTTAGCTCTTAGCTCGTAGAGGAGACTTGTTATGAAAGGCGGCAAACATCAGAGAGATCATTTTACGTTTCTGGAAAACTGCCTACCCAGCCGTCCCCTAAGCCAACATTAACACTTACTTCTCACTTAGGGCAAAATGTTGGCTTAGTGGAGGGGTAGGTGGGCAGTTTCCCAGAAACGTAAAATGGTCCCTGATGCTGCAGTTGCTGTTGGAAGCTCCCTGACGGTGCACAATCCTTTGCTTTCCGTTCAAAAATTGTGAATAAATTTATGCGACGTTTTTATTGGTCAAGAAGATCAAAATGAATGCTATCGAACGCTGTGCACCATCAGGTCCACGAAAACGTATAACAAAGGAGTCTGATGGGTTTCAAAACCATTCCACTCTATTATCTAAGGTTAGCTATATAGCGTAGATCGAAATTACTTTTACTCGTTTAGGCCTTAGGCTCGACGTAAGTCATCAGAGTCTATCGACTCAGCTGGATGAAAACGTGTGGCTCCCAAAGGAGTCTGGAAAAAAGAGGTCCCGGAGAGGTTTAAAAGTAGAAAATATTATTAGGAAGTACTTTTCTTTTAGCGCGAAGAGTTCCCACAGCACGAAGAGGTGTATTTTTGTGTAATTTCGCGGAAGGAAAGCCAAAAGTTTGCTCTTAGTGATTTTGTCCGATTCACAGCGATGATTTGTTAGCCCATTTTTTTTGTCGTCTTCATTCGTGGCCAAAGACAAACGCAAAGCTCCAGTCTTGTTAGAAAGTATTTTTAACATAACTGGAATATTTCTTAAAGTTTTCATGGTTATGTCTTTAAAAAAGGAGAGCACAGGGCTTCTTTGATTTCTAGTCCCTGTGCCTCGTGTTTTACTCACTCTATTATCCTTATACTTTAGTTATTTTTTTCTATCCTTTCAGCATAATGGCGTTCCAAGGGTAACTTCACCGTTTTTCTTCTCAAGTCAGCTAAGTCATCCTCATGACGGATTAAATATAGGTTGTGCTTCCAGGGAAAATTAGTGAAGACAAGTTATATTTACTCTATTTCTATCATCGGACGCAGAACGTTTTGCTTTTAATAATTTATTTTTAAATCTAGCCCGCTTAACAGCTTTTCCTAACGATGAAGAAACTTTTAGATCTTGGTATTTTACTCTTGTGTTGAGGAGTTATCAAAAAGATGATGATATTGTGAAAGCGTGTTCTTGTACCTTTTCTCAATCAAACGCCACCACGCAAATTGTTTAGCTATTGTTGCGGTGGTGTTCCTGGCCCGTCTATTTTATTGCGGAAGACTTTCAAATTAAAAAAGACTGATTCATCACTGGTGAGGAGGGAAAATTATATCATGAACATAACACCTTACCAGTTCAGTGTGCGAGATTTTATCGTATTACCTGGGTTTTCACCCTGCGAGCGGGGAGAAAAGGAGGCTCTGCCTGAATCACGTCAAACCTTCGATGTCGCCACAGCCCGAACTTTTGGACTAGTCAATCTTGTATTGTCTTGTCAAACTAGTTTTTTTCGAGTGCGAGCATCCGTCTGTTTATAAACCGATGGTCAAAACTGAGCCCACTGTACCAAGCACACGGCCTTAAGGCCTGGGTTTGAAACTGGAGCAACATGCAGCGCATGCTCAGCGAAGATCATACTCGATACTCTACAGTGATGCTTTTTTTTTTGCGAAGCGATTTGAACACTAATTTTGGCCCCTCGACATGGGAATTTAAACATTTGAATTCTGGATAGGCATGGTACATTTCTTTGGTAAATTTTATCAACAAAACTAAGCAACTGCCGAACAAAAGCGACCGTTGGGCTGCGTGGGAAGCAAAAGCGGTATAGTTAAATGTTCCTCCTGGGGCTTTTGTTTTAAACAGCTATTTAATTTTAGACAGTTAAAGGAATGAACCAAGTCTTGAACGCAGATGCCTGTTTTAATGCCACTGATCCTCAACAATACTTTGAAAAGCTCTATTACATTTTTTTGACCTTAAATACTGATTCAAGATCACATGTCAAGCAGAGTGCAAAGAAAGTCAGTTTTACAGCCTGCCATTCGGTCAAGCTGTAGCTAGCATGTACTAGCCCACTTGTCATTTTAACTAGTCCCAAACCCTTTTTGTTAAGCAGGATTGATTACAGTCCTTCTGCAATTTGAATTTCCCCGAACAACAGCACTTACCCGTCGGGCAAGTTAAGAGCAAACATCACTAGCCCGATAGCAAAATCCACTAGCCCCGGGCTATCGGACACGACTTTCTTTGCACGCTGCATGCGACTGAACTAAAAACTCGCCTGATTAATTCTAACTGGCTTGCCTTTTGTATTGTAGTCAATACGACTTTATGCTGTGCCATAGCACTTAAATCTCTTCAGAGTGTGGCAGCCCTTCTCGTGATATACCATATGACCAGTATCACCAAACCTCAGCTGTTTCACTGTAGGTTAGCATTAGGTAACATCGGCTGAAGTCAGATTGTTTCTTTCAGTAAAATTACATGAAGAACAACTTAAGTCCAACTTTACTGTGTAATATAAAAGTGAAATAGAAAAACTCCACTGTGATGCTTTCAACCCGGGTCACTTGCTTTATAGCCTACATCCATATCCACTATACCATCGAGGACTAGCTGCCAAATCCAGTAATTTTTAAAATATACATGTTCTTATATATGCCGTACCCCATTACAACATTTGTAAGCTAACCGTTTTCAGTTCAGTGCTTAACCCTAATCACTGCATATCAGTGCTTAACTCTCTACTGTGTCCTCTCCATACCTGGCGCTCTGTAGTTTTGGTTTCTTCAGCTATTCTAGCCTCATTCTACGTTCCAGTCTCGTTCCATTATGAAAATAGTGCGTTGTGTAAAATTCATAAGGTGTCCAATCTGGCTTCACTCGATGTTATTGCGGTCGAGGTACGAGAACGCAACCCCTAATTTGTGTTGGGTGTTCTGTGCATTATTGGGTGTCCTGTGCAATTAATAAGGGCGGTTTTTTGAGATTGCATTTTCGTCGTCGACACACATTTGCCTCGCTTTGAGGCGCTTGCTTACGTTTTGCCTCACTTTGACGCGCTAGCTCACGTGGTGATTCTTGTGTCCTCGTTCGTTCATCTTTCAAAGGTTTGCTGAGGTCTGATATTCTGTCGTAAAGCGTTCATCTTTTTAAAAAGTTTGCTGAATCTTCGTAAAGCGTACATCGATCTGTGTTTGCTGAATCGTCCAAAGCGTTCATCTTTCAGAAGTTTGCTGTTAAATTTTACTTTGGATTAGGCCTTCGTATTTTTCAGCATGGTTCGTCACTGTCTTTGCAAAATGTCTGCGACTCCCGGTGCATACATCAAACCGGGTTTAGTTCGGCGGCCGTTGTGCCACAAAGTAAATTTACCGAGTTGTGTAGCTCGGCAGCCGTTGTGCCACGAAGTAAATCTACCGAGATGTGAAGCTCGGCGGCGCCATTTGATCATGACTTGTGATATTTTCGGCACCGGACAAACGAACGAACACTTTAACTCTATGTTATTTATTAGGAAAAACTTATAAAACAGCCCACAGTAGCGCCACTCTCGAGCCACTGAAATCAACACGCTCGACCAAATTACTGGAAAAGTTATTGACGTGAGCTGCACACACATTCCGTTGGAGGCTTTGACAGGGTTAGTGTGAAGTTTGAATTCAGATTTGAAAGCTTTTAAAACAGTAAATTCAATTTAATTCATTTTGTCAACAAGTTGATGATTGGATGCTCTTAAACTAAAAACAGAGAAAATTATCCGAAGAAATGTTTTTGAAGAAAGAAAAAGAATCCCGGGTTAAGCACTAATCGGCCTTTGAACAACTGCGCCCTGTAATCGTGCCAGTAAAACAAAATGTTCTATTTACACGCCCGACGCACTCTGGCCAATGTCTCCTCCGATTACAAGCACTTGACACCGAACCATAAGATATCTTTTCAAAACCTTCTTATAATAATACACAGTTTAAAGAGAGGTTTTGCTGTACGCAACCCTTACGTTCAATATAAGCCATAATCATATTTATCTATATCGCAACCACCCTTCCCCCTCAACTGCTACCTGTACACCTAACAAACATATCGAACGCACTCTTCTAAGCTCCGATTACTCCTAGTCTAATGCTAACCTTCACTGGAAGCTTGTCTTGTCAGTCAGGAAACCGCTGTCTTCGCGCCATACTTGGTCATTCGCGTCACAGTTACAGCGTTTTTTTTGCTGCGCGTGAGTTGTTCATCCCGCATGCACATTTATCACTGCCAGGTGTAGACTGCGAGCAGTCTCTCTTTTTCTTCAGATTTAGTAAGAGCAATGTACGCGCGCGGTAGCGGCGAAGCCGCGAGACGCGCGAAACGAGGGCGGCGGTGCCTCTACCGTCTCGCGCCATCAGTCACGCGCGTGGCCATTTGCGTGTCTCGCGTTTTGCTCGACGGACTACAGAAAAAAGAGAGACTGCTCGTAGTCTATGCCAGGTGACGCTCCATCCCAACATGTCATCTTAGAAGAATCACGCGACACCCACCATCTGCATGGATTGTCAAACCAAAAGCCCGAATGGTAGCACTCGTACTTGATGAACTGTTCACAGTGTGAAAAGACGTGAGACTGACCAGCTAGGACAGACTCGCTCCTTTGTATTAAACGTCACGTTTGTAACTGCCTCTATCTTCATCTCCTCTTACACATGTCCTGCTCTCATCATCGTGACTGATGACTGTCATGCCAACACCCTTCTTGTCTGTCATGTCACAGTCATTCTCGTCCCCAGAGCCACTCGGCTTAATTTGTAACCGTCCAGTGGCTCTGGACGCAACGGAAAATACGAATTTTTTCATTGGCTGAAGGCAATTGAATGCGCAAAGCAAATTAAAAATTATAATCTACTGCGCATAACATTTTAGGTCGTGCCCTCTCGACCTGCAAACATGAAATCAGTGTCTGAGTTTCGTTGATTGCGACAATCCTGTTTTGTTTATATGCAGTAGCAGTGAAGAAGAGAATTGCAGGTAAAGTTTAAGAAGTTTCTACGAAGACAACGAGCCTTGACAATAAAGAAATTATTGCCTTCGTTGTGCGCTAAACGTTTGCCCCTGTCTCGACCTTCGCATCTCCTGGGAAACTGAACGGTCATGTTGAAACGCAGACCATGCAGACTGCAGACTGCAGACTATGCAGACTGAGTGTTATTTTTTTTTACTTGTACCTTAATTTTCTAGTAAAATTTTTACTATAGTTTCCCGAAGGAGCGAGCACGATGGGGGAAGGTAAGCTGTTTCTTTCTGTAACTGTATTATATTGCCACGATTATTTAATATTTTTTTTTGGTAGAAGAAGCTTTTTCAGGTCAAGTGACTTAAAATAAAACCCTTTTCGGCTTCCTACAACGGCTACGAGAGAGACATTTCCTCAGTTTCCTTGATTATTGATGATCGTCTTTGGTTTCACTCTGTAAAAGACCTTGTCACGGTTTTCGACGCCATCTTGACGAGTAGGCAAACGCGTGAGAAATTACAGTGTTTGTATGAGAATCTAATGTCACATAGTTTCCGTAGAACGGCTGTTCTGAAAAAAATATGATTTGTAAACTAAAGCCTCACTCCTAAGGATTCTCCTGAAAAAATTTGAGGGCTTTACATGCACTAGAAGACCTAGAACCACTTTTCAAAATTTTCTATACATTTGTCTGTAAGAAAGTCCCAGGAAAATTACAGACAAATATATGGAAAATCTAAAGCAAGCCTCTGGAGAAATTTATGCACAGGTGCGCCCCCCAAATTTTTTAGGACAATCCTTTGCTTTGTAGCTTTAGTTTACAATTGATATTTTTTTCAGAACAGCCGTTTTACGGAAATTATTCGACATAAGATTCTCATACAAACACTGTAATTTTCCACGCGTTTGCCTACTTGTCAAGATGGCGTCGAAAACCGTTACAAGGTCTATTCAAACCAGTGACTTGCCGTCATTTCTTCAAATCTTACAGATACCGATGTCATCGTTGTTAGCTTGGAAGATTCGGGTAAGACTTTTGTTTATGTATTTTTTTTATTCGATTCTCAAGAGTGTCCTTCTTGGCTGGTTTTCACTCGGGGATCGACAATTGTATTTGCTCCATGCATTCACGCCAATAAGTGGTAGTGGTTTGAAACCGACAATCTTGTTCGAGTATCATGGTTCTTGTTTATGCAGCTCCAAAACTAAATAGTTCATTAGTAACAAATGTATTATTTGTACAACTCGAAGATGTGGAGGGGGTTTTAATGCGCATTGAACTAGATTCCCGCCGTGTATTTTAGGTATATTTTGTCTTAATTTTCATTGAATATTATCTGTGAGAAGTTTAGTCGCTGCCCTTCTTCTCTCAATTCTGACGCTTACGGAACCGCCAAACACGTGGAAATCAGAATATTTATTTTTAGGTAGATCTATACAGTATATAGATATATAGATTTATTTTTAGGTAGATACAGATATATATAGGTTGATTTATTTACACATTTTAAAGCAAGGCCCATCTCTCAAACGTCTCGGTTTGAAATCCCAAGCTAACAACGATGACATCGGTCTCTGTAAGATTTGAAGAAATGACGGCAAGTCACCGGTTTGAATTATGTATCGGTCAAATCGAAGCTTCAACATGCCCCCCCCCCCCCCCGGGCATTTGACACCTTTGCCGTCCCGGGGAGGAGGGAATTTGATCATCAAAGTCTTCCAGGGGCTGGGGAATTTGATCCCCATGTTTTAGGGGTGGGGAATTTGAACTCCACCCTCGATTTCATGTAAAATCTTTGGCGTGGCGAGCTATCATGGGGGACGCGATGTTAGAGGATTTTCGTGGAAAAGATTGTGTCTTTGTGGCCAATTGGTTGCGAGGAAAGGGTTTAAACAAGCTTTGTGCCGTATTTGAAGTGTTTAAATTTTAAAATTTTTAATATTGGATTCAGGCTTTGAATATATGAATGCATTTTATTGTTGTGTTTACAGTGAAGTACAATACCTATACCGGCGATTCAGTACTACAACATAAAATGAAATAAAATAAAATAAAACGGTCAAGTACTTTGATCTACTGCAAGTATGTTAATTAATAAGGTGAGCGACGATGCATGTCATTGAAATGGTCTCAATAGGTGGGATCTTTTTTTTATAGAACGCTTTGTATGTTGCATGACGAAGAAAAGCTGAGCATTCAGTGACCTTGTAGCAGCAATTTCCGCCGCTTTGCACGAGACTTTTGTTAGTAAATACGCTAGCAGTGTTGCTCAGTTTTTGTTATATTTGTAAAGATTTTGTTCGACAACTGAAGGCGTTTCCGCCGTCCTTCTGTCATTTTTGTGCCCGTGAAATGTCCCCGGGGGTGGGGGCATTTGATCACCTGAATGGACCCTAGTGTGGGGCATTTGAACGGCATTTTGGCCCGGGTAGGGGGGAATTTGAACAATAATTTTCAAAAAAGTCAAATGCCCGGGGGGTTGCCCGGGGGGGCATGCTGAAGCTTCGATTTGACCGATACATTACAGAGTGAAACCAAAGAAGATCATCAACAATCAAGGAAATTGAGGAAATATCTCTCTCGTAGCCATTGAAGGAAGCCGAAAAGGGTTTTATTTTAAGTTACTTAACCTGAAAAATCTTCTACTAAAAAAATAAATAATCGTGGCAATGTAATACAGTTACAGAAAGAAACATCTTACCTTCCTCCATCGTGCTCGCTCCTGCGTGAAAGCGGCGCAACTAAAATCACGCGAAACTGCTTTTACATCTGCCGGTAAACATGAGCCCGTGATTTTCTCATTTCCTTCCCATGACCCTTGCAGGTACACATCATTGCACATATGATGGTGATGCACAGTGCACATAATGAGAGGAAGCAGGAAACTATAGCAAAAATTTTACTAGAAAATTAAGGTACAGCTAAAAAAAAATAACACTCAGTCTGCACAGTCTGCACGGTCTGCACAGTCTGCAGCCTGCATGGTCTGCGTTTCAACATGACCGGAAACTGAAAGGAGGACTAATGGTTAGTTAGCTCTTGCTGTTGCTCCTTGCTCGTTAGAAATCAAGGGATTGATACTGTACTTGTATGGCGTTATTAATTAGCCTAATCAGTTTTTGTAATTCCTCTGGAAATTCGTCGGTGCTACAGTAGGAAAGGAAATCAAGCTCCAACTGCATTACAGAAATGATGAGTACGTTGAGTTTATGACAGTGTGCCTTTAATTTATCGTATTTTCTGCTGAACGAACATCTCCTTTGCTATACTAAGGTCAAGATAATATTTTGTTGTGTGCCTTTATTTCATTAGACCACTGATGGCAGTGCACAAAGCCAGAACTGAATTGCTTACGAATCATTTTGGGCTGCATGCAAAAGGCAATTTTTTAATTGTGTATAGATGATAGAGCGAGTACTCTTTCCAATCTACGTTTTCGTCCACTTAATTAGTGCTTAAATCATGCTTAGATAATTCGGAGGCCTTCTTTTAATTTTTATTTTAACGGTAAGAATTAGGCTGTGAAAGGAAAGGCTATGTGGCCGACTTGTCACAAATGTTTTGCAAGACGATATTCTCATCCTAACAGTCCTTGCTTGGCTTCCAGTCGTGTAGCATTTAGTCAAAGATAAACAAGGGGCTCTGGGGTCATTTATAACTGATGAACAGTTATCAAAGAAGCAGCTTTGGCACAATTTTTCTTGACAAATAATTATGTTATCTGATCACTACATAGGGTAGCACAATGTTCTCAAACTTTTTGGTTTAAGAATTCTACAACACAAGAAAACTTAACTGTTTATAATTAGGGATAAATGATGTGAAAACTGGTCTATATTTTTTTACGATGTTAGGGACAACTGAGGTGTTAATAAATATAATGATAAATGAATAACAGCCTAGAGTAGTCTATTTTGCATCATACTAGGGTAAGTGGTTGTTGATGATAACAACTGGATTTTACAGTATGTCACCTTTGATAGGGTGGATAACATTATAGCTTGATCAACAGTAATATCATAGTTTACTCGCCAATCCTAACCACACCTGTTCTCCACCCCTCCTTGAGCTTGGACACAGCATTGGCTTAGTGAAGCATAGGGCATCTTAGTTTACTTGGTTATTGACAAAAAATGATGAGCCAAATTGAACTTGCTTCCACTGGTCAATGATTCAGTTCTGGTTAAACCTTTTTCCTAGTTGGAGGCCTCATGTTATAACACAAAATAATGAATTTTAAGGGAACTAAAAAATGATACATATTTATCAAAACCTGTGATCAGATATTGTACGTTAACTCTATAAAGGACCACATTCAGTTTCAATACAACTGCAGAGGGTGGGGATTGGGGGTGGGGCCACTATCCCCCAAAAATCAGTTCAGATTCACCCCACAGTATGCTTCTTGCCTTGCCAAATTTTGACCAAACTATGTGATTTTCACTATCCTATTTCAGGCCTAATCCAAAGTTCTATCCCTAATTTCAAACCTTGCAGGTCTTGCTCTCTAGTCTCAAAACATGATGAGAGCAGCTACCCAAGAAAATGCTTTTGGGTTGTGTGTTACTTAAAGTGTACTTCTTAACGGAGGGATCTCTTAAAGCATATAGTCTATATACAAAGCATAAATCACTCTACATCTCACTGTTCCAGATAAGAAAGTACAGCTTTATAGCTTATGATAGCCCGTTCTAGGCATGTAGAGCATTAAAAAAAGCAGGGTTTTTTAAGTTTTGTTCTCTTTGCACATTCGCCAATACCTGGATGTCTGGCACAGGCTACCATAAACTACTGCTTTTAAGCCTCCCCCCCGCCCACAACTTATTAGCCCCCCAGTTATAAGCCCATTTACCTGTGAACAAGAAAAAATGTCCCCCTGGTTGTAAGCCCTCCCCTAAGAAAAAAAACCCGTAAAACCCCTTACAAAGATGTGTAACCCGTGAGCTCATAAGTGGTTGCCTGCGTGCAGACGTCTCCTATTTCCTTTGCACGCGGAAAAGGGACAACAAAGGCAAATGGAGACGTCTGCACGCAGGCAAATAAGTGGTACTTAAACAGGTTTCTCTGGATGCATTTGCATAACTACCATCACTTCCTACTAACCTAGTGTCCTGGGAAACACTTTTTATTAGTAACCGGCATTCAAAAGTACATATAACTGTTTATTTTCCAACAACAGAGTTGACAAGAGCTCACCTATACTGTGGAAGTTACAAAACCATGAATACCACAAATATTAAGGAGTGCTATTGCGTTGCAAAGAAAAAGCTAATAAGGGGTGAGAAAACAAAACCTCAAACAGCAATGGTAATTACTTTGTGGTTTTGAGGTTTGGTCATGCATGTGTACCGAACATTATGGTGATTGGTCACTACGCAATCAACATTTTTCAGGTATTAATGATTTTCTGAGTCTGACAGCAAAATTCTCTCTTTGAGGTACTGATGATGATTTTTAGTCAGGAGATGATACCTGAAATCTTTAGGAGGATAAACCCTTTTAGCAGAACCCTGAATGGCCCCCATAAACACCAAATGACCCAGACGTTTTATGATTAGGGTTAGGAAACTGGGGTTCAAGTTTCAGTTAGGGTTGATATAAATGACATAGCAACTTTATACATGCCTATATAAAGTTGCCATGCATGGAAGCACATGTACATGAAGGTGTATTAGACTGTCACGTCTGGACAAACCTTGTAATATATGTTTTTTACCCTGGTTAAAATGATTAATATTGATTTGTTTCGACGTAAATCCTTCGGGTTGTCTAACACGTGTTGTACACAAAAGCTCATGGGCAAAATTAAAACCACGACATGCGACACCACAAAGGGAAATAAACATAGGAAAAAACACAACCAGCTCGAGTGAAATGAAATACATTTTTACTCTCCTAACACAACGCATGAATGGTTTCGTTTCAAAAAGCGTTTTGAAGTAAGATAGCAGGACATGGAACAAGATACCTTTTTAGATTGACTTTTTCCCGCATTATGTCGATCTTTCCCAGTGTTTGTTCGCCAAACGTATTGAAAAACACTCACATAACTCAGACGATAGTCTGCCGATTAATTGTCTCAGTTCTGCAAACTAACAGTGTGTTCAGCCGGTTTCTGTTACTGTCTTCTTCTTTTAACTCCAAATTATCAGTGAATCCAAGTTGAGTGAAGTGGTGCATTTTCAAAACATCCCAAAGAAGCCACTCTCTGGAGAGAGCCCAGGAAGTAAAATTTTTCTCCCAGTGGAGTGGTGAGGGACAAAAATCCGTTATGAGCATGAGCAGTGATATTTGTAACTTCTGCACATGCCCGACCGGATGTCAGAAATTTTCTGACATCCGGTAACGGCTGCTTCCAGAGCCCCTCGTTTCCCGACCACGTGACCAAGAAACGACGGGCTCTGGGGACGAAATGTGTCACAGTACACTGTGAATTGCGCCGGTCCTCCATCGCCATCTGGGTCAATCATATAGTATTTGCTGACACTGCTGATGTATTTCTTGATCTCAGAACAGGATCTTCGGAATGGATAACGACAGTCAAATCCAATTCCAAGGTACCCAGTCCTACATTTGCATGAATAGGATCCACCTTCATTGGAACATTTGGCAAGGGGATGACAAGAGTGGGTCTTTCTTTCGCATTCATTGAAATCTAATTACGTTGTAAGATTGGATGGTCCAAAATCATTGAAGATATCAAAAAAGAAGAGACATAACTGTAACAATGTCAGGAAATTTCAAAATGCGTAGAGTGACAAAGTGTGGGATAATGTTATCCTTAATGGGAACATCGTTAATTACTCTAATTGCCTTATTCTGAAGTTTAACAACGTCATAAATAGGACTGTAATAATTCTCCACAGTATACTCCACAGTATAGAACCATACGTTAAATAAGGACATATGAAAGAGTAGTACACATTAATAAGGGTTGCTTTAGACAGGAATTTCTTTACTTTAGTCATAATGTTAATGCTTTTACTTATCTTGGAGCAAGTATACTCAATGTGGTAATGCCATGGGTTAAAGGCTTGACAATTTCTATAGCCTGCACAGCAGGCGTCGAAAGGGCCTGCCACGCAGGCTACAATTTCTAAAGCTCCTCCTGATAACAGAAACACCTCAACTTCACTCAGTTCACTGATTTGGTGAATTTAAACTTGTTCCTATACTTAGTTAAATATGATTTATTGTGGCGGTTGGATTTTGGCAGGGAAGTTGCTAAATCAGAAGCAACATTGCAGAAATAATTGTTCAAGGCATTAGCGATTGAGGAGGATTGACGATACTGCTTATCATTTACGGATATTTCGTCAATGTGAGAGTTAAGTCGTTTCTTGTTTATAATGTAGTTAGTTAATGTAGTCATTACACTAGAGCCTAAATAAGCTAAGAAATATTTCAAGACAAGTAAATTTTAAATTCTTCAAGTAAAAAAAAAAAGCTTCACACACAACCTATCTTTTTTGCTTCAGGTTTGCTTAAGCCTGTTTTCTCACGCGACATAATTAAGATTGATTGACATGCTTCACCTTTCGCAATGCTTAGAAACCGCTAGTTCGCTAGTTCGGTTTTAAGGATGGTTTTCAAGTAATAGATAAAAAACGAGTGCGAGGTTTTCATCAGGGGTTCCAAACACCGAGAAACGGATGAAAGCACGACGCAAAGGCGGAGTGTTTTTATTGTTTCGAGGTGTTTGGAACCCCCTGATGAAAAACGAAGCACAAGTTTTTGAGCTGGCTTCTCAAACTAGTGTGAGAATTTAGTGGAATCATTTCCGAAGAATAGGTAATTAGAAGACGTGCTCAATAGGCTATTGTTTGTTTCTTATTCGTGGTAAATGAAATGAATATTTAATATGCGGCCATGCTGGCGGGTTTTTAGTAGATTAACATTACGGCGCGTGATGGAGGTCGAGTCCGGATCAGAACGATTTCGTGTTCCTAAAACTTCGTTTCAAGAAAATGTTCTGGTGAATGACGCCGTTCCAGCTTCAACTAAGTATAAAAACAAGTGGGCTGTAAGCATTTTTGCCGAATGACAGAGGTTAAGAGAGATTCAAGTTCCGGTATTAGATTGTGGTGGCTCTTCAAGGACTACGATTTACACAAGGTTACCGCTCTGAGCGCAGATATCGCCGGAATGGATGCTCTGTCGCTGAACTATTGGTTGTCAAAATTCGTGATGGAGGTAGCTACAAAGTCCGGTGAAAGATACCCTCCCAAGACTGTTTATGGTATCATTTGTGCGCTCAAGCGTTATTTGGAGGAGAAAAATGGATCCGAAGCTTTGAATCCTCTGGAGGCCAGTGACAAAAGGTAATTGACAACTTTTAGACCGCATTGTTCAGAATTTTAAAATGCACTGTTTTGGGAATTGAATTTGGTGTGTTGTTTTTCGAAGGTTTGTCCTGTTCCGACGTTGCTTAGATGCCGAGATGAAGGATGGCGTTCGAGAAGGCCTTCACATTAGGTGCAAGAAGCGGGAGAAGGAGTTTGTGAGCGAGTGAGAAGAAGCAACATTCCGGAAGAAGAAATTGCTGGGAAGTACATCAGCTAAGTCGTTATTGAACACGATCTATTTCAACAACGGAAAAGTTGAAACGATATGTTGCCCTATTGTTGTTGTAAGTAATGATTGAAGTGGCAAATATACTGTATTTAGTATTAAGACTGATTAAAATTCAAGTTTCTTGACCAGTGTCTTGATCAGTTTTTGAACTTACCGAATGTGTCTTGATCGGTATGTTCATTGGGTATCAAAATACATGCACCTGACTCAATTGATGCAAGCTGAT
>OZ037776.1:14622003-14884503 GCA_964035525.1 Porites cylindrica | reverse complement strand
CTAGTAGTCAAGTGTTAATACTTTTAAGCGTTTGGGGGCTGATTTTTATGGAGCGCCGAAAAACCGCTTTTTTACCAGAGCCTCGCGTTTTTCGCTAGTTAGCATGAAATATCTACAAAGCTAAAAATGAGATTTGCAACATAAAGGGGCATATTTTCCCTCTAACTGGATATTTAAAAATTAATGAATGAGGCTGAGTATCTTATGAAGAATTATGGAGATCGAGGAGGGTGTTATCCGTCGAGGCCGTAGGCCGAGGCGGATAACAGCCTCCGAGATCTCCATAATTCTTCATATGATACGAAAGCCGAATTCAATAATTGTTATATTATTCATTCAAAAAATTCCTAGTTTAAGAACATGGCTAAAACATGCTTAACTCCATCGATCCATCGATGTTAAGTTCATCTTCGATAGTGCACTTTTAGGGTTGTTCAGCTCCGCAAATATTCTCCAAATAGCAGTCGATGTCGCCCTTCGAGTTATCTTCTTGCTGTTCTTGCCATGTTTTTAGCTATTTTTTCGCCTAGTTCTTACTCTTGAAACGAGTGAAATGTCCGCCATTGTTCAAGTTCACAACCAAAACAACTCAACCTCGTCCCCAGGTCTTCTCGGTTTACGGTGCATTAACCCACAACAACGCTGCATTTTTGACGTCATATCCTCGTCAAACACAAAATTCTTCCAAATTTGGTCATCATTAACTGATTATGGTGAATTAAACGTGTGGTTTTAACCAATCAGAATCGGGGAAATATTTTGAATGAATAATAATAACAATTAAGCTAATGGCGCGCACGCATATTAAGCCATTTTTAATTTTTTAATTTTTTAATTTTGCTTTTTCCCGTCGCTAGGGGTTAATACCGTTAAAAAATTAACACTTGGACGGAAAAAATTGTTTGACTACATCATTACGTTCCTCGGGAGCGGAAGTTTTTGCTCTGTTTTTTATTATCATTATTATTATTAAACGCTGAACTTTGAGTAAGTCGGAGCACGCTACATAAAAGCAGAGACATTAGCGAGAGACGAGCTACTTATGCGAGAAATTAAATATGACTCGAGCGATAAATAAACTCCCAATTATAATCCTCCCCTCCCATTTATAGGCCCAGCTACCTGTAAACAAAAAAAATTATACGGTTATTAGTCCCCCTCTAGTAAAAAAGTGATCAAATTCAAAAAGTATTTTGATCAGCACTGCTATGTAGCTTGCTTTATGTACTGTTTGGTGCTGTTTTTATATGTATATTTTTATCTCAGAGTGGAAGCGATCTGAAGTTCATACCTGGATTTGCTTAAATAAAAAAATTCGGCCATTAGTAATGTTTAATGGACTTCATTAGGGAGCTTAACAACGACGGCGACGGCTACGAAAACGCCACTTAAAAAGTGAATTCGCGCTGTTTCAAACTTTATCGCACTTATTCCATCTCGTTTAATTTGCCATATGCGGGGAAATTTTTTTGGAGTTGAATTCTGAAGGAGTGTTTCAAAGTTCAGGAAAAGAAAAAGAAGGTTGTTGTCTTGTGTTCCCGTCCTTGACAAAACGTGAAATTAGGCAGTTTCACGTCGTAGTCGTGCAGTGACGGCAAAGAAATGTACAAAAAAGCGTGATGCACGTGCAAAATTGTTGTTTTGCTAATCTAACCTATTGCATTTATGCTGTTCCCGTTGCCGTCGTCGTTGCTTAGAGGAGGGGGAGCGCGAACAAAGAGCAAGGTGAGAAATCTTGCATCGTCCCTCATAACAACTTTATTTTCATCGACAAGTTTATATCCCAATAGGCTAATTGCGCTAAGAGGTCTTGTGACATCATTTTTATGAAAGTGAAAGTTATATGATTTTGCCTTCGCAAAACGATTAGTGGGTCATATCTTAAACAAAATAATAGTGATTCGGTTTTCAAACCCACACCAGTTTCTTAAAATGAGTAAGCCCGTAGCTGGTCATGTGACCAAAATGTGATTTTTAAAATTATGAATTACCTTTTTCTGAACACAAATTTTGCACTTAAACTTCCAGGAAAATGTTGAAAAGATAATGTGGTAACATTTACAGTACATCTGAGCTTAACTATCAAACGTTTAACAAGATACAAGCAAAAAGTAGTTTTGGCCGCCATGCTGGAGGGCAAGAATATGCCCTCCAACATGGCGGCTAATACAAATCATACTACTTTGTTGAAAAATCAAAGTGCCGTAAAATATCTCCCTTAAATGCGTTTCCTCTCAAATTTCGGGTGTAAGATAATTTTTATGTGCTCTGTCAATTTTTGTCATCAGCAAGATTCCAACTCATTGTTTAAAGGAAGCATCGGCCATGTGACCTCTTAGTGCAAGTGGCCTATCCCTCGCGTATACCCGCGTACTACGTTTACACGAAGATCTGCATACACATAGAACACACTGCATGCAAATTTATTTTAAAGACACGCTTTCAGTTTCCGCACTTTGTTTCCAAAGGCTATCACAATATACAAGCTTATTTAACTTTTCTGGTTTAAAATTGAACAAACTCTTCCTAGATTTGGCGTTACTCGCTTCACGTCGGCTTACGCTTCGGCATGTTTTCTCAGCCGGCCGTTTCCCGGGCGTTGTGCTACTTGGCTGAGACGATCTCTTCATTCCAAGACACTTTCAACGTCTCAAAACGGGAAAACTAACAGGGAAGACCCCAAAATTTACAAAGAAGAAAGGCTGAAGTAACAAGTTGACCAAAATAATACCATAAAACCGCTAACAGTAACCAGCAATAAATCCAGGAAGAACGGCGAAAGTAACACTCAAATCATCATAGCGGCTTGCACACGACTGAGCAATTCAAACTTGTCACAAACGGTCAAGAAAGCAAAATATTTAAAAGCAACGCAACTTCTATCAAGATATAGTGTTCCAAAAAACTTTCTACGGCGGTATAGTGTCGAAGTTACCAACTTAAGCTTAGAATAAAGCGAAAATTTCACCATATACAGTCGTCTCTTCAGATGTTCCCTTCCAGACAGAAATTCAAGCTTTGTACATCGAAAGTGCGTAAAACTGCGCTTTGTTTATGTTGTCGTGATTGCTCCCTGCCGAACGATTTGATGTAATCGACCATTATTGATGAAGAACGTAGAAAAGCGAAATAATACATAGAGAATACTTCATGGAAAGTGCTGGCGTACGGTATTTACGCACGAGTTGTTGACGTATCAGAAATCGAACGAGTGAGCGCAGCGAACGAGTAAGATTTCTGATACAAAAACAACGAGTGCGTAAATACCGTACAAAGCACTTTCCATGTGGTATTGTGTTTATTATATACATACCGAGACATTCATGATTTTGGCGGCCTTTTTATTTTAAATCTTTCAAAAATGCTTATTTGCCGCTACACACTTGCCGCAAAATGACAACGAAAACGAAGTATCAGCTTTTTAGTAAAAGCGTTTGTTAAAAACATAATTGACGGTAAGGATATGAGGTGATCCAAGAACTATAAGTAATCTTCACTGTTTGTTGTCAATGCACAATTGAAAATGAGTGAATTTAAGTAACATGGCCGGTTTCAATATAAGCTTAAGCTTAAATGAAAGGCAAAGTAGCTCCGACAAAAAGCACAACAAAAGCTTACGTCTCGTTATGTTTTTCCCTTTCCGCTGTTGTTTCGCCGGCTCTCTACCGTTTTCTTTATCGACAGTGAAACAAACGAAACTATTCCACTCCATTTCCGAAATGTTTTTCACTTTTTTAGCGAGAAAAACTCTTTGAGTAAAACTTTTCTCGTTGAATGTGTGCGAAGCGGCGCTGCAAGCTGCAATAAAAGGCGGGAATTTTGGCGCGAAACTCACACACCTCTGTGGCCTCTGATTGGACGTATCATTTTTCTCACACGTGAAAAAACATCGTTCGCGATTCTGATTGGACGTATCATTTTTTTCACGTGTGAAAACCATCGTTCGCTCCTCTGATTGGCTAGAGCTAATTTTCGTACGAAAATTTACGACATAGCTTTTTGGTGAGTATTTCTCAGTAAGTATATAATAAAGCTCTATCCTCCACGGTTATACTGTATTTTAGTCACGTGCTAACTGGTCCGGAGGCGGGGAGAGGGCGGGTCTGAGAAACAATGGAAATTAGACTACAGAGGAATTCTGGGAGAAGCAAAATGGCGGATAGAAATGAGCTCTTGTTGTTGTCAATTGTACATTGCCTTTTCGTTTGAAGATCTCCTTTTAAATGGAAATTTCTGAGATAATAATGAAAACGTTTACACTTGGTACTACTATCGCTTTAAACATGACGCATAATGCTTCCTTTTGTGCTGAGAGCGTAAACGCTGCCGCGTGGAACAGAGCGAGGTTGGTTGAATTGAAGCTAAGCTTAATTTTTTTCTGCTGGTGCATAAATGCACTTATGAAATCAACCCGACTGGAAAGTTTCCAAAGAGAACATGGATAAGAGTACGGTTCACTAGCGAAGCAAGTATTTGGAAGCGTTTTGTTTGACTGAGACAGAAAAGGAGCAATATGTACGGAGAGAACTACCAACTTTGTATTTTGAATCCAATTGGAAAAATACTCTCCTTGCCAAACGTGTGAGGACAAACGTTAGCAGAGCAATTGCCAAGACATACAATGGGGATCGTCATTTCCATAATGTGCGATATCGATAAGTGATTTTAGATGTTTTAAATTAATTACTTAAATGTTTGTTGTCAAATTATGAAAAAAGACACTTCAATATAAAGTTTTTGCTACAAACCAGCTTACAGTATTTTACAGAGATGTATTGAAATACTGTACTTTTAGGGTTCTATTTTTTGGAAAAAGAAATGCAGGAACCATTGATTTTTTGTCCCTTACATTATAAAATAATGCATTTAAAGGCCAAAAGAGAAAATTTACCCTTTTGGTTGCTTCTAACTCAGATTTTGTCAATGTTAATGTAATACTAAATCAACACCCTTGATATTAGCCTGTGCCACAGATGGAACTAACGTTGGGGTTAAGTCCATCTACAAAACAGCGGCAAAATCCTAGTTCTGGGACCCCTGTGTGTGTATCAGGATTTGAGTACATGCCAGGACTAGACTGTTAAAAATGCCATTGTCCATTTGCCAATCATGTTAAAGGGAAACTCAAAATGCCGGTAATTTGTTGAGTACGTCAGGACCCAGAACAAGGATATTAGTGCTGCTTCACAAATGTTACTAACCAGGGTTAAAATACACCTGCAACACAAGCTACCTTGATATTTAATATTCAAAATATTTGGTAGCTGAGATTGTTGAAAATTTGTAAGACTAATGTAGATGTCTTCAACACTGAATTAACTTATGCTATGATATTGTGTTCCTAGAGAGGTAGTGTTTGATTTTGTATATGTTGTAGTTAATTTTTATTTCAGTTAATTTTTATTTTTCCATTGTTTCTGGGTATGGTTATGTATGCTAATGAATTAAACACAAAGGAAAACCAAAAAATAACTGAAATAAAAAATTAACTGCAACATATCCACTAACATGTAATTCACCTAAATGTCACCTTTTTCTCCTTAAGTCGCCTAAAGTCGCCTTAAATCGCCTTAAGTCGCACAACATTTTGACCAAATTTTCCTAAAGTCGCCTTAAATCGCCTTAAGTCGCACAACATTTTGACCAAATTTTCCTAAAGTCGCCTTAAATCGCCTTAAGTCGTCTAAAATTACGGCGACTAAAGGTCCCAGAGTAGGCCTGAAAACGGTATTTTCCAAGCGCGAAAATCACTCTTAGACTACAAATAACGCATTTTGATTGGTCGAATTTCGTGACGCACACCGCCTGCTTGTCTACTACACTGCAGTTTTCTGTGTCGTCACGCAACGCTCCCCCCCCCCCCCCCTTCCGAAGACACTAAAAAGGGTTTGTGTAGCAGACTTACAACAAGTTGTCTATGTGAGAACTGACTGAATGTGGATCACATTGCCTACAATAGTACTAACTGCTTTCAGTAACTCTGGGGTGGTATATAACGCACAGATCAGTATTTTTGCAGTATGGTCGTAACCATTTTAGAAGTACCCAAAGCTTATTCTTCTCTTTAATTCAGGGTCTCTCAAGGGGACGTATTCAAAACCCATGGACCCCCAGACCATGGACCATCCCCGTGGACTTAGTGTACGGACCCCTTCGTGGACCCGGTCCATGGACAACCCCCGGGACCACCGTAAATTTTTTAAGATCACTTTAAACAGAGGTCTATCAGGGTTATAGGCTGCTCATATTTTACCCTTGTTCATTTTTTTTTTTTAAATTCCATACCCGTCCAATGTATAATGGGTTCGTTTTAGTCTGGTGAAGGAGTAACCATATTTGAAGGGGACGGGAGGAGAGGTAGCAAGAAAGTAGTCTCCTACGCATCTCTTTTTTTATATCATCGCGTTGCTTGAAAATCGAAACAAAAATTGCTGCATACGAGACTAGAGAGGTAGCTTAAAAAGGGAATGTTTGTTAGAACAAAAATCTCGACTTCAATGAATTGCAATTTACATGAACCAACCTATAAATGTCCGCAAAGCTGTCAGAGGTCTAACCAACTGCATTGTTTGATAATATGCATGTCATTTTGTGTTTGATTCGTGAGCAGGATTCAATGACTTCAATATGTTTGCCGACCAATAAACTTTCCAAAGGCTATCAATGGAAGGGAAAGCTGGGGAGGGTACTCAATCATCATGTATTTCCTCCTTTTCCCTAGACTCCTACGCAGCCGTCTTCACGCAATGCGACGACAACATACACAAAAAAGCTACGTATGTACGTGAATATCTCCTTCCTATCTCTTCTCCTGGCACCTTCAAATATTGTTACTCCATCACCAGACTAAACCAAACCCATGTATCGCGAGGAAAATTTGAGCAAGTCGTAAAATATGAAGAGCCCTTAATCCTGATAATTTAAATTGACACAGTTTTAAATTTGTTCATTGAAGGTTTCTAAAATTCATTAAGACCTCTGATAAAAATTAATCTTCAAAATAAGGGGTGGTCCACAGGGGTAGTCCATGGACCGGGTCCACAAAAGGGTCCATGGTCTAGGTCCACAGGGGGAGTTCATCGACTGGGGGTTCATGTTTTGTATACATGCCTCTCAAGCGGTTTGCAAAAAAACGAACTGATTTGCCAAAGCGTTAAAAATTTGCCGCCATTTTGCTAAAATATACAATTTTGAAAATCGTGCAGGAAAAAAAATCGCCATTTCTTGAAACAAGAGAAAATAATCTCATCCGTCTCTTCGTTGAAATCATAAAATGTTTCCTCAGAAGCTATGATGGTTAGATTCAAGCGAGAGGGTAAAACCAAGAGGGAATAGTTTATTCTTTTTTGGTAAAAAAAAAATAGCTTGGGATACTTCATGTCAAAAGTTGAATTACTTGAGAAAGACATTTTTCTTAAAAGATCTCTCGAGAGCTTCGCTTAAATTGGCCTTGGCAAAATCGATATATTGCTATATTAGTACTCACTCTTGAATGATCGTTGAAGCCAGTGGGGTGCATGTTTTCATCCATTTCTTCCGTATTGCACCCTTCTCTACAGCATTCCTCGTACACACTGACTCTACTAGTCAGCCATTCAATTGCCGGTATACCCGCTACCCCATTTTCACGCATGGTCTCCGCATAGGCTTGTGTATGTTCACAGTATTGGTTCCTTTTGTGAAGTAGAAAGTTTTTGGCACGATTGCCATCCAAAAGAAAGTGATCTGGATCTGTGTAGACACAAGCACGTTTATCAATGAACTAAGGAGAAAGCTTAAAGCAAGGAAGACAAAAAACAGAGAGATCTGCATGTGGTAGATTCAGAATACTGTGAGCATGTGGGCTTGGGGTTGTGAGGAAGAAAGGTACAAACGGCCAGTGTGGTTTCTCGGGAGGTCCTTTCCGCTTAAGACAAAAACATATAACATTTTGTATCCATAAAAATGCTCTTTCGCAGGGTTTATGTGTGCAAAACCGAAGGCGTAAATGAGTTTTTTTTAATCACGTTTCATTTTTTAATAGACAATCTAAAGACCTTTGAAAAGCGTGTCATAAACCCTATAGTGGGCCGGGGAGAGGGGGACTCGCCCCGTGTGAGGTACGGTAATCAGAATTCTACAATAAGAGAATATTTAACTCTTGTAATCCGGAAATATTTGGGAACATTCGGAATTCAGAATCCGGAATCCCGCTAACGATTGGAATTCAGAATCAAAGTTCCATTGACACAGAATCCGAAATTTAATACCCTGAACAAGATAAGATAAGACCATAGGGAACCCACGCTCTCTTATTTGTAAACTGCAAATGGTAATTAAATAAGAGAGAAAATCTTACCTGTTTTGTTCTATTCTTGAATCTGCTGTGGTGCGAAGTGAAATGGAAGTTGTTTTACGGTGCGAAATTTATGTTCAAGTCGACGCTTTAACCGTTGTTGATTTCACAATGCTTTATGTGGTTTGGCTCTCATTTCACTTTTGGTGTCACGCGCCGGTTGTTATTATCGTCTCGAGTTTCATTGTTGGTTATTAATTTATTAACAATTCAAGAGAGAGTAAGAGAAAAGAGACAAGGGATGAAATTAATTTGAGGACCGATTTATTTTCAAGCCGTACTCAAGTATTGCGGGCGTTTTTTTCACGAAATTCATTCCAACAACAGTTTAAGGGATAAAATGTACGGGGGCCACTTTTTCCTATTTAAAATAAAAATCTTCGTCTTAAAAATGGTCACAAATTGATTTCTGACTTTCGATTACTTGACTGGACCAGAAGTTAACTTTGCGTTTGACGTCTGAAAGCTTCTTGAGCTTTCTGCTTGGTTCTGAGATTGTTTCAAGTTCGATTGCATATACATCCAGATATTGTCTTGTTGTTTTCGTTTTAACGGAATGGTCATCGTGGAATGTTACCTCGCGTGGCATTGTTTGTAAACTGGTCCAGTCAACTGGAGCCATTGATTGTACGAGAGCAGCTATCGAGTTTCGACCCTTGTCATTATTTATTACCGTTAATTCAAATAGCTAATAAATTAATAACCAACGATGAAACGCGAGACGATAATAACAACCGGCGCGTCACCACATAAAACATTGTGAAATCTACAACCACAGCAGATTCAAGAATAGAACAAAACAGGTAAGATTTTCTCTATTTAATATTTAATTTCCATTTGCAGTTTACAAATGAGAGCGTGGGTTCCCAATGATTCAACTAACGAGAAAAATTGTTAAAAATTAAGGTATTGTCCTTAATATTAAAATATTAATATCAAAAGATCCTTTAATCTTTTGGGAATTTAATAGCATTTTTCATAGTTCTAATTTGAAAGATTTCAAAGTCTTCTTAATTCTTAAGGTTTGGGTTAAGCTAATCCAGTCCTTAGCAGTTCTCACTGCAAAGGTGCGTCCCTCCTATGAGATTTTTTTGTGGAGGGGGGACAGTAGATTTAAATTACAATTCCTTGTGATTCCTTGTGTGGTTATCTGAGTTTTTTCTTAAAGATTTGATTAAATAGTTAGAGAATGTTCCATTTATCCTTTTGAAAGCAAGCGCACAGCGATTGACATATGCTCAATTGTAAAAAGGGAGCCCGCTTAAATTGTTAAACAATGTCACTGTTGGACTAGTGCGAGGGGCACTCAGAATACTGCGTGCCGCCTGTTTTTACCATCGGAGAACTCTCTCAAGCAGCATTTTATTGCACGATGTCCCGTACTATGAGCTTGCATACATCGTGAGTGGTAGTTATGACCGCGTTAAAGTAAATGATTCTCTGATTTTATTTCAAGTATAGGCTGATATTAGAAGACCTAGACGCTTAGAGAGCTTGTTGCAGAGTTCATCAGATAATAATAAGTTTAGTGATAGATTGGTTTTCCTATTTGAACTTGAAAACAAGATGGAATTAATCGTCTAGTGCATAAATGTCCATAGTTGACTTGTGAACATGAAAAGGGATATCGTTGACGAATGAATCCACAATCAATCTACAGTGAGGAGTCCAGAATTAAGGGGCAAGGGAAGGAAAAGAAGGTCACTGACTTGTTATCGTTATGTCTGTTATGGCCAATAAAAGTTTACGCTCGATAACAGTTGTTAAAAATTGGGAAATTTAGGGTTCTGATGAACAAGATTGACTTAAATAAGCTTTCTTACTTCCCTCAAATATTTCTTTGCTTACCTTTAAATTTCTTCCCAGCCCAGCAGCAATAGAATAACCCCAAAATTACCAATATTAGGAAAGTAGGCTTCATTTCCGATTCAGTTGTCGTCCCTTAGTAAAGAGAGAAAAGGTAATCTAGTGAATAAATTTTTTGTTCAGTCATGTCCTTAGACATTTTTCTGACTGCACTGTCACAGGTAGCCAACAAAGAATATAGCGGAGCTCCATGCACGCGCGCGCTTGGGCGGAGCCCCATAGCTAAGTTTATACTACTACATGCAAAATTTCTGCAATTTTATTGGCTTAGAGCAGTGGTATTTCAGCTTAATCTGAAATACCTACATGTGAAAATTGCAAACCTTTCGCTGGTAGTAGTATAAACAAATAATAGTATGATTTGTACTGTGATATTTCAAAATTGTCTTAAATTTCACTCGTCTAACGGCTCGTGAAATTACGTATAACAATTTCGAAATATCACGCGAGGTATTTACGCCAAATATCACTACAAATCATGCTATTACCTATACAAATCTACCCATGCCAGAAAATTTGGTAATCACGTGACCGTACACCGACCGCCCGAACGACCGTCCAACCGCACCACAGGAAAACCAATGTTTAATCTCACACTTTCTAACTAGTTTGGGAGCCCAGGTGCAAACTGATTTTACACATCCATGCTGTGATCAATTGACAGCTGTCAAAAAAGGGTATCCGCTGACCAGTATCACCTGACCGTATCGCGGGCTCAGGTGTCGACCCATCGAGGTCGAGTATTTTTTGAAGTTATCCGCTGACAAGTTACTAGTATTCAAATGATCGAGGGCTCAAGTTTATTTTTTTAAAAATTCATATGAAATATGTTGTGTTCATGTCGGTATGGCTCCGCACTATTAAGATTTTGATTTCAAACTGACTTCGGACGTTAAAATTCAGCCAGTTATTTAGCAAATTCCACGAGCGCGCGTTAGATATGAGGTGGTAAATAGCCAACGAGGCGCGTAGCGCCAAGTTTGCTATAACTATCTTATATCCAACAATCGCGAATGGAATAATTGTTTAATTGTCAACGAGCCATTCGAGCGAAGACGCTCGGATGGCGAGGCGGCAGCAGAATAGAGCCGCGCAAGACTGGGCAATGGGCAGAAAAATTCTCGATCGAGCCGAAAAAAGCGTAACCTGATGTAATGTAGATTCCCCTGAGACTAAGTGGTCAGTTGTGAACCAATCAAAAGGCAGTACCTGGCGCACGGGCTAAAGTTGAATGTGGTAGCTTTTTAACATGCAAAATTTCACACAGTTCCCGCCGTCGCGACTTCCTGTGTTTATTTACCTAAATTTATTCGTCAAACCTGGCCACTGCAGTCCAGAAACATGAGCACTTGATATATTCTATTAATTTTACGGGCCATAATGTTAAGTTTTAACGAAGAGAAGTTTGTAAAACAGCAAAAGTGTTCTATGCGCAACAAGCAATATTCTCACCTCTAAAAAAGATCATATTACACGAGGAGATAAGGAAAGCTTGACACAAAGAATACAGTCGCTTCTGTTGAAAAATCTGGTGTTGGGGAAAAAGTCTTACCAGGAAACAAAAAATAATGAGAACAAAAAGGAATTACATGCCTAAAGCGAACAACAAAGGAAAAGAAAACAACGCCATTTTTTTCGAAACCTGGCCGAGTTCAGTATAAGAACAATGAACTAAAATACCGACGTGCCGTACACTGCATGTCCTAGGAAACATTTCAGATGGCCCAGCAAATCATTCTAAGGGCCTGTTTACATGGAGTGGGGGACCCCGGTCTAGTGGGGTTGGTTTCTTTTGTTTTCACGCTCTGGGGGACACAAAACAAAAGAAACCTACCCCACTAGACCGGGGTCCCCCACTCCATGTAAACAGGGTCTTAGTTTCGATCGGATAACAAAAAGCCTCGGGAAATTTGAAAGGAGATTTAAATGATTAAACTGAGCAAATATTTATCTACAATGTGAAACCGAACCGACAGTAGATTTGTAGCTGGACTTATAATAATAATATTTCCGATCGCTTCCTCTGCAAAGCTGATTTTATTCTTTCAAGACACGTCACACTTTTACATAGCAGGGTTGTAAAGACACCAGACTGAATCTGAGAACTGACCCTCCTCCGGAACCTCTTAAAGTGTTACATGCATAACACCTTTTCAAGAAAATAATCCTTGCAACAGGAAGGGACCATGAAACGGTCAATGGGGAAAAAAAGAAACTTTATTCCTAAGCAAAATACGCATGATTTGCGCGTTGGCACTCTATCGACAGGTATTCTTAGTTACATTTTTTTAAAACTCCAAACGCCTGGTTATTACAACTGAATTTTAGTAAATTTCATTATGAATATTACAAAACGACCGGATATTAACGTAACTTCCGGTAAACCAAGGGAAAATCACATGACATGTGAGCCGTTTGCGAACTTAGTTGAATGATGCTTAAATTATTCTCGACAAGTACTGTTTTCGCTTTCTCTCGCTGTGACTGTGGAATTTCATGCTGGATTGGTTGACCTGATTGCTATTCAATTTCGTTTTCTCCCTCCACTGAATCGGAGCTGCACAAAGACCCAGCTTTATCAATCAATTTGTTGTTGTTGTTGTTCAATGGAAAGAGCAACTTGTTGTAGGATTCATTGGAGGCCCGTTATGGTCCGTTATGGACTTGCGAAAGTGTTAAGAGGTGTAAAAACTCCTCAAACACGCAAAGGACAAGGACTTGCAAGCCATTCTGAAAATTTTTAAGGTAAACTTTGTTGTTGTTGTTGTTACGTAATCAGCTCGACGTACGGAAGAATTAAGCTTATAATTTCTTTAAATTTATAAGGAAACTTCGGAGTACCATTAAATAATTTCAAACCAAAGTTTTTGGCTTTTTTATTGCTGCCGGTATGGAATTTTCTGGTTCCTTCTGTTGTTTCGTCAGTAAAAAGCTCGCGAAATCTACTTTGCAGCTTTGTCCTAAAATTTGACAGGTGAGTTAATGCGGATAATTTATGTAGCATCTTGAAACTTGTTTACTTTGACAGCTGGGGCTGACAGAGTTTTGTGTCAACTTGTGATGTTTTTAACTGTCTTTTCCACTGGATGTACAAACGGAAATACAGCTGCTATGAGGAGACTTCTCAGTGTTATTCAATGGCTGGTTTGTTTATTGGGTTTTTGGTTGAGAAATGCGTCGCTTTCGGATGGCATCGTTTTCGTTTTTCACCTTGCTTGATGCGTAAGAGGGTTCAAATGTCTCAAGGGATTCTGGCCTTACTTGTAGCTTTCAGGTAATGTATCAAAAACGAGTGCGATGGTTTCATCACGGGTTCCAAACACCGAGAAAAAGATGAAAGCGCAAGGCCGGCTGGAATAGTTTTTGGTATCCGACGCTATTATGTTTAATTATATCAAATAATATTCAGGTCATTTTGGGAATTGTTGTTAACGATGCATTAATTATTGAAAAATGTTCATTAAAATGCAAGTGTTTGATCTGAGATCAAAACCACGTTTGATCTCAGATCAAAACCCATAAGATTTTCATCTGAGTGTTCATTGGGTATCAAGGTTCATGCATGTGACCCAAATATGCCTCATTTATTGGCTGTTGCCCTCATGAATAATTAATGAGTTTGGGAAGAGCTGCATCTCAAATGGTAAGCCTGAGTAATTATTGTATTTGTATGTCTTTTATGTATAAAATTTCACGAAGTCGAGCGCATTTTATGCGGCAGGTTTATGCACGTTTGTAAGATTTGAGACAATCTGACCCATGTATCAGGTTTGATGTAGGCTTACCGAACTTTATAAAGCCTTTAGATATATTTTCTCACGGTAAATAGAAAAAAAACGTTCCGAAGAATATTTAATGATAAATTTGACTGTAGAAAGAAAATTTTGAGCGAGTTTCTTGCCACGAGTTTATCTTTGAAAAAAGCAAACACGCGCTGCGCGTTTTGCAAACTTCGAAGGAATTTTGGGTTTTTCTGTTGAGTGTAGCTAAATGTCGTGGGTCGTGGGTAGTGGGTAGAGGTCGTGGGTCGTGGGTGTGGGTCGTGGGTGTGGGTAAATGTCGTGGGTAAAAAAATGCCTTCCAAAAAAATAAAAATTAATAAATTAAAAAGCAAAAAGTTGTAAAATTCATGAAACGAAAATCTCCGAGTACAAACCAGTCCTATTCCCCTTCCCCGCGGTCAGCAAAACAAATAAGCGAATCCTCTAGTACAAACGGGCACTAAAAAGGCATTTAGGAGAAAAATAAATAAATTAAAGAAACTCTGTACACTATGTACACCTGGAGCAGGGTAGAGAAAAACTGGAGACTGAACTGCTCTTTCCCAAAGATGTCAAAATTCGTGACTGAAACGTCCTTTCAGTTTAAGGAATGATTTTTCGAATCGTTACAGCAAAGATTTTGTACACAAAACAAAAAAAAAGAATCTCGAAAATTGTATTTCCGTACGGCAATAAAATTTACTTACAGTCTCGCCTTAACTTGAAATGTTGGGAATGAAGGTGTTTCCTTCGTAAGGTAAGAGACCTAAAACTTCTTTAAAGTGCTACTACGATCAAATCTTTGACTACCATTTTTTTTCGCTAGATTGGCATTTTAGTACTTCAAGTACATGGTGTGCAAGTTATAGCTTCATACGATTAAGAAAAGTGGTATTTTTTGGCGCTCAAAAACCATTAATTTTCGTCCGCCATTAAAACGCTATGTTCCTGTGGCCTGGTTACCAAGAACACGAGGCAATTGCTTTGTGACGTCATTTACTTAACGCAGTACACACAGCATGACAATTTTCTTCCACGAACCCTGCTCAACAATGTTCCCTTTCCTCCCACTTCGATGCGTTCTTGTTTAGGAAGACTCTTTCGATCTTACTACATTAGGCTCCGTATGTGTGCAGCAACCGCTTCAATCGATAGAATTGAGCTGCACGCGAGTCTGACTTACTGAATGTGAGATTCGAGGAATAGGTTTGTTTCCAGCGGACAGTTTCGCTGTTTTCTCGGTTTGATAACTTCGAAGAGTGCTGCAATAGCCTTTACGGGCCTTTCAACGCAAACCAGTGGCGGAAAATTAAACTTGGATCGTTTGCTAGCATATGGAAGAAAGATCAATCGACAGATCTTGAATCCGGAAAGAAATCTTCGCATAAAGAGGGAGCGCATGGAGGTAAGCTTACAGTTCGCAAAACTTGCAGTGAATGTCCCCAACGCTAAGTTTATTTATATCGCCGGTGGTGATTTTTGCTTTTACTACTGGCGAAGTCATCGAAGATAAATTTTTTTCTTAGACCTTTCTTCGACTGGAACGCGACGACAACGAAACTTTTAGGAAACTTTCAAAAAGATTTGCCCTAAAGCAACAGATCACAGAGAGCCCTCTAGTTTTGTAAACACTATTATCGCTAACACCTTGCTCTTGTAGTGTACTATTTTTTCTGTTACCACTATTAACATTCCTTTGAGCTTGTACAAAAAGCTTTAAAGCTGTATTTGTAAATTTTTATTGTAAAGTATTAAAATCTATCAGGATCATGGTGCAATCTGAATGGTATGATATTTTAATAGACAGTAAATTCCTTAGGATTTCCAACATGCTGGTCGCCATAACCCTCACTAAACAAATTAAAGGTATGCTTTTTTCAATTTTAGTATTCCCAAAACTCAGAGCCTGATTTAAACTGCACAGACACATTGTCAGTTCAAACCACAAGCTAAAGCAAGAGAGCCCACACAAGTTTATTGCAAAAACTGTTTTTGCAATTTTGTAAAATACAGCAAGAATTATTACCATTTACTGATGTGGTCTTTAAAATAAAATTGTGATCCTCTCTTGAATGTTGTGTATTGTTATTCTTTTGAGTGAATAACGAAAAGTTTTGCAATCTCGCATTGAATACCTATAATAATTATAATTATAGTATATCATAATTTGAGATGTAAACTCCAACACAGGGGCACTCATGCACTGAATCACTGAAGTGATGTGACTGACAGATTGCAAGTTAAAAATGAATAATCACCAAGGCTTGGTCACTGAAATATTTACTGCAACTGAGGGTTATGTACATGTATGAGATAGTTTCATGGCCCCTGCTCATCACTGCTGCTCTATGTTTCACTACGCGAGGTTGTGCTCTACCAGCACCCAGTTGGCCTGTGGTGCTTAACTGTTGTTCCGGGGCAACTAGGAAATTTTTTCATAGAAATCATGTGCTGTGCACCCAGGATTTCACGGGTCCGGAGCACTGGGCTCCTTTCAATTTTTCTTAGAGCACGGCCTTGCTACTTCAAAAAACCTTGGTGTATCTTTTAATATGGGATAGACTAATGTTATTCCTATAAATGAGGAAGCTTCATGGCCCCTTACAACATACAAAGGCACTGTCCACCAGGGACCGCGCAGAGGGAGGGGCTGGGGGGGCTTTAGCCCCCCCACTTTTTTGCAAGAATAAAAATAAATTAAACAAAAAATAATTTAACAAAAGTAACGGAGTGAAAAATGGCAAAAAATCGTTAATTCGAAAGTGACCAGAGTTACTGGCAAAGACAAACGCACAGATAAATAGACAGAACGAAGCATTAGTCGTTACAATTGTAAAATATTTTTTCGCTTCTAACCTAGCAGAAGTAAACGTCTTTTAAATGGCTTATCATTAACCTTAACTTATCAAGAACCTTACAGCAAACAAAGATGTCAGCTCTAAGTGGCAAACGAGTAGCTTGTCTTACAAAAGACGTTCTGCAGAAGATGCGAAACGATACGAGCTTCAGATCATTTTATGATGTAGTTTTACTGAAAAGTAAAAGCTATCCCTCCATGAGTGGACCGATGTTACCAAGGAGAACTCGCGCGCGAAGAAGAATTGAAATTGGCACTGGAGAGCCAACATATCCTGTGACCGCACAAGACTATTACAGGCGAATATACTTTGAAGCTATTGACTTGATGATGAACGCTATTGACCAGCGGTTTGACCAGCCAAGCTTTGATACGTATGCAAAGATGGAGTCTCTCTTAATTAAGACCCTCAATTCGCAGGACAAATCCGAAGAGCTGAAGTTTATGGAAAAAGTGTACAACGATGATGTTAATATTTCGGTGTTAACCGCCCAGATGGAAATTTTACAAGTGCTGCGGAAGGATGGTGATTATTTTCGTTTTGACGACATCATAGCTAAGCTATGGTATCCTCTTTTTCCTTCCTAACCCCGGGGGATTTGACAGCTCAAGAGTCCCAGCCCCCGGGAATTTGCAAAATGCTAATGCCCGGGGGTCAGCCCGGGTGGGGTGGGGGGGGGGGGGGGGGTGCTGGGCTGGGCGCAGGCGGAATTAACTGATGCATAAATCGCTTAATAAGTTTCATTTTAAAATACGAAACATCTTTTGTTTGGTGGTTGTTGTATGATGATGCAATTTTGGTTGTTGATATAAAGAGAATGGATGTTTCTCTCTTGTTTAAAAGAGGCATTAAAAAGCTAAGTAAACGTGATTGTAACTTAACTGAGGAACTTAGAAGATAATGAGAATGCTAAAGATAGAAATATCCTAAGGCATTTTGGCTTGGTCATAGAAAACGGTCTTTTGCCGTTTGTTAATGGGTATTAATACTTCAGAAAACATCTTACTACAATTAATGCCCCGCCCTGGGGTGAGAGTTCGACGCTTTGAAAATCACTGAATCCAATATTTTAACTAATCTCGAAAGATCATATTTGCTTGCAAGCCATGCAAAACGGACCACCAAATAAAAGATGTTTCCTGTTTTGAAATCAAACTCATAAAGCGATTTGCTTGTCTACTCGCTGGAGCATTTCAATGATTTAACTAGGAGCCGCGCCTACGGGGCTACCTTCCTTTCTGTGGGATTCGCCCATTTGAGAGCAGAGGTGTGTCATGAAATCTAACAGTACTCCTGTTAACTGCCAACAAATTGAGTGAAACATAAAGGATCACTCCAAAAAATTAAAGATGTTTTCGATAACACAGCAAAAACAAAAGTGCTCCTAGATGGACAAACTTTAAGTAGATTATAACCGATTGAAACTGTAGGTTTTTGAAATTTCTTTATAAAAACCTTACAGTTTTTAAAGTTCTACTTTGTTGTTTGTAACGTTTTGTATGATGTAATTTGGGAATTATATCTGTTGGGCAAGAAGCAGTGACTTGCCGTTTGCAAGTTAAGTCCCATAGTACATAAGGACGTGTTATTGGCAAAATTAACAAAATGACTGAGCTGTTACAGCATGATAATACAGCCCCTTAATGCCGTCGTAAACACAAAAGTAACGTTAACACAATTCTGGCCTCTTTCGTTGGAAGCTAGTTATTAAATTCAGTTGAGCATTATACTACTGTGACTTTGATATTCTTCGACATTCCCTTATGTAAATAAGGCAGAACCATACGATGTTCTTGCATGCAGTTATGAGCCTGCGTTTGTTTGGGCACAGACGAGGCTATAAAATAAAAAATTCATCAAGAACCGTACACGATGACCCTATCGCCTCTCTTTCTATGTCAAACCACTATACAAACTGCAGAACAGCTGCCAGTATAGGGCATCATGTAATTTGACTAAAATTCTTTTTAATGAATGGTTTTTTCTCACTGATCACGGACAAAGGAAATTTGCAAACCCGTTTTTGCCGCCAAAGTGATCAGCTGAGCATTACTGTGGCTTTGACATCTCTTTCATATGATTCATTATAACCGTCCAAACCTTAAAATTGTTGAACTATTAGCCATCGATAGGATGCTTACATGAGAAAAGAATGAGTCACTGACCGTTTCTTCATTTTGCCGCTCTTACCGTAACACGGTAACTGACATTACTCAAAGTAAAAAATGCATGAAAATGTCAATGTGCACTCTGGTGCGTGCGGACAAGGGTAGGGTCGCCTCGCTCTAATCATGAAACCCCCCTCATAACAATTTTATTTTCATGGACAATTTTATATCATTTTGCAAACAATGACTGTTTGTAATCTTAATAAGCAAATAAATCCTCTATAGGCAAGGGAAAAAACAGACCAAAAGTTGCGCCCGAACAGCTATAGCACAATACGAATTTCACCGAAGCTACGGCTGCAGAAATAACCCACAATCTGATTTGCATACACATAGCACTCACTGCATGCGAATTATTTTGAAGACACGCTTTCAGTTTCCGCACTGGGTTAAAATGTTTTGTTTCCAAAGGTTATCACAATATTCAAACTTATTTACCTTTTCTGGTTTAAAATGAAACAAACTCGTCCTGGATTTTGAGTTACTCGCTTCATGTCGGCTTTCGTTTCGGGAAGTTTCTCAGCCCGTTTCCCGGGAGTTGTACTACTTGGCTGAGACAATTTCTTCATTCCAAGATACTTTCAACGCCTCATAACGGGCAAACCTAACAGGCGTAGACCCGGGTAGACGCCAAAATTTACGAAGAAGTAAGGTTGAAGTAACAAGTTGACCGAAATAGTCCTATAAAACCACTAACAGTAACCAGCAATGAATCCAAGAAGAACGGCCAAAATAACACTCAAATCATCATGGCGGCTTGCACATGACCGAGCAATTCAAACTTGTCACAAACGCTCAAGAAAGCAACATATTTAAAACTAATACCACTGCTGTCAAGATAAAGTGTTCCAACAACTTTCCACGGCGGTATAGAGTCGAAATTACCTAAACAAGCTTGGAATAAAGCGAAAATTTTACCACATATACCTCTGAAAACGGCTCTTTCCAAGCACGAAAATCACTCTTCAAATGACGCATTCTGATTGGTCGAATCTCGTGAAAAGATAATGAGTGTGGTTCTTAGTCGATCTATTCTTGCAAAACAGACTGAGACCAGTTTTTGCGGCTACTGTTTAGCTCCATCCGATTACAACAAAGGATGCTAAGACATGAGTGTCAAAAAATTATCAGTTTGATAGATCTCCTATAAATGACCATGTAATTCAAGGATACCTATAGGTCATGATAACCTTTGTTCGAAGTTCGATTAGCCTCTGAACACTGTATGGCGACAAAGCCAAAGACAGACCAATAATGTCTATGTCGTTTTTGCTCTATTCATCAATTAGGTACCTTTTGAAGAGCAAGGAAAGCAAGTCACCGAGAATAGAACTCAGCATTGAAGGTTAGGATGATTTAATTGTTTTAATGGCTTCTTGCTTACTTACTCAAAAGAGGAAAAAAATTGAAGTCATTGAGGCCTCCGACTTACCTTTCGTGGGATGAAGTAGCTTCTGCAAGATCACTTGAACAAAATGATTTGCTTCGTAAATTACTTGTCTTAATAATCCTCTCGCTTGAAAGATTCATATCCAGCATGCTCCAGCGAGTACAGGCGCAAATCGCTTAATGAGTTTGACTGCAAAACACGAAAGATCTTTTGTTTGGTGGTCAGTTTTGCATGGCTTGTAAGCAAATATGATCTTTCGAGATTAGTTTAAATATTGGGTTCAGTGATTTTCAAAGCATCGAACTATCAGCCCAGTGCGGGGCATCAACTGCAAGAGGATGTTTTTCGAAGTATTAATAGCCATTAACAAAGAGAAGAAGACCGTTTTCTATGACCAAGCCAAAATGCCTTAGGATATTTCCATCTTTAGCATTCTCATTATCTTCTAAGTTCCTCAGTTAAGTTACAATCACGTTAGCTTTTTAATGGCTCTTTTCAACAAGGGAGAAAGATCTTCGTTGGAAGCTACTTATTAAATTCAGTTGAGCATTATACTACTGTGACTTTGATGTTCTTCGACATTCTCTTATGTAAATAAGCAACAACCATACGATGTTCTTGCATGCAGTTAGGAGCCTGCGTTTGTTTGGGCACAGACGAGGCTATAAAATAAAAAATTCGTCAAGAACCGTACACGATGACCCCATCGCCTCTCTTTTTATGTCAAACCACTATACAAACTGCAGAACAGCTGCCAGTATAGGGCATCATGGAATTTGACTAAAATTCTTTTTAATGAATGGTTTTTTCTCACTGATCACGGACAAAGGAAATTTGCAAACCCGTTTTTGCCGCCAAAGTGATCAGCTGAGCATTACTGTGGCTTTGACATCTCTTTCATATGATTCATTATAACCGTCCAAACCTTAAAATTGTTGAACTATTAGCCATCGATAGGATGCTTACATGAGAAAAGAATGAGTCACTGACCGTTTCTTCATTTTGCCGCTCTTACCGTAACACGGTAACTGACATTACTCAAAGTAAAAAATGCATGAAAATGTCAATGTGCACTCTGGTGCGTGCGGACAAGGGTAGGGTCGCCTCGCTCTAATCATGAAACCCCCCTCATAACAATTTTATTTTCATGGACAATTTTATATCATTTTGCAAACAATGACTGTTTGTAATCTTAATAAGCAAATAAATCCTCTATAGGCAAGGGAAAAAACAGACCAAAAGTTGCGCCCGAACAGCTATAGCACAATACGAATTTCACCGAAGCTACGGCTGCAGAAATAACCCACAATCTGATTTGCATACACATAGCACTCACTGCATGCGAATTATTTTGAAGACACGCTTTCAGTTTCCGCACTGGGTTAAAATGTTTTGTTTCCAAAGGTTATCACAATATTCAAACTTATTTACCTTTTCTGGTTTAAAATGAAACAAACTCGTCCTGGATTTTGAGTTACTCGCTTCATGTCGGCTTTCGTTTCGGGAAGTTTCTCAGCCCGTTTCCCGGGAGTTGTACTACTTGGCTGAGACAATTTCTTCATTCCAAGATACTTTCAACGCCTCATAACGGGCAAACCTAACAGGCGTAGACCCGGGTAGACGCCAAAATTTACGAAGAAGTAAGGTTGAAGTAACAAGTTGACCGAAATAGTCCTATAAAACCACTAACAGTAACCAGCAATGAATCCAAGAAGAACGGCCAAAATAACACTCAAATCATCATGGCGGCTTGCACATGACCGAGCAATTCAAACTTGTCACAAACGCTCAAGAAAGCAACATATTTAAAACTAATACCACTGCTGTCAAGATAAAGTGTTCCAACAACTTTCCACGGCGGTATAGAGTCGAAATTACCTAAACAAGCTTGGAATAAAGCGAAAATTTTACCACATATACCTCTGAAAACGGCTCTTTCCAAGCACGAAAATCACTCTTCAAATGACGCATTCTGATTGGTCGAATCTCGTGAAAAGATAATGAGTGTGGTTCTTAGTCGATCTATTCTTGCAAAACAGACTGAGACCAGTTTTTGCGGCTACTGTTTAGCTCCATCCGATTACAACAAAGGATGCTAAGACATGAGTGTCAAAAAATTATCAGTTTGATAGATCTCCTATAAATGACCATATAATTCAAGGATACCTATAGGTCATGATAACCTTTGTTCGAAGTTCGATTAGCCTCTGAAACACTGTATGGCGACAAAGCCAAAGACAGACCAATAATGTCTTTGTCGTTTTTGCTCTATTCATCAATTAGGTACCTTTTGAAGAGCAAGGAAAGCAAGTCACCGAGAATGGAACTCAGCATTGAAGATTAGGATAATTTAATTGTTTTAATGGCTTCTTGAAGTCATTGAGGCCTCCGACTTACCTTTCGTGGGATGAAGTGGCTTCTGCAAGATCACTTGAACAAAATGATTTGCTTCGTAAATTACTTGTCTTAATAATCCTCTCGCTTGAAAGATTCATATCCAACATGCTCCAGCGAGTACAGACGCAAATCGCTTATTGAGTTTGATTTCAAAACACGAAAGATCTTTTGTTTGGTGGTCAGTTTTGCATGGCTTGTAAGCAAATATGATCTTTCGAGATTAGTTTAAATATTGGGTTCAGTGATTTTCAAAGCATCGAACTATCAGCCCAGTGCGGGGCATCAACTGCAAGAGGATGTTTTTCGAAGTATTAATAGCCATTAACAAAGAGAAGAAGACCGTTTTCTATGACCAAGCCAAAATGCCTTAGGATATTTCTATCTTTAGCATTCTCATTATTTTCTAAGTTCCTCAGTTAAGTTACAATCACGTTAGCTTTTTAATGGCTCTTTTCAACAAGGGAGAAACATCTTCGTTGGAAGCTACTAATTAAATTCAGTTGAGCATTATACTACTGTGACTTTGATGTTCTTCGACATTCCCTTATGTAAATAAGCAAGAAACATAAGATATTCTTGCATGCATCAACATCAAGAACCGTACACGATGACCCTATCGCCTCTTTTTTGATGTCAAACCACTATACAAACTGCAGAACAGCTGCCAGTATAGGGCATCATGTAATTTGACTAAAATTCTTTTTAATGAATGGTTTTTTCTCACTGATCACGGACAAAGGAAATTTGCAAACCCGTTTTTGCCGCCAAAGTGATCAGCTGAGCATTACTGTGGCGTTGACACCTCTTTCATGTGATTCATTATAACCGTCCAAACCTTAAAGTTGTTAAAGTATTAGCCATCGATAGGATGCTTACATGAGAAAAGAATGAGTCACTGACCGTTTCTTCATTTTGCCGCTCTTACCGTAACACGGTAACTGACATTACTCAAAGTAAAAAATGCATGCAAAATTTCAGTGTGCACTCTGGTGCCGTGCGGACAAGGGTAGGGTCGCCTCGCTCTAATCACGAAACCACAAAGTTCGCATATTAATGCACTTCATGGTTTTAAAATCTACCCAATTATTTTCTTATTGAACTTTACTTATTCTCTTCAAGTAGTTTGCCAGTTATTACAGAGAGTGCGTGGAAATTCCTATACTTAAATATTCATATTAAACGGACTGAAAAGATGATAAGTGGTCTCGTGTTGAAAAAAAAAAAAAATCACTCGTTTGCGCTATTTTTCAACAATCAAAAGAAAAATGCATTAGGATATTTCTATCTTTAGCATTCCCATTATCTTCCAAGTTCCTCAGTTAAGTTACAATCACGTTAGCTGTTTAGTGGCTCTTTTCAACAAGAGAGAAACATCTTCGTTGGAAGGTAGTTATTACGCGGGATGACGTAGTCAGCCAGCGTCTTAAATTCGGGAGCGCATTCCTTTCGTCGTCTTGGGAGTCAAAAATGCCTTGTTTTTTAACTTTCCCGTATCCCGTGCCCGTCCCGAAAAATTGTGTCATTTTTATTGGCTGCAACTTCAAATCACGTGCAAGTCAGGTTGGATTGCACAAGGAGAATAAAGATACTGCGTCAGCAAAGAAGGGAAAGTAAGCTTACAGCGTAGAGGAGGATGAAGACTCAAGGCTGTGCTCTAGATCTAACGGCGCAGGACTTGGCCTCGGGCGACTGAAAATATTGTCTAGGTGCCCCAGCCGGGCGACTTGCTGGTGTTGGTTTCTTGATTCTGTTGATTTACAGTCAAAAAGCTAAGAATGCCTAGAATTTATTACTTGCGAAATCGTAGCTGGCTCGGTGGCTTCGCGGCCTAAAAAAGAACGCTCCGCTCGCTAAGAAACTCTTGAGGTCGACTTGTAAGTAGATAAGTAGCAATATGTAGCATGTCTATCAAAAAGCTTTAAGAAAATGTTAAATCGGGCAGCGGGCAGGCGTTGATGTTCAAAGGTCGTTTCACGTGAATTCACATGTAACATAATACTTGACTTAACAAGAATCGCCGAAAGGCGATTTTTAACTGGGCTGCAAAGGGGCTATTTGTTCTGAGGCGAGGGAGCGGCTATACACACTCAGGCTACCATAAAACCTTGTCGGCAACCATTGCATGCAACAGAATCTCATGTGAGACTGAAACATAAACTCATTCAGAACATTGTACCCTTTTGAAAGACTTTCGTAACCAAAAAAAAGGGTACCATTTTTAAGTGCGGGCTGTATAATAACTTTTAAATTCCACCATTATGAATAAAAATAAACAGGTTAGCCATAAATTCTAAACAGGAAACAATTTGCATTATTCCCCCCCCCCCCCCCAATCCCTCTGTGCCCCAAAATAAAGCGTGACAGTATAACGTGACTAATTTGACGTAACCGGAAATTCCAAAAATTGTTGTCCTTCTACGAGCATAAAGTGCGACAGACTGAGCTGATTTACATTAGACAGAAATATTGTATTGTATGAAAACCAGAAGTATACTAAAACAGACAGTTAACTGCCCATTGATCCCGCCTGATCCAGGGGCCTCACTGACTGCACGGAGACTTTACTGCGCTTTTCACAAACACGCGGACTCTAAAGTTCAAAAGCCACCTTCACAATTGTGTTTATCGCTGCTGTCAATCATAATTACGATCACAAGCAACGAACCTTGAAACAGAGAAACACACAAAACGGATCGAAATCCACAAATCACAAACCATGACCTTTTGAACCCGTGAAGCAAAGTTTTGTTTCCTAAGAGGTCCGTTAAGATGATTGACAGAAGCGAAAAACGCAATCGTCGGTTGGGTTCTAAACTTCAGAATTCGCATGTTTGTGAAAAGTGCGATTCTAATTTGCGGTCCACAGTCTACATGAAAACGCACTTTTTTTTCCACAAGATGAAAAATATTCAGTTTTAAGATTTTCCTCATGGTATTTTTCTCTAACTTAAAGGAATAAAATCTTTTGCATTTTGAGACCTAAAAATTTTAAAGATTTCTCGCTCGCATGTTGCGTTCACCTGTACGCACTTCAAACAATGTATAAATAGATGAAACGATCGATAACTTTTTTTTTACCTGATACCGATGTGAGTTAAAAATTCGCTCCAGTTCTGTTTGTCTCACCCAAGACTAACTTTTCTTCATGGAAGATAACTATGCCGCTTTAGACTCGTCCGAAGTTTTCGTGCCAGCTAAACAATGTGGAAACACTATTCACAGCGACTCCTTGGATATTAAAAAGACTGAACGTGACGCACTATTATGCCTTTGTTTACTTCTGATCACATCTTCAAGCGAAGTCTCTCTTTTCAAGCGATTCATCTCAATGCACAATAACTGACCCTTATATTAGTTAAAATCCTATGGTTCATTTATATTAATGCTGTTTTTGCCCCTCACATTGACTGTGTTCGTTCGTATTCAAAACACCTTTACGAAAATAAAGGCCGTATGAGTCATGTGTGTTATGTTTCGACATAAATGGATTATACGCTTTTTTAAGTTTCCATTTTGCGGTGACTTCAGTTTACATCTCCATAAAATGGTAAAAGAAATATCAAGAAACATCCCGCGAGCTGAAAATTTTCAAAGGCATGTTTCTGAAACTCGCTAATGCTGACATCAATATAGCGTGCTTGCTGAATGGGCGAAAACACAGAATTGTGATCACAAGATCGTGTACAAATTTAATGATACAAGCTTAGCAAGATACAGATACAAACAAAAGCAAAACCCCTGAAACCTCGACGTGGGCTACACTTGTATGCTCTACTCAGTCACCAAACCTTGTCAGTAATAGCTCCTATTTTCCTCAAGTCGCTCTCTGTCCCGGAGAAGCATTAAACTTGAGTGCGAAATTCTCAGAGTTCCTATTTTTGTCCGTGTCTTCTTTATCCTCAGTATCCGAAATTTAGACCGCCAAAGTGGCGTATGTTGCATTAAATAGAAGGAAATATTTAAAGGAAAAGCCAGTCTTCTAACATGGCAATGTTGTCACGTCCCTCGCTCATGGACGTGCGTCACATCAGGATTTCATCTGCCATTCATCGGCAACTGAGTTGTTCGCTTCACTGACTATGACGGCTTACAATCAAGTCTTCAGCCATAGTGTCGTCAACTGGTGAAATACTTTGCTCATAAATTGTGCTTCTTAATTACTGATGTACTTCATCGATCGATAGTTCACAAAGCGGCCACGGCGTTCCAAACCTGATGCTCACAGTCATCTTTTCAGTCTTTTAGTTTGAGCCTACCGTGAACGGCGTGTCGGTTTGAATGCAACGCGAGCATTTCTCTGCGTTTCCCAGCGCCAACATCATCTAACTGACTTAAACTCGAACGATAAAAAAATTATAGAGTGACTCCCATGGTCGAATCACTTCGAACAACGCAAATAGCCTTCTTCAGGTTCGCAACGCCTTGTGGGTTTTTCAGGGGGAGCGCAGACAAGGTACAAAAAGTATCCGTGTAAGGCTCCGTGCGAGAGAAACTCATATGAAACCATTTGTGAGAACATCGTTTCTCGGTACCAGACCCTCGTGTTTTCCCTCCCCCGGATGACCACTTTGTGACACCGACGACCGAAAACCCATTTTATGGCTGGGCTTGCCGGGCAGCCCAGTAATAATGAACGTGACAAGCTGCACAGTTTTCGATAGTAACAGCTTTTCATAATAACATTGAAATTTTTTCTTCAAATTAGGATGGTTCATTAGTTAGTTTTTCTAAAGAAATTGTTACGTTTGCTCTGAAGAACTAACTATAACTAAGGCCCTGTTTACATGGAGTGGGGGACCCCGGACTAGTGGGGTAAGTTTCTTTTGTTTTGTGCCCCCCAGAGCGTGAAAACAAAAGAAACCAACCCCACTAGACCGGGGTCCCCCACTCCATGTAAACAGGCCCTTAGATTGTTGTTCCAGTAAAATACGATGTATAAAAAAGAAAAGAGACGACTATTATTGTGATTGTTTCAGAATCGGGTATAAATCTATAGAATCCCGCATTGTCTTTCGTGTCGTGACAAGGCATTACGTATCACGTACTAAAAATAAATACGCAAAAGCTAATCGGATCCTCAAAAGCTCATTTGTCCTGAGCATTTCACCGATAATATAAAAAGAAAATACTTCCGTTCTGCGCTTAAACGACGACTTTACAACAAGATGATCTATTCAAAAGAGATAATAGTTTTGGGGCGGCCTTGGGGTGGGGGAGGGGGGGGGGGGGCACTTCCGTATAAGAGGCTAACGGGCATGTGCCGCTGAATGGGGTTGATTTTCACGACTGGATTGACTATAGTGGGGTTGCATTTTCAAAAGAGTTACTAGAATGGGGTCGCACATTTTCGGATTTTTGGGTTAAGAGAGTTGTTCATATTTACGGTTAGCAAACGTACCAGGATATTTGTACTGTAGTTGAAAAGTAAAGTGTTCTTCATTCAATGGGGCAATTCATTTTTTGATGACCTATTTAAAGGATTGATAAGGTAGATACATAAATAGAAAGTGACTAAGTTGGGATCTCAAAAATTACATATTTGCCCAAAAGTGACTAACAATTGGCCACAGAATAGACTATAATGGGGTAGGGGCTCTGAGAGGCCAGCGGCACATACCTGGGGCGCCGTGGTTTCTTTGAAATCATAACAGTTTTCCTGGAAAGCTCCACGAGATCTCAGTCAATCTTAATAAGCAAATTTTCTTTTCAACGTAAATCAAACTGATTACTAGAAAGAATAGTGCCCTCATTTTTGACCCCAATTTTTTTTTTTTATAGAAAATACATAAACACGGGAATTGGAGGACCAGTCTAGGTTAATTTACGTTGTTCACGTTATTTCCCTACCACCAGTTTAGTTACTGCCCACGATGTTATCGCGCGACAAGGGTTGCTATCTAGTTGCAGCTTCCAAATCATGCGTGTAAACAGTCGGCGATTTCAGCGTTATTTGCCGATTGTCAAATGCAAGTTGCCCCAAAGTGCGTTTAGTTTTAGTTTTGTTTATTTCAGATTAGATAATCTCATTTTGTGCAACTTCAGAGCGGCAATCGCATGCAAATGTCAGTTTTCTGTCCTCCATAATTCTTTACGAGCAACTGATTAGGATTAGTTAATGTAAAGAGGACACGTGCTGTTGTCCAGTCATTTGCCTCATCACGGTACGTTCTTCACAAAATCACAGACAGATCGTACTAAACTCTCTGATCCGCAAATACTGCTAACCTTGTCGCGCAACGATTAAATCGACCGTGTAAATGGCCCCTGGCAATCTAACAATTTACCACTGACTAAGCGTAAGAAGAAGAAGGGTTGACGGTTTTCAGATTCTTGTGCTTGTGCTTCTGTGTAAACGTGTGTTGTAAAAGCGCCACATAACCAAAGTTTTTATAGGCCTTAGACAAAAGGCGTCGTGGCTTGTTCGAGGTTAAATGGTAAAACGAAAAATAAATACCAAGAGTAGAGGCCACACGTGTGGATTATTGTGTTTTTTCTTCTTATCCCAGAATGAAACTGCTCTCATGACGTTGTTCTCGGAGTTTTTTCGCCAGATCAATCAAGTTTACAAGTCAAGGAGTCCCGAAGGTAAGAAATGTTTTAAGTGGAACGGATGTAGTGTTTTAAAACAAAATGGTTTGGACTGGTATGTAAACTAAAAACAGAGCACTACGAATGTAGGGAAAAGATTAAGTTGTTCGTTTGACAAGAACAGTTCAGTGTCGTGAGAGATATTTATTCATCGTGTTTGTGTTATCGTTTATCACTTGTCTCACGATAGCCACTTACTTATTGATCGCGACGTTTGGATCGCATACTGCTGTTCTTTATCAGGCGATGGTGTCGATTTACTGAGTGGGGGCATTAGTACCACCGTAGCTACTAGTGATTGGCGCATCACAAACCTCTCGTGGTTGGTGGGTTTGTTCCGGCAAAAACTAATGATATAATGGTAACTATATTGTAACTTCCTTTTCTGTTAGGGCATTCCGTTTTTCAAGAGGAACTGTTAAAGTGCAGAGATACAGAACAAAAGGCTATTGCGAAGTAAGTTGTATTTGGTTGAGACGTGACCTGTTTTAGGCTCGGTTTCCGCTGTTCTCTCGGGTCCGCAGCGTCTGGATGGTAATCGAGCCTTCCTGAAATCGACCCCTGATCTTTGCGATGACTGGGCGTAACTCGCTATGCAACTGATTATGCTAATAATCAAACCAGCAGTTGTGATCAATTGTGAGTTTGTAATGTGGCAAGTTAGAGTTCGATTGCTGGTCAAGCCTATTTCAGGTTCATATTGCTTATTTCACTGCGCAGTACGCATGTGCGATTCAAGTCTTGTATCCTAAGTCACTTATTAGGGACCTTAAGATACGAGGACGGCGACGGCGGCGACTGAAAACGTCGCGGCTTAAGAATAGATTTCGCCTTTTTTCAATCTTCGCGATTATTCCAAGTCGCTTGCTTTGTCAATTCTTGGCAAACTTTCTTGGAGTTGAATTCCTAAGAACTATTTCCAAGTTCAGAAAGAGAGAAAAAATGTCGTCGTGCCTTGTTTACGTCATCCACAAAACGTGAAAATAGGCAATTTCACGTCGTAGTCGGGCAACGACAACGAACAAAATAAGTGTGATGCACGTGCAGAGTTGTTGTTTTGCTTATTAAACCTATTGCTCTTAGACCGCGTCATCGTTGCCGTCACCGTCGTCGGATCTTAAGGTCTCTATTAAAGTAACCCTCCTTCTGAGCATTCAACATGAAACAATTAAAATGGTCAATCCTTGGTATTCCTTCCTGAAGCTGACATGAAATCGGCCTGTCAGAAAAATTGACTCGGAGGATTCAATGCGTTAGCTCATAGTTCGTGGAGAAGACTGGATATGAAAGGCGGCAAACATCAAAAATAAAGTGCTGCAGTTGCTGTTGGAAGCTCCCTGACGGTGCACAACCTTTGCTTTCTGCTCAAAAATTGTGACTGAATAAATTAAGGCGACGTTTTTATTGGTCAACAAGATCCAAATGAACGCCATTGAACGTTGTGCACCATCAGTTCCACCAAAACATATAACAAAGGAGTCTGATGGGTTTCAAAACCATTCCACTCTATTATCTAAGGTTAGCTAGTTAGCGTCGATCAAAATTACTTTTACTCATTTAGGCCTTAGACTTGGCGTAAGTCATCAGAGTCTATCGACCCAGCTTGATGAAAACATTTGGCTTCAAACGAGTCTGGCAAAAAGAGGGAAAAAAGTACTTTTTGACATCACTGGAATATTGTTAACGTTTTCATTGTTGTCTTGTAAAAGCAGAAAATGTTATTAGGAAGTACTTTTCGTTTAACGCAAAGGGTTCCCACAGCGTGAAGAGCTGTATTTTGGGGTAATTACGTGGAAGGAAAGCCAAAAGTTTACTTTTAGTGATTTTTTCCTATTCACAGCGGTAATTTGTTAGCTCAATTTTTTTGTCGTCTTCATTCGTGGCCAAAGACAAACGCAAAGCTCCAGTCCAGCTGGAAATTACTTTTTATCATCACTGGAATATTTGTTAACGTTTTCATTGTTGTCTTGTAAAAAGGAGAGTACAGGGCTTCTTTGATTTCTAGACCCCGTGCCTCGTGTTGTACTCACTCTATTATCCTTATACTCTCCTTATTTTCTTCTATCCTTTCAGCATAATGGCGTTCCAAGGGTAACTTCACCGTTTTTCTCCTCAAGTCAGCTAAGTCATCCTCATGACGGATTAAATATAGGTTGTGCTTCCAGGGAAAATTAGTGAAGACAAGTTATATTTACTCTATTTTTATCATCGGACGCAAAACGTTTTGCTTTTAATTATTTATTTTCAAATCTAGCCCGCTTAACAGCATTTCCTAACGATGAAGAAACTTTTAGATCTTGGCATTTTACTCTTGTGTTGAGAAGTTATTCAAAAGATGATGATCTTGTGAAAGCGTGTTCTTGTACCTTTTCTCAATCAAACGCCATCACGCAAATTGGTTGGCTATGGTTGCGGTAGTGTTCCTGGCTCGTCTATTTTATTGCCGAAGAGTTAAATCAAAAGAGACTGATTCATCACTGGTGAGGAGGGAGAATTATATCATGAACATAACACCTTACCAGTTCAGTGCGCGAGATTTTTTTCGTATTACCAGGGTTTTCACCCTGCGAGCGGGGAGAAAAGGAGGAGCAGAAAATGAGGTTCTGTCTGAATCACGGCAAGCTTTCGAAGTCGCCGCAGCCAGAACTTTTGGACCAGTCAATCTTGTATTGTCTTGTCAAACTAGCTTTTTTCGAGTGCGAGCATCCGTCTGTTAATAAACCGATGGTCAAAACTGAGCCCACTGTACCAAGCACACGGCCTTAAGGCCTGGAACTGGAGCAACATGCAGCGCATGCTCAGCAAAGATCATGCTCGATACAGATGCAGTGATGCAGGTTTACTCACGGTGTTTTCCTTTTCTCGCGCAGAAATTTAACACCAATTTTGGCCTCGCGGGATGGGAATTTTTAACATTTGAATTCTTTTTAAAAAGGTTCCATTGCCCAGGGGGTTGGTGGATGGGCATGGTACATTTCGTTGATAAATTTTATCAACAAAACTAAGCAACCGCCAAACAAAAGCTACCCGTAAAGCTGCGCGTGAAGCAACAGCGGTATGATTAAGTGCTCCTCCTAGGGCTTCAGTTTTTAACAGCTATTTAGTTTCAGTAAGTTAAGGGAATGAAACAAGTCGTACATGCAAATGCCTGTTTTAATGCTACTGTTCCTCAACAATAGCTTGGAAGGTTCTATTACATTTTTTGACCCTTAAATGCTGATTCAAAATCGTAATACTACAATCACATGCGATTGAACTAAAAATACCTCTGATTAATTTATGACAGGCTTGCATTTCTATTGTAGTCAATACGACTTTATGCTGTGCCGTAGCACTTTAATTTTCCCAGAGTGTGGTAGCCCTTCTCGCCATATTTGCTATTGCCGGTATCTCCAAACCTGAGCTGCTTCACTGGAAGCTTTGTCTTGTCAGTCAGAAGACCGCTGTCCTCTCGCCATACTTGGTCATTCCTGTCACAGTTACAGGTACCGCAGGAGTTAGTCATACCGCATGCGCACTTACGACTACCGGGTGATGCCCCTCCCCAGTACGTCATCTTCTCAGAATCACGTGACACCCACCATCCGTAGGGACTGTTAAACCACAAACCGGAGTGATAACACTCGTACTTGATAAACTGTTCACAGTGCGAAGAGACCCTGGTCAGACTCGCCAGCTGAGACAGACTTGCTCCTGTGTAATGAACGTTACGTACGTAACTGCCTCTGTCTTCATATCCATTCACAACAGTTCTGCTCTCACTGTCGTGACTGATAACTGTCACGCCAACACCCTTTTTGTCAGTCATGTCACAGTACGCTGTGAATGGTGCCAGACCTCCCTCGCCATCTGGATCAATCACATAGTTTCTGCTGACGCCGCTGACGTACGTTTTGATATCAGCGCAGGATATTGGGACTCGACGACAGTTCAGTCCATTTCCAATGTAGCCACTTTTACACTTGCATGAATAGGATCCAAGTTCATTGACACATGTGGCAAATGCATGACAGCTGTATGTCTTACTTCCGCATTCATTAAAATCTAGTTTAAAAAAAAGAGATATGTGAGAAGGGAAAAGTAATATTTGATCAAGCGTTGAAGAAGATGATTTTTTGCTCGTATTCATCTCGATGAAGTTCCGCTCAAACCAGTCTGTCGATTTTTTTCTTGCCGTCTTACTCGGGCTTCTTTTCAGTGTTTCCAAAACAGTATTATACTATTTTCCGGCAAATGAGAGTTTCGTGAGTAGAGAAGATCCCCTCATCCTCATCAAAAACGTCTTAAAATGTCGCCTCTGCGAGATTGCAACGTGCCGCCTTAACTTTGAAACGTGTCTTGTTGGGTTGCCGTTTCTAACGGCTACTTTCCCACGAAAACGATTCCGGGACCAGAAATAAGCTGTTCGCGTCTTATATACTTCACATGCTCGTATATATGTTACAGTTCGCGACGCGACTTATTTTCCCTGGTATAAATAGCCCTAATGTTAATCCTACCTTTCTTACAAGTGTACTGATGACAATCACTACATTTCACGTCATTCCATTCATAGTTGTATCTCAGACCAAGTGCGTGCACACAGTCTTCTTCATTAAAATTATTCGGCTGAGTCTTCGCCCAAGCTGTAAAGTTCCCCTCACCGCGATCCGCCCAAGTGAAGTTCCCCTCCGTGGAGATGTCATTCAAGCCCAGCCAGGATTTGTCTCCATTGTGACGACGTCGAATGTAAACGTTTTCCTCGTCGTTGGCCACATCAATAAGGACAGAGTTTACCTGACGACATTTAGTGAGAGCTGTTGTCCAGTTAACGCATTTTTCACTCGTCAAATAACAGAATCCATTGAAATAGCTCCAGCCGGGGTCACAGATATCTATGGAAATGTGAAGTTGTGTGTCTGACTTACTGAGGACGCAAGAACGAACGCAACAACGGTCGCATTTAGTTAAGCATAGGGCACACTGGGCGAACGCGACTTTTAGCTTATGTTTATAGGCTAGCGCTCTTGTTATATGCCAGACTAAAAATATCTTACTAGTAAATTAATCGGACTGTCACAACGGCCTCGTTTGGTTAACAGCTTGTAAAGCCCCCCCCCCCTCCCCACCCCCCTCTTATTTTTAGACCAAACTGATGCCCGAAGGGCCGAAAAAAATTTTTGGGAGACCGGGTCCACCCTTATCTCGAGGTCTGGGTCCGGCACTGCAAATAAAGTGATATCTTGCTGGGCTGAACTAGCCATACACTGTAGATCAGGTCAGTTACTTTTTCACTCCTTATCTACTGACCTGTAAATACTGCATAACTCACTGCCACGGGATCATATCTTGTCTCGTACAACTCCTTCACACACGTCCTGAACCCGGATACGTTCATGTTCTGCAAGTAAGAATTGCAGCCAACAATAAAAAAATCTCATTTGGTTGTGTAGAATTGGGGTGTTTACCATGTACAAAAAGTTTCCGGAAAATCCGGTTGGAAAGTATAAAATGGAAAACGACGTCTGAAGAGGTATTTCTTTCTTTTTTCCAGGTCGGGATGTTTTAAACAGGAATTCGTGTTCCATTTCTTCAAAGTCATCTTTGATACCAGTTTCAGGCTTGCGCGGTCAGTTTTCGGAAAACGAAACTGATTTGGGCAAATGATAAATTTTTGCTTACCATCTGCCCAAACCGTGAACCGACCGGTCTGCCCATTTAAATAAAGATGCGTCGCATGTACATACGCACTAGCATGAAAGATGCTCTAAGTCATTTTCCTGTCGAGGCAGTCACTTATGCAAGACTGGCAGCCTCCCCTTTTCCTTCCCTCGAGCCTAACACACTATTTTTACCTCGATCCATGTTGTAATCCCATTATGCACTGGTGCGGAGTTTCCAGGAGCCGTGCTGCTGTGATTGGCTGTAAGTAACACTGAGGGTGTTGTCTTGTAGCTTCTTTCAAACTTCACAAACTGTCAATTAAAGCAAACTTGTTAACAGTTATAGGTAAGACCCCAGTTTAATCAATAAACTATGTCGAAACAGTCATTTTTTTCTTTTAATTCAAAGTAATCTTACTCCTTACTCACCTGGCAGTAAGCGTTGTTCTTTTCATCTTTTGGTGGCTTTGTGTTTGGAAATCCGACAGAGTCGTGCTCGGTGAAGAACGGTTTGCTTAACTGGACAAATGCCAACCAGCTCTGTAACAAAATTATTAAAAAGAAATACAACAGCAACAGGTTTTGAATGTTACCCTTTTTGTGTTGTATGTACTGTGTCACATATACTAGGACGAATAAAGCAAAACAAACTTGGCATTAGTTTTTTGTCTTTATATTTCGCATTCTGATAAGCTGCTTATACGTTATTTCCGTGTTCTTAAGGCTGTTACACGAGATGCCGATTAGCAACAACGAAGCTGAGGGCAACAATGTTAGGACAATGTCACAATTTTGAAACAATGTTGCAACGCACTGTTGCGCAAAAAGTCGTCGTTATCATTGAATCATCCTGTGTTTGCTCTTCATAGGTTTAACACTGGGTTGTGCGTCCAGAATTCCTTTTTTTTTTTCAGCAAACAAGACATTTTAAAAGGTATATTTTTATATGGCTCATTAGGGGGGAAATAAAATAAAAATTTCCACGGTTTTGCCTTTTTGATATACTTATCCTATCTGCTGCACGTTAATGTAGCCTTCCTCCAAATTACCTTGAACCTCTGTTTCCTTCCAAATCCATTTTATGCTCTACAGCCATTAGCCAACCAACATGGGTCCGTAAAATACGTCTGCATATAGTTAGGATAACTGTAAAACTTTAAACTGTTAAAAGAGTACGTACCACGTTAATGTCTTCATGTTTCCCGTCAAAGTTTTGCATTTCACGAAGACAGACCTTAAATGAGTCCTTATTTGGATCTTCTGTCCATATTAGGGATGCATCATACTCCTTTCCAGTCCTCAGGTGTTCCGCGGTCACGAGAACTACAGGCGTCTCTTTAAACTTGTTCTGGGTGAGTTTAAGGACGAAGTGATTAGAAATGTGCCGCCTTAAATTACACACGTTGCTTTTTATGCTTTCATTTCAATTTCATTTTTGCATCAGTTAACTGAAGTTAACAACATCAAACGACTCTATTCGTAGTTAATTGAAGCGAAACAGTCTCGTAACTGATGTCAATTGCTTTCATTTTTAACACTTCACCTTCAACTTCGCAACCTGGGGTTCTCAATATTCTCGATCCTCGGTAATACGGCATGGTTCTCAAGTTAACGCTTACTTAAGCCTCCTTGCATATTAGTTCTTTCACCGTTGGGCAAAAGAACACAGTCACCGTTAGAACTATACTATTTGACTGCCGCAAGCATTTGCCTTAATCCAGTGATCAACTAACTCTTTTAGACAAGCTTTGTAAGTTAGATTCGCTGACTGTAGTATAATGAAAGTATTTATTCTCGCGGAGCGAGCGGCCGAACGCCGCGAGCGAAGCGAGTTTATAAACCCGTCGCGCTCGCAGCGCGTGTGCCGTTTACAATTTTCATTACATTTACTTCCCCAAAACCTTCCCAAGTAAAATGTAATATATATGTACAGCATGTAGAAGCCTTATACATCAACACAGCTGTGTCTTTTAAGTCAAACATAACAAAAATCTATTATTTCTGGTCTGATCCTATTAATGTTATTCGAAAAGAGCATCTGTATTTCGGATCTCCTCAGAAAATTAGTGTGTGATATGGTTGCCATGCCAGGGAAATTCAGTATGAGTCAGGGACAATTTAACTCTTTCTAATGAGTCAGAGGGAGGTGACATTCCCAGAAGTTAATTATATTCCATTGGAAAAATTTTGTTTAAAGAAATTAAACGACAAGCAGATATAGGGTTTCCTATAACATCAATCCATTCTGCACTTTACATTCATGATAAATTCATGTAATAAATGTCATAAATGGGCGGAGAGGATGGCTGAGATGGGAGTTTGGAAGCCATTATCTAGACAAGTTGTCCCGTCATCTGGTCAGGGAAACTGGACATTTGACTGTCAGTCTGGGAATTTCGAAAACTATGGCTATGGCAACCATGCAGCCTGCGTAGGGCGCTTGGAAGAAGTGGGCGCAAGAAAGAACGGGCGCGCATAAGGGTGCTACGCATTCTAGCAACCATATCTCAACAAACCCATGCATGTTGAGAATTGAGAAACTGACCACATTCAACATGACTTGTATGTGGACATTTCATACAAATTCACTTTTGCATGCATGTACACGAACAACTATGAGCACTTGCATAAATGATTTGGTACCTAGGCCTTTTACAGGGATTCAGTGCTAATGAAGGCCTGTATATTCATTAATCACAAGTCATGATCACTTTCATTATTCGCATGAACTGCATCCTTAATTGCTACATGCAATTTCTATTTCAGTGATTATGTTTACACCTTACTGTTACAGACAATAGTTGTCAAGGTGTGATTATGTACAAAAACAAGTGCAAACACTCATTGCTGTAGGTCTCTTAACAATAAATATTTGTTTTCTCCAATTACCAGCATTGACTTATTGTTTTCACTGCAGCATTACCTCCTACCATTTCATCCACTCACTACTACTGACACACTTCACAGATAATTATTACACTTAATATTAGAGACGGCATGGTTAGCTTTTATTAAGCAAATGCAACTGCATATAGCGTGCAGTTATCCACCATCACACACATTTCCTTTTGACTATAATAACACATGCAGGAGGGTCAAATGAGGAAAACAAGGGACCTGTACAACATTGGCTACGCTTTTTTAACAACAGCAACCCCATTTAAATCCCAGAAGATCCTTTTTAAAGCCAGAGCACTGGGTCCAAATTTACTCCAACCAAAAGAAGATTAAGTACATCTCACCTTCCTATATTTGAGCCAGTGCTGAAACCCACCCTCCCCAGTAACACTATTTACTCCATTTCTCTCCCGCCTTCCCATCCCTGACATTTTTTGGCCTCCCCCGAGAGATTCTGCAGAACACGTATTTCTAGTTTAATAATTTATCTGCCCTCCTACCTTGGGGAAAGCTACGTGTGCACATTTTGTCCCAGACCACCATTTCTGCATTTTAATAGTTCCAGTCATTCCCTCGGGTGGTGCTCCTTGGTAAGCCAGCCAATCAACTGTCGCGAAGGGATTAAGGCTCTCTCCGCTGTTCCTTCCTGTCTGCATGACGCAAACTGTAAAATTTTGAGTGTTAACCCTTTCAGTCCATGACGTGACAGCATCATGAACTGTGACGGAGTCATTCAATTTCATGTGATTGACAGAAACTTGAGCATGAACTTGTTTATCCGGGTAGAAGCGGTAAGGCGGAAGATCCACTGTCTTGCAGGTTGAATCTGTCCATTTTGAGACTCGAAGGAGGTCCACACTGCCACGAACTACTGGGAAACCTGTTAAAAAGAAAAGCAATTTACAAGAGCTCGTGCAGTAGCTCTAGCCTAGATAACCAAAGTCTCACCTTCTAATAATTACACTTAGTTTTCGTTTTTGTTTGTTTCAGTGTTTGCAACACGTCTCTGTCTTTTCTCTTTTCTCCAGAGACGCGATCGCTATTTTTCAAGAACAGAATTCAATTAAAACATGTAAGTAAGACAGTGCGCTCTCGTATTCACTCACCCCACCACAACGAGGCCTCTACGGAGAATTCTCCGTTGTAGGTTGTCTCTTACTAACCTTCACAGCTTCCCAGGTGATACACAAGGTTATTGTCCAGCCCCTTGCAGTAGCTGAGCTCGTGCCAGCATTTGTTGTCGTATGTTGTCCCGTTCGCAGTGCACACTGGATCTTGATAGGAAGGACAGTCTTCGAAACACACACAGCGTGTTTCGTGAGCACTATATGCCTTGCAGACTCCGAACGATGGACAGTGGACATTAAGGCAAGGATGAAGGTCTGGAAAACAAACCGAAAAAATATATATATATATTATGTTGAGATGTAAAAGCGCACGTTTGTGATCCCTTTTTGGACCACAGAAACTTATTCTCAGTGCCTACATAATTTCCTCTTTACAAGAAAATATATGTATTCAGAATGGACTTGTTCGTTCTGATAATTCAAAAGATCGATGGTTCGAATCTACATCGTATTGGGTCATTACCTGACATAGCCTCCCACTGTCTGAGAAGCAAGGAATTCAAAACATATTTCTTGGCATTAAACGTAACAACGTATCATCTTCTTTTGGTCATTCTTTTGAATATATATTTCTTTGTCTGAGGAGTTTGTACAACGTGTAACACTCACCTCCAGTGACAACATAACTGACCGTCAGTGGGTCGTGTTTTTGGCCCATCCCACTCAGGTCTCTGACACATATTGTCATGGATTTTACACCAACTTCCTGAAAGAGAACGGAAGTCTTGAAGACAGGGTAATTTTGCACTGCATACGTTTCCTCTAGACTTTAGAATTGATCTTCCATTGTAAATTTGGAAAAGGTGTGCCGAAAATGATCTAATAGACGCCCTCTCTCAAATAAACGTCGCTAGTTTAATTAACGCCCCTCCTGCGCTTTTAAGTTTGTATTAAACGCCCCCGACTATCAGACGCCACCCCCCCCCCCCCCTCCCCCCACTTTCCATAATTATTTCTTCAAAATACTGGGAAACAGTGAAAAGCGCTCATTCTATTTATTCAGTTTCTTGCTTCATTTACCTTTTTCGTTTGCTTTTTTCTCGCTTTATTTATTCCGTTTCGTGCTTCATTTTGATGTAAACAGCTTTAGCTTTCTGCTATTTACAAACTAAGGTGATGTATTCGCCGAAAGCATATTAGGTTCGAGTAGTTTTTATAGTTGTGAGAATAAACGTCTCTCTCTTTTAAACGCCTCCTTTCTATTAATCGCCCAACTGCTTGGGCTCCTAAAACTGATTAAGACTAATTCTTTGGGGGTCTGTTACATCATTTACGTTACAGGCTACTATACCTTCACCCACGCGATGACAATATTGTTCTTTGGAATGACGTTCGTTTTACGGTCGTAATTGTGATGAACAGAAACCAGGACGACAGGTGACGCGTAGAAGGTGGTGTTGAAAGGAACAGTCTGTAATAACAGTGAGTGAAATATGAACACTTCATGTGGTCCTATTTCTTTTTTGTGTTGAAACTGCCTGAACAGAAGAAATATGATTCAGACAGTACACTAAAAATTTAAAAGATCTGTTTCAGCCCCAAAGTGCTAACTCTGCCCTGCAGGCCAAAGTCTGATGCCGCCTCTCCTGGAGCCATTTGAGCACAATTTAAGCTTATTCCAACCCACACTGTGACATATTTCAGCCACGTAGGGTCCAAATAATCCCTGGGTAATTGGACTGTATTGATTAAGGGAGCCAAATTAGACCCATAAAATAGGACTATATTTTGCTCACCGAAACGGCCTCATTTTTAAGGCAAAAACATTTCTTTCTGTCATTTCCGATTTACAGTGTAATCCTTGCACAAAGTTTCCTTGGAAAGCTACATTGACTGTAATTTGTTGCTATTTTTGATGTTCGAACTGCAGGATGTACACTTCATTTTGATTTCACAATTTAACCTGGAAATACTGGTTCAAAACTCAATAAGATGTCTTCTTTATCTGGAGATAACCAACTGTTAAGTTATAAAACTGAAATGTAAAATACTTGGCAGAATCCATAGTTGTCATATGCTTTCGGTTTGCCAATGTTGAGAAAAGTAACTTCTCCTGTCATCGTTAAATTCAAATTGAAACCATTACCCAAAAAGGCGAACCAGTCCTGAGAGGAAAAAAGAAAACGTGATGATATAAAAGGCAAGAGACTGCAATCTCCAATTTCTTGTAACTAGCATTTTAAGCTAAAGTGTAACAACTATATTTCTCCTTAGTGAATGTCTATATGGGTGTTTTCATTTTGGATTTCTAAAAAATTAATATAACATTACGAATTGGCGATGATGCCGACGAAGAAATTTAGAAGATGATGATGAAGAGGATGATATATTGACAGTGAGCCGATGATAGTGGTGAGGCTAAGAACGATGATGATAGTGGTTGCTATGACAATTAGGTGGAATGATTGGAACTCTGATTGATGTCTCGATATCTTATGTATACACACCTACCAGAATTGTATCTTGGTGTTTTCCATCAAATGGCGAGAATTCTCTTATGCACACCTCAAAGCCTCTGGAACTGACGTTCTCCAACCATACATACACTGCGTCACTGGGTTTTGTAGCTCGAGTGTATTTCGCCGAGACAAACATAAAGGGTCTGGCAGCGAAGCTCTGAAATATTTGCAAATCGTCGTTATTATTACCAAGGAGACAAAATCATAAGACAAGCTTTTGACGTTGGAGAAGTAATCAAATGGCGGTGAAATTGGTAAAAAGAATAAACGAGTGAATAAAGGAAAACATGAATTAATATTTGTAGCGGGAGCTACTAGTAAAAGTGGCAGAGGCAATTTCCACGACCTAGCTATTATCCTCTGGTTGAATAGCATCGGCTAGAACTCAAGAGGCCAATTCGTAATATTGCTGAAGACAACCCCTCCTCATCCTCTGAAATAGCAAATCAGGTCATATGGAACAACCAGTTTATTTGTATTGAATCAAAGTCAGTCTATAACAGTAGGCTGATTGATCTTGGAATTGTAAAAATTGGAGACCTCTACGACACGTGGGGAGGTTTCAAGTCGAACAAGGAACCATTATATTCAACTCTCTCACCAGTTGAACATTTTCTACTTTTCAGTCTCTTCAATGCTTTTCCTGAAGAATGGCGCAAAATATTAAAAACAAATAAAAACTCTATCTCTTCAAAAACTCATGATCTAATCCAAACTGATTTCAAGTTACGTATTGAAGGGAAAAAAGTCAATTTCCAAAATCTTAAATCAAAGTCATTATATGACAGTTTTGTTTCTAAGATATCCAGTATACCAACAGCGCAAAAGAAATATAACGAAGCTTTCAGCACACACACATTTCAGTAAGTTAAATAAGGGCTGTTTATGTGTAAGACTGTTAGTCGATAAATTTAAAAAAACGTTTCAAACCGAACGTTTTATCGCGAAAAGAAACAACAAAATCCATTTCCATGATAAAAAATGGAAGCCGTTACTCCCATTAATACAACAGTAGCTGTTATCCAAACTTCGTTTTTCTAATACTCCCTGTATTACTCTGTATTTTAAGTTCAAGTCGAATAAGTTATGTAAGCCTTGTAGTGTAGTGCAGTGTAGCTTTTTATTTATTTATTCTATTTTCTATTTTTTTTTTTGTAATTAAGGTAGTTGTTGTAAATTTTGTAATGTTTGTATGTTTCGATCTGTATGTTGTTTGTACTATACCTGTAAAAAGAAAATAAATAAATAAAATACAAAAAAAAAAATGTTGCTGCTGATTAAGTCACACCTAATGTGCCTTGCTCTCCCGTGTTATGTGATTTTCTTCAGTACACACACTGTGCGTACTGATCTGACTCTGCGCTAGACCTCTCATTGACTGCGTTCGAACGATGACCTTAATTCTCATCACTAATAATTGTAATCTCGGACTGTTCATCTCAAGCACACAAACTGCTCCACAACCTCCAGTACGTCATTGTAACACTTGTCTTTTCAGGCTGATTGATGGTAAGGCCTAAGTTTCTGCAAGCTTTGTATAAGTCAATCAAGCAAAGTTTCAAGTTGGTTTCAGAAATTTGAAGCTTTTACATTGACATCAACGAAAAGGGTGTTATGGATAGGTACCAGCTAGCGCACTTTTTTTTTTTTTGCTTTAGCCAAGCATGACATTACAGTTTGTGGTAACTGATACAATGTGGTCGAATTAATAACATCGTATTTTTCATGGAAGAAATACCTAATGATACTAAGCACCTTTTTAGTATAGACAACCAATCTTTGAACGAATTTGTGAGAGGCCATTTCTGCTTACCGGTCTAGAAACCTTACAAAGATCAAAGATCTCTGCACATGGGAAGTTCAAGATGTCTACTGTTTACCTTGCAGATTGAAATTTACACTGGGTTCTGGATAAATCAGTTAAAGGAGGCCAAGCAGCATGTCTCGAGGTGAAGTTTGTTGACTACTGCTTGAGAAGATTTCCTGCATTGGAGAGCGCCTGTATGCCTCGAAAGTAGCACCTCTGACTTTCAGAACGAGATAAATTTTGCTACTCTTCGCTTTAAACAAGTCGTTTTTTAAGCGCTCTTCTTCCTAAGGTGCTATAGACAGTATCGTGAATGGTATCATAATGATAATTATAATTCTGTGTAGAGAAGGTATCAGCCCGATGGCTAGACAAAGCCGGCATTGTCAAGAAATTTGGGAAGACATTTATCTTTTAATTCTGTTCGATATCTTAAAACTTGATGGTGTTATTGCGTGTAATACCGAGAGTGCAACAGGATCGTCTGACAACTGGTCAGGTGAGCGCCGTGCCAGTTTTTGGATTGGTGGCGTACACTGTGGCTCAGCCTGAATGTAGGATTTCAACACGCAAAGGCCAGAAATAGAGTGGGGCCTTAAACAGGTGCTGTCAAATTTTCGTTAAACTGTTAATCTTGGCGGTTCCCAACGGCCCTGGCAGGTAGTAGGAGTCGTGGCAACACGAAGTCATATGATTTAATAAGTAAGAAAGGATAAAGATATAAAGAGTTCCTAGATGGTCAAAGGACACAGAAATCATGATTAGAGAGAAGGAGAACCGACTCGGATTGCTGGTTGCATGGAAGTACAGTAACACCAAAAATAAATGCTGCCTCAACTGGGAAATGAAAAAAAAGAAACTACGATCACTTATTTTCCCTCTTATTTTAGCTTTGGTGTCAAACCTGCTTAAACGTTACTTTCTGACACTTGGTTTCTGTTGTCCATATTTCGCCAAATGTTACGCTACCATATTTCACTTGCGGGTGATCTTGGAGAGCCATCCAGTTTATGATCCCAGTTCCATTTGAGCCAGCACCTGCCTCACGTGCGCATACTTCAAATCCACGTGTACTGACAGAATGAACCCACAATGCAGCAGGTGAGTAGCCACGTGAAAACTTTTCACCATGGCTTAGTGACACGTGCACACGGACCTCAAAGCAAAATTAAACCAGGATATTAGTAATACGTGAAGTGACAGATGAGGTGATTCCAGATAGAGAAACAAACTGCTCCAATTTCCTTCTGGTTTGGACGATGCAATTCAATATTTTTGTCACAATTTTAAGAGAAACAATATAAAAAAATTACGCTTATAATTTTCTCGCTCGCTTTATTCTTTAATATTTAAACTAGTACACTCACCTTTCCTGATCCGCTAAATGTTTCTGGGAAAGGAATTTTTGTGCAGCGGGGTAGACGACAGTATGAAGGTAGTGAACAGGCACTGCTGCAGCTCCAGTCTTGAAAACTATCCGACATGTTGAATTTGCCAGTTTGAAAAGAAGCCACTTGACCTAGGACAAACTGAAACAAACCAGATTACAGAAAATCTGCTACATAAGCTTTGAGTTTCTGGAATTCTTTAGCTTCTTTGATACTTTGACTGTGACATAGGTGAGTCCTATGATGTTTGGTGTGAATTCTACGCTGGTTTTTTGATGAAATTTCGGAGAAGTATTACTCTTTGGATATGAATTGTGTGTTTGATGTTTTAGCTGTGGAATGTTTCAGCTGTTCCATGAGAAATCTGTGACAAGTGTTAGGTTTTGGCAATTGATTATGGGTAGTTTTCGGGAGCTTTATTTTCGTTAATAAATGGAAAACATCGTTTCCATACGCTTATACGTCTTTTTGTTAGCCATAAACTCTCTCAAAATGTTTAGAAAAAATGATAAAATAATCTCACATAGTATGGTGAGTATGAGTATCCGAACAGTTAAGGCCTGATTGGTGACTGAGCAATAGTGGGAAAACGTGGCAGTTAAGTGGAGCATTTAAGTGGGGAAACAAAAGCGTTATGTACAAAAGCCTGTTGTTGGTGTGGAATGGGTGAATTTTCTGACGTTTTTACTGCCGTAATGAGTGACTTACTTTCATTTGCCATTTGTTCAAGCAATCTGTATATTTAAAAAAATCTTGATGGGAATCACAGACTTTAAGCGCATATCACGCACATCTGCAGTTTAGACATGACTTACGGAACGTGAAGAAGACATGTCGCGATTTTTTGGTGTTAAAACATAACTCAGGAATAATAGTTTCGTTTAATTTAAAATTACTTTACAACAAAACCTCAACTGAAAGGATGTCTGTGGCTTCCGATAGCCAGAACAGAAACGGATTGCAACCAGAAAAAATTGGGCTCAGGTTTTTAAGTTAAGCTCCCGTGTTGTTGAAAAATGACCAAAAATTGATCGTGCTTTGTTTTCTTATTGAATAGAATTCTATGATAGTTTTCTCTTAGAGTTCCAACAGAAGGAGACAGAGAATACTTAGTTATAACCCTAGCTTAGTTTTAACCAAAAACTGTGGAACTCGTCATGTCATAGTCCCCTTTTGCAGGGCTTTCAGTTCAGACAAGGGTTCAAATGTAGCTGAGAAGCGTGTTGTATGTCCGTGTCTAGACGTGATTGCTTTGTTCTCAATATCGCGCTCGACTTACGACTTTAGTGCCACCCGTTTTGAGCTTCCTAACCAGTTTCTTAGAAGTAGCTTATCAACTCAGTGAGACACGTCATGACACGTTGTGTGAGTAGATTTTTGGGGTTGTGTTTTTTTACTGAGAAAGTTGAAGATTTTCAGCTCTCGTTTTGTTTCAGACAAAGCGTTCTTAAATTTTTCGCTTTTTCAAAATAAAGACCAGATTCTAGTCTTAGTTAGGGAAAATCAGATCGATCTCTAGTTTTCAGACTACAGAGACTAATTTTATTAGAACTCAGCTAAAACTTTGAATGTGTTAACTAGAATAGCCTCTTCTCAGCGAGGGAGAGATAATTAACCAAATCCAAAAAACTTCATCGATGTAATTCTGCCAAGATCTAGAAAGCCGACAAAGTCGGCACACGCTGCTACTTAGTATTGCTGTTATCGATTTTTTAAGGACTTTTGATATAAGTTTGCTTATCTGCGAGGAGGAATCGTTGGTTGAAACATTTGATATCAAACAAATCGTCTTTGGTGGATTTTCAAACAAAGAATAATGGAATGTTTCGCAGTTTTTTTGTTCGGAATGACTGGCCTACGAGGGACAAAATTGGTCTGACTTTCAGCTGAAAAGAAGAATTTCGAACTTACGCATCTTGGGTGGCTCACTAAGGACAGCACCAACACAGGAATTATCTTCAATAACATGATTACTTCGTCGATAAAGGGTCCAGACCTAAAGGAAAGAACAGAATGTTCTAAATCATGTTTCTATTAAACCACTAAGTAAAACTAAAAACGCGGCCGGTAAATCGCATCATGTTTAAATTTCATTATGATAAAAAGATTAATCATTGTCGCTTCCTTAGATTTGAATTCAAAAAGAGCAAATTTAATGCGATGTATTTTAAGCGAAATGTACTTCAGTATCCTGAGGAAAAGACCTATGGTCTACAGTAGCGCGAAATTGTTCAAATTATTGAAATCCTCCGCTTTTATAGCTGTCGTAATTATCACTGTCTCGCTGCTGAGTAAATTGTGAAGAAACTTTGAAGGTGAATCGAAAGCGTAGCGAGTGTTCTGTTCATGCTTGTGAATAATTGATGTAAAGTTATACATTTGCTTTGTTTTAGTTTCTTCAAAACGCGTGATACATTACTTTTACTTACCGACTCTCCGTTCGTCGTGTATAAATCTGGACCAGCTCAAACACTTATGGTCAAAGGGAAGCCGGCTTTCTCTCAACTCGCTTTTCAGTTTTGGTATGAGCTCAGTTCTACTGTTAAAGGAAATCGCTACTGGCGTGTAAAGCATTGATACGCTAGCTGATACGCTTACATTTGTTAACATTTCATACATGAAAATCTAATCTTTGAACACGTCTATTTAATATTTCCTTCTCTGTTAATCTAAGTTCACACCAGCCCGCTCAAGTCTGTTGATGGGTACAAACTTGCTATTCAATAATCCGTTTATGCCCCTCTAGACAGTCTACGATGATCGTTCATGTCGTTCACCGAACGTTGTGGACGGAACCACAGGCACCCCAAACTCTATGGAAGTTCGTTCTAAATTTGAATTTTATGAGAATATATGGGAGCAAACAAAACGTGATCTAAATTGTGCCTTTTATAGAGATTCGAAATAGAATTGACTTACCTTGCCTTTGTGTTTTGCCTTTTACCGTCTGTTCGCTTTTGGGGCTACTATATTTCGAAGCCGTTTTGGGGAGGTTTAAATTTCGAGTTGTACTTACGTACGATAAGAAAACTAAAACTCGCCTTCTAAAAGGCTTCGGAATGGCTCAAGAATTAGACGAGGTACAATACATAAAACAAACATGAGGTAAGTCAATTTTATTTCCAATCGTTCAAAAGCCAGGATTTTGGACGTGTTTCGTTCATTCCAAGACATGTTCTCATAAAATTCAAATCTCAGACGGACTCTCATAAAATTTGGGCTGCCTGTGAAGGAAGCCGTAAAGAACGCAAAATTCTCGTTTAAAGCTTTAACGAGCTCGTGTGGACGTTGCCTGAAATTTATTCTGTTTTGTGACATTAAGCTCATTTACTTCCTTATTTCATCATCAGAGACCATAAGTTCCTTCCTTCTCTTTATATGACAATGGTTCAGTTACTTCCTCGTTTACCCTTGACTGGTCTCATTTTTTTGGAGCGTTTAAATTGCTGTTGTCTTCCCTTATTCACAGCCTTGAAGAAAGAATTTATTGTTTAAGTGTCTATATTCGCTCTTTCAACGCTACTTCACGTTTCCGGTTTGTTTGTACTCGGAAAAGTCAAGTGTGCATGCCTTCTTAATGTTCTGGCTTTGCTACGAAGAGTCGTACGTTAGCGACCTTTTGAGCCTTTAATTATATTTGACCGAGAGTACGGCGAGATCGAGTATGAGTACCACTTTAATTTCAAGCCATTTTCTCAAAACTGTTCACTCTTTTCTATTACTGACCATGGCACCTTATAAAAAGCCAGTCTTAAATGAGGGTTACGATTGTGTGACAAAAAGCTACGATAGTGACAGTGGAGAAGATGGTTTGTGTCAAATTTTGAGCCAGTTTCCTCCGCAGTAAACTCTTTGACCTCCTATTTTAGGAAAAAAAAAAGGTTGAGTTTAAAACAAACTGAGAGAGACGTTCGCAGGTGGGGCTAGTTTTTAGGTACTCTAATAATAAAGTTCTTATTGGTTTCTTTCTTTGCTCGGAGTGCAAACCTTCATCTGAAATGCAAATTTTTCTCCTTTTACCTCTGAGGGTTAATTTTTTATTTGCATTCGAGAGATTGTGTAGTTTATTTTCTTTCGCGTCGTTATACCGTGAAATCCAGTTTGTCTAGTAAAGCGTCGCTTATAAGCTATAAACACGCTGATGAATAACATTGTGGTTTGAATCCTTCCCGAACATAACTCCCTTCTATTTTAGCTTTGATCTAAGTATGATAAGTACTTTTTCTGCTTCTGACGGTGAAGTAAGAACTCTGATGGTCTTGCGGCTGGCGCCTTCGTCTCTAGTCAAAGTTAAGCTGGTCTATTTGTTAACGTGTTTCTCAGTCATATGATTAGAGGATATAGTATACCCTTTCTAAGAACTTTCTCCTGTGGCACAGACCCTTTTTGGTTAGCATCTCATGTAAGACTCCATAATATGTCTCGAATATATATTGAGGATATTACATGGCCGCGCGGAGATACGAAATTTCTCTTAGAGTATTGAAACATATTTCAAAAGTGAGCCCAGCGAGAGAAATTTCGTATCTCCAAGCGGCCATGTAATGTTCTTTTTATTACATAAACACCAATGAAATACCAGACCATTTCACTTAAATAGTTTTTTGGTGTGAAAGGCGCGATTTATTATGTAGCCATAGCAAAGGTGATACTGTACTGGTGATACATGTGAAGATAACATGTTATTTTCATGTGAAGATATCAAGTTTTCGTGCGAAAGCTCACCTGGTATTTCATTGGTGTTTGTATAATAAAGAACGTTATTTGTTGTTGTTGTCCCCTGTTTTCCTATGCTTTCCCTGTATTCCCATTTATTCCTATGTTTTCTTATGTATCCCCCTGTTTTTCTAAAGTTTTGCCATATTTTCTCTTCCGGCCTTTTTTTTCCCCTGTTTTTCTGTTTCGCTATGTATCCCCGTGTGTTTCCATGTTTTCCCATGAATTCCTGTGTTTTCCCCTGCATGTTTTCCTATGTTTTGCCATGTATCCCGGATTTTTTATGTTTTCCTATTTTCCCCTCGTTTTCCTCCGTTTTCTCTTGTTTTCCTATGGTTTCCTATGTTTTCCCATATACCCCCCTGCTTTCTTATGTTTTGCCATGTATCCCCCTGTTTTTTATGTTTTCCTATGCGCTCCCTTGTTTTCCTATGTTTTCAAATGTTTTTCCCTGTTTTTTAATGTTCCCCCTGCTTTTCTATATTTTCCCACGCATCCCCCTGCTTTCCTATGTTTTATTCTCTTGTTTTCCTATGTGCATGTTTCCCAATGTTTTCCCTATTTTTCTGTTTTCCAATGTTTTCCCCCTGTTTTTCTATGTTTTACCTTGTTTTCCTATGTTTCCCCGTTTCCACCCTGTTTTTCTATGTTTACCCTTGTTTTCCTATGTTTCCCCTGTTTTCTTATGTTTTCCTATGCTTTCTCTTGATTTGCTATCTTCTCCCTTTTTTCCTATGTTTACTCATGTTTCGTTTGTTTTTATATCTGTCTGATTTCGTTAAAACGTGGCCATTAGGTTTTCGCCTGGCGCAGGGCAAAGCCCGGCTCCAGGCCACTGCGGTGTCCAAAAACGTGGGGGGCTTGCCGTCTTGGTTGGTACAGCTGGATAGCCCAGGGACTTCCTTAACAGTGGGCGGGTCGGGATCAGTCCTGGGGGGCAAAACTGGTGGGGTAGGGAGGAGGTGATTTTGACACAACCCCTTCAGTAAGCAGCAGTGTTCACTAGAGGCTTTGACCGGCAAGTACCTTGTTCTTACTTTGCCCTAGCCAGCTGAATCAGGCCTCTGCTGAGAATGATTATCATGATAATTGCAGAGCTCAGTGGGAGGTGCAGACTAGTCACCCATTGTCCTGGGTAAGGAGGGTTCAAAGTCTTGGCACTAAGGACATACTTAGCATAGGACTTGTAGACACTCACTGAAGCCATGTTTACATAAATTACATAAAAATTTCCGCAGACGTTTTTCCCGCAAAAATTTACTCCAGAGTAAATATTTCTCTAACTTAAATTCGCTACACACACAAAAAAAGTACTAAGAAATCGTATTCTTAGAATACCGTATTTCCCCGAATAATAGCCGTAGGTCGACTAATCACCTCCCTCGAATAATGGCCCCCCACCCTTCTCTACCTATTTGCGAGAAAACCAATAGCAGTAAATCTGGAGGATGAAGCTGAAGTAGAGTTTGATCCAACAAAAGTTATCAGTGACGATTCAAGCTTTGACGCTGACGCCTTAATCAAGGAACCCAATTTGGAAGACTTAAAAAGCCCTTGTTTAGTTTATTTGATGTGATCATTTTTGATTTAATGGGATAATAGCACATTTAGACCAGTAAGGAAGTGTGTGCCCACCCCGTACTCTCTCCCAAACTTTTTCTTTCAGTTTTACTTGTACACGGGCTACAATAGATTTTTAGTTATTTCCCCTACTCCATCAAGAAGAGACAAGTTCAATTCCCGATTCATGTGGCCTGCTTCTGTTTCATGTGACAGCCGAGCTAAGGGCAAAAATATACAAACTGTCCAATATCCAATGATCAATCGACAAATCGCTCCATTAGAAAACATTTGAAAACATTGGAAAATAAGGGAAGCGATAGGAAAAGAAAGAAAACAAGAGATAACCTAGGGGGAAAAAAGCAGAGGGAAACAAGGAGAAACATTGGAAAACTGGGGAAAACAGGAAATAACATGGGAAAACAAGAAAAAAAACATAGGAAAAGAAGGAGGAAACATAGGAAAACAAAACCGGGGAAAACAGAAGGAAAAGTTGAAAAACAAGGGGAAACATGGAAAAACTGGAAAACAGCACCCCCTCTCTCCTCCGGCGATATGACCTAGGTCTTCGGTGATGCTTTCCAGAGAGAGAGATCAACATTCTAAGACTAGAAGAACTGGAAAATTACTAGCTTCGTATCGTCTGCTCAAGATTCGAAACTGCTAAACTTGACTGCGTTAGAAAGATCATTTAGTATAGCTGATCCGATAGTGAGATACTGACCGAGATGACTGAATGTGGCCAGCAAGGTAGCTTACTAACCAAATAAGTTCCTGGAATGACGTATCTAGGTGGCGTAACTTTAAAACACGCCCGCTCCAAAGACTGGCAAACTTACTTTTGGAAGCTTTTAAACAAGCTTGTTTATTAAAAAACAAAAATGACCAGCGGAAGCAAAAGCTATCGGTGTGAATAACCCTTATGGGCTTTATTTTGTTACCAAGCTAGTTACATAGAATCCAAGTGAAAAAAGAAATAATAGCTGGTTATGCTAACTTTCTCAACAGTAGTTTGGAAAACTCTATTGCATTTATGACCCTTACATACTTATCTATGATCATAATCCTACATGCCACAATTGTTTTTTGGTGTTTTTGGCGGTCCTTACAGCTTGCCTCTGTTTCATAGTAAAATCGCCTTTCATACAGTGCCGTAGCATTTAAATTTTCCGAGTGTGAAGAAGCCTTTTTCGTCTTTCGTCTTTGTCACCAGTATCTCCAAACCTGAGCTGTTTCACTGGAAGCTTTGTCTTGTCAGTGAGAAGACCGCTGTCTTCACGCCATACATAGTCATTCTTATCACAGTTACAACCATCACTGGGGTCTGCACATGATTTGGTCATTCCGCATGCGCACTTACCATTTCCAGATGCTCCACCCAGTACCTCATCTCAGTAGAATCACGTGACACCCACCATCCGCGTGGATCGTTATTGTAAAGCAAAACCGACCCATGACACTCGTACTTCATAAACTGTTCACAGTGAGAAGAGACTCTCGTGAGACTGGCCAGCTGAGGCAGACTGGCTCCCGTGTAATGAATGTCACGTGAGTATCCACCAATAGCTTCATATCCTTTTACCAATGTCCTGGTTTCACTGTCGTGACTGATGACTGTCACGCCTACTCCTGTGTTGTCAGTCATGTCACAGTACACGGTAAATGGTGCGAATCCTCCGAAACCATCTGGATCAATCATATAGTTTCTGCTGACGCTGCTACCGTATTTTCGGATTTCAGAACAGGATTTTAAGTTTCGACAGTGAAATCCATTTCCAAAGTATCCATGTTTGCATTTGCATGAATAGGATCCACGCTCGTTGAAACATGTGGCAAATGGGTGACAATAGTGGGTCTTCCCTTTGCATTCATCGAAATCTAATAATAATGATAATAATAATAATAATAATAATAATAATAATAATAATAATAGATTCGTTTCTTTACGATACACAGTGTTTTCTAATTCCATGTAGCCAGCCCTAGGAGGGGTGTCAGTAAAGTCTTGTCTTGTTTTGGTTACTTTTGTGTAGTTCTTATGAACAGTAAACGTCAAGTGAATGGAAATCTTAGTCACCTGGCAATGGTGGACGTTTGCTGTTTTGCTGTCAACGTCTTTGGTTTAAAAACCACTTGACGATACAAAAGCAAACCAAACCTTCAGTTCCCTGTGACTGCTACTGAGATACCACTAAAACCTTTAAATAAGAAAAAAAGTCCAAAATGTCAAATAAAATGTTATCATTCTACCTTTCTTACAAGTGTACTGATGACAGTCACTACAGTTTACGTCATTCCATTCGTAGTTGTATTTCACACCAAGTGCGTGCACACAGTCTTCATCATGAAAGTTATTCGGCTGATTGTTCGCCCAAGCTGTAAAGTTCCCCTCACTGAGATCCGCCCAAGTGAAGTTACCCTCTGTGGAGATGTCATTCAAGCCCAGCCAGGATTTTTCTCCATTTTGGCCATGTTGTATATAAACGTTCTCCTCATTGTTAGCGACGTCAACAAGAACCGAGTTTTCCTGACGACAGTTGGTGAGAGCTATTGACCAGTTGACACATTTGTGACTTGTGAAATAACAGAATCCATTGAAATAGCTCCACCCAGGGTCACAGATATCTGTGGAAACGTAAAAATTGAGCAACCGGCTTTTAACCCATACCTACTGAATCGCGATACCCAACCATGCCTGATTTCCCTCAGACTTAGTTCAGTGGCAAAGTCTGTCGCATTCGATGTGTTTAAGGTAACAAATTGCAGATATAACATAACAATAATACGATGACAATTAGTTGTGACATCTGTGCACGCTTAGATTTGTACGCATGCTATTGAGTTGCTGAACTGAGTTAGCCACAGTTTGCGTACTTTTTGAGTTCTACATTGTCGTAAAAAATCAAGAAAAAATGCGCTAAATTTGTTTGAACATTGGTAGGTGCCGCTGACCTGTCATTTCAAACAAGTACAGTAATCAGAATTTCTTAAAATGTCGTTCTCCTTTTTTTGCGTTCTACTTATTGTGATCTTTTTAGGCAGACGAAAAGTAATTAGTGAAAGAAATGCTCAAGTTTGTGGTAGGTAACGCTAACCAGTACATAAAGCATTCACTTATAGTAGGTTAAACTTGCTGTACTCATCCACGAATTACTTTAAAGTCAGTATATGTTATTTATCCCATAATTAACCGACTCGTACCCAGCCCCTCTCAATAAGTAGCCCTGCCCGGCTACTTCTGGGAACTCGAGGGGTGACATTTACAGCTAGCTCATTATTTGATTTGAAAGAAACGTTCGTGGCTCGTGCATAGGATACCTGCCTAACACAGATATGCTTTTTTAAATGTAAAATCCAAGAAACGTGGATGCGGTCTCACTCAGTACTAAAATAATAACTGAACAATAACCACTCTCTCAAATCCTCCTCTCACGATCAGTGGTTCGAACCCACTTTGATTTATTATTGAACTTCTTACCTGTAACTACCGCATAATTCACTGTCACGGGATCATATCTGGTCTCGTACAACTCCTTTACACACACCCTGAATCCGGAAGCGTTCATGTTCTGCAAGCAAGAGTTTTAACTATGATATTATGATTACTTCTGGGTAAAGTCAATGCTCAACAGTCATCAAGTTTGCTTGTAAAGTATACATGCATCTCAAGGATGATTAATGAGCACGTTTATTGAAGTATGTTTTGCGTGTAAATATAATCAAGGATACTCTGTAAGTACTTACCAATTTTACAGTGTATTCGCTGTAGGTATGTTACGTCAAAGTGGCTTTTTGAGTATTCATTGTCAAAACTGTTTGAGTCTGATGAGGGGTCAAGTAAGCACCCTCTTAACAACGTACTAAAAGGCCTCATGGTTACAAAGAGTGTCGATGGTAAACTGCCGTTCGTCTATATTTCAAACTAAACTACTGACCCTTCTGGAAAGGAGAGTATCTTTCAACAACTCCTCGCATCTAAAAGCCCCTTACGAAACACACTTAGAAATTTCTCGACCGACATTTCTTTAGAGAAACGTTATATGTCACCTCGATCCAAGTTGTAATCCCATTATGCGCTGGTGCGGAGTTTCCAGGAGCCGTGCTGCTGTGATTTGCTGTAAGTAACACTGATGGTGTTGTGTCGTAGCTTCTCTCAAACTTTATAAACTGTCAATATTGAAACAATTTTCAAACAATTATCGCCCTGCGCATGCGTACTTTTATGCACCCAAGTTTCTTAGTAAATTCTGTTCTACGGAAAAATCAGCTTTTGTATATTGTCATTGTCTTATTAGATCACAGCCTTCCTTTTACTTTCTTTTCCCCTTGCATTCAAACATAATTAGCATTTCTTCACTTTTGATTACTCGGCCCTAATTAACCTCGTAATATAGTAAACCCACGCGACTAAGAACCTGGATTTTAAGAACATGTTCAAGTTTAAATTTTCCAATTAAGCCTCCTCTATATAAAAATTCTGTTCACTTGGCCAAATACGTTAAGTCAACATTCAGAATCCTAGGTGCCTTATCACTCCCCAACTGCAATGTAAATGTCAATGCGTTCAATGAGGTCAAACGCTTTAGTTCTTCTTTTTGTGATCATTTTCACATAACTTTAATTGAATTTGGTATCCAGATTTTATATGAGGAATAAGCTGAACCACTAAATACTCTTAGCTATATTTTTTTTTCTTCTGAAAATAAGAACCTATTTAAGAACCTGTATAAATAGTCAAAATTTGTGCTAATTGCCTATTTATATAGCATAAGAACAGCTCTATGATAACATTATTGATAATAAACTGAAAAAGAGGACAATCAATAATGTTTTTCTTTTTTTTCTTTGTTTTTTCCTTACTTACCTGGCAGTAAGCGTTGTTATTTTGATCTTTTGGTGGTTTTGAGTTTGGAAATTCGACGGAGTCGTGCTCGGTGAAGAACGGTTTGCTTAGCTCTGCAAATGCCAACCAACTCTGAAATGAAAACATTCAACGTCAACGCAATCAACTACGTTCAAACGGTTATTAACGAGTTAAGAAGAGAATGTTTGTGTGAAGGCCGTTACGCCAAACGCATATACTTTGTTTCACGCAGCTTAAGAAAATGCTCGACGCAATGCAAGTGAGAACAATCACGCCGATTTCCGCTCAGCGTGAATTTACAATGAATCTATAGTATAAACGGCTAAAAGATTATTCTTAGTCTTGTTACGCTCGTAAATATACCGTATTTTGAAACACAAGCGAGCCTCTGAGCCTGCCATTGCTTCTGCGGCTATTTGTCATTGAGAGACAACGTAGTCACATTTAATTTGTGGCAAGTCTACTTATTCGGGTAGTGAATTTCTTGTCATACGTAACGTCGCTCAAGGAAGGTCGCATTTGAATAAATATTCCCATTAACGGGGACTTTTAAGATGTCACGACGGCGACGCCTTTAACGAGAACGACAAAATAGAAGTAGGTTTGTTAAGGAAAAAAACTTTGCAGATGCATCACGTTTTTGCACATTTCTCTGCCGTAACTACAGGAATATATACGTCGTGAAATTGCTCAGTTTTCCGTTTTATGGAGGAGAGAACAAGCGACGACGAGCGTTCGAGTACATTTGACAAAGTGGGCGAGCTGGATTGATCGCAATGAAGATTGAAAGAACACGAATTAACTTTTTAAGTGAGGTTTTCGCCTCCGTCGCCGTCGTGGTATCTTAAACTCCCTAATAAACAGGGACAGAAGCCCATCACTCCCAGAGGCTCCTCCTTTCAGTCTATTTTTAGTTTATTTTTCCCGCCAAACTTTGCCTTAATATCAACTGTCGGAATCTCTTCCTTCCTTAGAACTCACTTCATGTAAGGGAATCCGGATTCCGGAGTCCCGGAAATCTTTGATTGTGAAATTCGAAATGTGGGAATGTTTTGCTTTTGGAATCCGGAATCTTGGTTTTTGGAATCCGGAATACAGTACGAGGAATATGGAATCCCATTAACGATTGGAATCCAGAACCCAAAATCCTTCGGCAAAGGCTGGAATCCAGAATTCAAGACTATTTTCAATTTGGATCTCCCTACATGGGGCGATACAATCCATACAATCCTATGTCTCTGAACTCGATGATGCGTTTAATGTCTACTCAGGTAAATTAAGGCATGGGCCTCAATTTGCCTTAATTTGCTCTGTTCAAAAGTAAGGGGGTGGTCTATATCTAAGAGCTTTAGATCAAGAGACATAAAACTTTGCCAGCTAACCACATTTTTAGTTTGTGTCAATTTTAAGCTTTAAAATTATTCAAATTAGGACACGTGACCTCCATCGGCTGAAAAAGCTTGTTCTTCAAACAGCAACACTTTTTCGTGTGTCTTCAATTATTTTACCGGTTGCATAATGTTAATGCCGTTTAATGTATCACTTCTGTGCTTGGCCTTTTTTTAGGTATTTAAAATCGAAGGCGTTAAGATGGGATACAATTGCTTTGGGGGACTGGGTCTAGTTGAAAAAGCCGTTTATTTTCTAAAACAGTAAAAAATTCAAAAATGGCTAAGCACAGTCTTGTAGATGCTTGCATTACACATTGTCCTAAACCAGTCCGGTTTAATAACTCACAACAAAAAGTGTTGCCATTTTTGTTTAAAGACTTTTTATTGTTTTCTGGCTGTGTGGAGTCACGTGACAACATTTGCATAACTGAACATGACCTAATTGACAGAAACCACACATATATGTATCTGACAAAGTCTCATCTTTCTACTGCTTACGTGCTCAGAGATAGACCACCCCCCACCTTTTTTTTACTGAATGATTGGAGACCCATGCCTTAATACACCTGAGTATGAAAATAATGGTCGAACTACTCTCGCTCTTTGTCAACTACGCTACTCTGTGAACCGCCATCAAAAATTCAGTCTTCACTTTTCATCTAATTGATTTTAACTCTATAATCATTCATCAAACCACTGGAAATCCAGGAAAACATATACATAATAAAGATTAATTCTCTAAAAACTTTTAAAAAGTGTGCAAACCACGTTGATGTCTTCATGTTTTCCGTCAAAGTTTTGCACTTCACGAAGACAGACTTTAAATGAGTCCTTATTTGGATCTTCTGTCCATATCAGGGATGCATCATACTCCTTTCCAGTCCTCAAGTGTTCCGCGGTCACAAGGACGACTGGCATCTCCTTAAACTTTTTCTAAGTAAGTTTCAAGAAGCAAAAAGATTAGAAGTTTACCAACCGAAGCATAAAACAAAGTACGATTCTGTGGTAATACCTATTGACGCGAACCTCTCAACTGTCAGCGGAGCTCGCGCGCACAGCGGAGCACCATGGGTTATAAAATTTGGTTATCTATGCATCCAAGAGATTTTGATCCTGACAAAATCGTCCGTGCGTCCCCTTTCTTGTTAGCAGATGTGAAATGTCTTACTTACTAGCTTAAAAGTCCTAGGCATATACAAATTGTGTTTAACTTGATATTGGACATCCATATTACAATCAATTGACAGCTGTCAAAAAATGGTACGCCACATGACTGTATCGCGGGCTCAAGTGTACAACTCATTGAGGGGAAGTGTTTTTTAAAGTTCTACGCTGACCAGTTATAGTATTCAAGTGATCGCAGCCTCAGAAAACTTCACTTCAGAAAGACTTTTCTTAAAAGCTCCCACGAAAGCTTCGCTCTCTGATATATTAATAATATTATACCTTGGGAAAAGCCATATGAGCACATTTCGTACCAGACCACCAGTTTTGCATCTTAATCGTTCCCGTCATTCCATTAGGTGGTGCTCCTTGGTAAGCCAGCCAATCAACTGTCGCGAAGGGATTAAAGCTCTCTCCGCTGTTCCTTCCTGTCTGCATGACGCAAACTGTAAAGTTTTTAGTGTTAACACTTTCAGTCCATGATGTGACAGCATCGTGGACTGTCTCGGAGTCATTTAATTGCATGTGATTGACAGCAACTTGAACATGAACTTGTTTTTCTGGGTAAAAGCGATATGGCGGGAAGTCTACCGTCTGGCTAGTGGAATCTGTCCACTTTGGGATTCGATGAAGATCCACACGCCCACGAACAACTGGGAAACCTTTTGAAAAGAGCATTTGACTAAAATGAGTCTGAGAAACTGAACCATCCTTTCATAGTTATAAGAATTCGCTCTGAAAATATATTATTACCACCATCCCTGAGCCTGGAAGAGTTACCCTATATACTGATCTACTGAACACAAAGAGACCTTTCCGGTATTCCATTCTAGCGAGTAGGCACAAAGAAACGAGATCGAGGCTGCCAGCAGTTTGCACGGTCAAGCCTCGAGCTCGTGCCTTTTTTCAAAAGAATGCAGGAAAGGACTATGAGTCCAACGCCTAACCTTTACAAAATGATTATCTTTATGTTTTATTTACACCGATGCATTCTCACAACTGCAATGCAAAACGTCTTTATCTGGGATTTTCTTTCACCAACCTTCACAGCTCTCAAGGTGGTAAACAAGGTTATTATCCAGTCCCCTGCAGTAGCTCAACTCGTGCCAGCATTTATTGTCGTAAGTTGTTCCGTTGGCAGTGCATACTGGGTCCTGATAGGTGGGGCAGTCGTCAAAACACACGCAGCGTGCTTCATGTGCACTGTATGTCTTGCAGACCCCGAAAGATGGGCAGTTGACATTAAGGCAAGGGTCCAGGTCTGAAAAAATGAAAATGATTCAGCCTTTTGAGTTTCTTCCACCAGAACATCCTCATCGTGCTAATATGATAACATTCTAAATATTGGTTTAATTTCTTAATAAGTATATCCGTCGAGTAAATGTAGCCAATATGAGACAGTTTCCTCTTATGAATTACAAGTAATTTGCAAGTAATTACAAACTTTCCTTATATCAAATATAAAATTTTCATGTTAGTAGGTCGGCTTAATCTGACCTTTACAAACCTTGCATTGTGCCTGTAAACCCACCTCCTGTGACGATATAATTAACAGACATAGGATCGTGTTTTGTCCTCATTCCACTCAAGTCTCTGACACAAATCGTCATGGATTTCAGGCCGACCTCCTGAAATGGAATAAAAGTCTCAGTGATGAGGTAATAGAGAGGAGAAGTGGTTACATCACGTTGCCTTGGTTGCCATGGTTTCTAGATCTCAAAAAACCCTGGTCCAGCAGATATGACAGAAAATAGCGAAAAGGTTGACATATATGACTTTCCTGTGCATAATTACCCCCAGGAACAAAACGGTACCCCACACATTTCTTCCATCGTTCGACAATCCAAATGTCCGTCTCTAATTTTGCTACCATGGTAACCTGACGTCACACTTCTCCTCACACTCCGTCACACTAGCTAGACTGGAGAGTCAATGTACTATTAAAATTGGAGAAAGCTGTCCCCCATCGTACCTCCACCCAGGCCGTGACGATATTATTTTCTGGTGAAATAACGGTTTTCATTTTTCGGTCGTAATAGTGATGAACGGAAACCAGGACCGCAGGTGACGCGTAGAAGGTGGTGTTGAAATAAACATTCTGTAAAAACAATGAACCAGAATATATCAATATGAAAATTTCATGCATATGAAGTCTTCACTTGTTGAAACTGTCAGTATGGCATAAATCTCATTCAAAAAATGTGCACGTTGAGTCAGAAAAGAGTTCAAGAGGTTTCTGGAAGAGTTGCATAATCACCACAATCAGGAGCCCATAACCAGCCACAATCTCGTCCATCAAGTTTGAATATTCCTTTATTTAATAAAATGATAAAACCAATGACCACAAAAATGTTGTAACAATGTTTTGCCAAGAGGTTTTATTTGTCTCTCGTTATTCAGTCTGAACTGCAGGATACATTTTTGTTTTCACATTTCAGCCTGAAAAGTTTGTTTAAAACTCAAAAACATCTCTTCTTAATGCGAAGGTGACCAACTGTTATAACATCAAAATGAAATACCTGACAGAATCCATAGTTGTCATATGCTGTTGGTATGCCAATGTTAGGAAAAGTTACTTCTCCTGTGATAGTAAAATTATAATTGGATCGATCATCATTCAAAAAGGCGAACCAGTCCTGCAAGGATAAGATAAAATGAATATGAAATAACTGACATACGTCGGAGCACCACAATTTTTTCTTTCTTATGACGGACCAATAATATAATCGTCCGTTTTTATACATAAAATAGTAAATTTATAGTAATAGCAATAGCAATATATAGATTGAGCCAGGGCTAAAAGCGAAGCTCTCGATAATATTTATAGTGTGTTCAAACAAAATATAAAATCGTGTAATGCTAAACGTTGCCGTTAATTTGCATGACTACAACGTGAAACTTCCGGAAACTTCTTAGTTACACTTTTTTATGGAGGAAATGTCGTACGTATTCTCGTTCACTTTCTTCACTGCCGCTCATTTTCACCTTGCATTTGACTGGTGGCCGCTAGCACTTCTGACTGTTTTCACCGCCGCTACAATATTTTCATGTTTTTCTTCAAGCAAAAAAAGGTGTCCTTCGTTTTTTTATCTCTCGCTCTAGATCTCTGTGGCCCCTTTTTCTCGTTGCGCTTCGCTGGCCTGTCGCCTACTTTCTCTTTTTCTCTGTCTTTCTCCTGCTCTATATTCCAAATTTGTGGACATGAAAATTAATCTAAGCATAATACTATAGACAACACGGATACAGAAACAATTTACGCTTTCCGTTTTCGTCTTTAATGACTCTTTAATTGTCTCTGCTTTACAAGACGCCGGTTGCTATGAGATTTCCCGCCAAAATAACCTCGAGTTGCATTTGGGTTGCCATACCTGTTGATTGAGTTATTTTACATTGGTATGCCTGTGGTGCGGACGGACGGTCGGGCGGGCGGTAGTACGGTCACGTGATCACCAAATTTTCTCCGATGGGTAGATTAATTCATTTTCTTACCCATGGTGCTCCGCTGCTTGCACTTCGCGCGCGAGAGCTCCGCAAAAAGTATTAGTAATAGTAATGGTAATAGTAACGGTAAGATAATAGTGGTGTTGATGATGATCATAATGGCTGATGATGTTAACGAAATAGATGACAATAACAATGATAGTAGTGATGACGGTAACGACAACGACGAAAAAGATGATGAAGTTGAAGATGTCGACGATGATTTACTGAGGCATTTTAACATCTAGCTATAAAACAGTTAAAAGGCAAAATACTTACGCACCACAATTGTATCTTGGTGTATTCCATCAAATAGCGAGAATTCCCTGATGCACACCTCAAAGCCTCTGGAACTGACGTTCTCCAGCCAAACATACACTGCGTCACTGGGTTTTGTTGCTCGAGTGTATTTCGCCGAGACAAACACAAAGGGTCTGGCAGCAAACCTCTTAAATATTTACAAATCATCGTTAGTGTATCAAAGGGACAAAATCACATTAAAGAAGAATCGTTGAAGCTTTCTGGGTGAGAAGTCATTGTCGTCTAACCTTTTTAAAGGCTACTTTGTCGCACTTGGTTTCTGTTGTCCACATTCCAGCAAACGCTCTGCTGCCAGATGTAACTTGTGGTTGATCTTGGAACGCCACCCAGTTTATGATCCCAGTTCCATTTGATCCAGCACCAGCCTCACGTGCGCATACCTCAAATCCACGTTTGCTGATGGAATTAATCCACAATGCAGCAGGGGAGTGGACACGTGAAAACTTCCCTCCATGACTTAGTGACACGAGCACCTGGATCTTCAAAAAAATAAATAATGCATAATGCATTATTGACGACATATGCAGCAGAAGTTGAACTGATTGACTCGTTTCTTTAGTAAACCCGGGTTGAGAATCAATTCCATACTGACTTGAATCATACTTGACAACATCTTGGTCTCCATTTATTAGGGCCTTAACACTCTGAGTAATAACTTGCATGCCGTAGTTAATACCTAGTGTATATGCTTTTAGACTAGCTAAGGAAACTGACCTTTCCTGGTCCACTAAATGTTTCAAGGAAAGGAATTTTTGTGCAGCTTGATAGATGACAGTGTGAAGGTGGTGAACAGGCACTGCTGCAACTCCAGTCTTGAAAACTATCCGACATGTTGAACTTTCCAGTTTGAAAAGAAGCCACTTTGCCCACGACAAACTAGAATAAACAAAGTCGTTAAAAACCTCGATTTGTTAGACATTAAGTTGATAAATTTGTAAGGCCAGGCCAAACGTCAAACATTTCATGAGAGGAACCAAACTTAGTGACTTAAGTTCATGAAAAGTTCGACGTCTGGCTCAGTTAAGTTCGTCTGAATGAGTTTGGATGGTCCAACACGTTCTCTCCGTCTGCTTCAGACGGAGAGAACGTCTGAAGATCGTCTCCGGGACAGATGTCGATCTTCACACGCGACGAACTAAACTCATCCTCGGAGACCCAGAGACAGTCAGTCCGGTCTGGAGACAAAACGGAACGAAAGTTTTCAAGTAAGGGCCGAAAAGCCCCCGGATACCGACTCTCACCGGACCATTTCCAAAAATTCAAGCGGTTGCCGGCTCCTGATTGGGCACAAAAAATGCTTTGTATTATTTTGCCCAATCGGCTAACACACCTCCTGAGTTCTTTTCGTGTGTTCGTACACGACGTCTACAGTCTCGATCACGGCTTGTCTGGCTCATGCACCAAAGAAATGCACACAGTCAGGAAACTGTCAGTTTGATCTGATTTCAAAATACTGTCTGCCTGAAAACTAAAGACGCTTTTTTAAATACAAGCTTCAGTCTACAACAGGTATTCACGCTTGCATCGGCCACATCTTGCGTAAATATACTTTTAGACAGTTTTTAAGAGATACCACGAAGGCTGACAGCCACGAAAACGTCACATGGAAAGGTGAATTCATATTTTTTTCAGTCTCTATCGTGATTATTCCAACTCGCTTACTTTGTCAAATGCAAGCGAACTCTTCTGCAACTGAATTTCTATCATCCATATCTAAGTTCATGAAGAGAATGAATTTTGTCATTGCTTGTTTACGTCCTTCACAAAACGCGAAATTAGGCATTTTCAAGGGTAGTTGTGCAGTTGACGGCAAAGAAATGTACAAAAAAGCGTGATGCACGTGCAAAGTTGTTGTTTTGCGTTGTCAAGCTATTGCTTATTTGACTTTCTCGTCCCATCCGCATCTTAAACTTCCTATTATTAACGATACATTGTGATCCGTCAAAAACAGAATATTCTCGGGGCAAATTCAATTGCTCCTGCTGATAGCATCCCAAACGTTTTTTCGACTCATCGGTAGTTCCTTCGTTCTGGTTAGGGAAGTAGAAAATAAATGTTTCCTTTGCACGCACAAGCTTGGTGAACAAACCGTGCAAGTGTGGCGAGACAATAGCCGTTTTGCACGAACTCACGAAAAGAACTCAGGAGAAACCGTTCGCCGATTGGGCAATATAAAACAAAGCATTTTTTTGCCCAATCAGGAGCTGGCATCCGCTTGAATTTTTGGAAAAGTCCGTTGAGAGTCGGTACCCTGGGGCTTTTCCGCCCTTACTTGAAAACTTTTGTCCCGCCTTTTCTCCCGAGCCGACTGACTGCACCTGGGTCTCCAAGGATGAACTAAACTAATAAATTTTATGATAATGAACCTCGTTCGGAAGAAAATTATCAAAATTGCTTTTTAGTCTGATCAGTTGATTGATTTGACGCGCCCTAAGTTCTACGTCTGACCCAACAGAAGATCGTAGTCGAATTTAGATCGACCCAAATTAGAGTTTGCTTCGTCTAATGAAAAGTTCGACGTTTGGCCTAGGCCCAAGGTAATAATCATTTAGGTCACTGAATCTTTCTGTTTTGCCTGTGAATATAATTGTTTGTGTGAAGCAGGAAAAAAAATTAATTTATTTGTTAGCGATTAAACATTAGTTTTTAACTCTCGTGATGTAACGTACAGCACCTGTTTTTTTTATTTTTCTATTGTCTACACGGAAAATTTAAAAGATCTGTTTCAGCCCTAAAGTGCCATACAATTTAGTCCTGCAGGACAAAATTCTGATTCAGCCCCTTTTGGAGCCATTGCCCCATCAAGTGCCTATTCCAGCCCACGCTGGGACTACTGAGTTTAGCCTGTGCGTCAAAATCAGCCATAGGTAATTAGGTTTGTATTGGCCCTGATTAAGAGAGCCAAGTTTGAGACTGGTACTGCATTTTACTCATCGACACGGCCCCATTTTGGGGGCTAAAACAAATCTTTTTTGATTTACAGTGTTCCACTTTAAAATGTGTTTTTCTGTATCACTTGTATAACACTTAGGCTATGGTATGTAAAATTTGGAGAATTTGATGTTTGGTTTGTATCCTGCCCCTTGCGAACCCACACAATCGATGATTCCCAGTCCGCGCACATACTCTCCGACAGACCACGGGCCACCTAGTCAAGGACCACGCCCAGGAGTAACCCCAAAACCATCCTCTACAGACTACCCTTCATAATGGTAGCCGATAAAAAGTTAAGTTTGCAATTTTAGCATCGTCTGCATCATGCAGTCACACCATCCATCATAAGAAACACATTACGGCCTAACTGCATCACGCAGTCACATTAATAGTAAGAAATGTCCTACCTATGAAGAAGCCTCCAACCAACCAACCTATGCCACTGATGCGGTTCGCAAGTCCAACCCACAAAAATGACCCTTGCGCGCCAACCAGTTCTCAGTAGCTTAATGGTTAGAGCATCCTCTCTAGAACCCGGAGGGTCGTGGGTTCGAATCCCATCTGGGGCTCAGATTTCTTCTGAGTCCAGTGTTATGTTTGATTCTTTATATCTCCCTTTATTATATAATATCAGTGGCATGGGTTAAAATTAACTGACCCGCGAAAATAAATCCTCGCGAACTTTAAGCACGCGAGATTTAATACCCTTATAGAAAATTTAAATCACAATTTTTATGTAATAGCAGCTATATGTACCTCCAAACACAAATTGTTAACTGGTTTTACTGTTGAGCTCCATTGGAATGTTCGAAGGTTCAGACTTTTTGAAAAGATAAAATAAATTTGACAACGCTTAAATGGCCAAATTTAATACTCTTTTTTTATATTAACCTGTTGAAATCGCGAAAATACAGCCCAGGGGGGTTACTTCGGTTAATTTTTGCTGGGTATGTGCCGCTGGGCTCTTACAGCCCCTACCCCATTATAGTCTATTCTGTGGCCAATTACAGACCCCATCTTATACAAGGCTCTAACGTTTGAAAGTTCGTACGTTTCTGCTAGGTTTTCACTGGTGAGATATTCAGTCATAGACATTACGCAGATAAACAGTGTCCGTAAAGAGGGGTTGACGATATATGAGAATATGTGACTAGGGGCACCGAAAAGTTTCCGTAAAGGAAACTGTCCGTTATATATGGGTGTTCGTATTAAGCAGGCGTCCGTAGAGAGGGGTTGTATTAATTGAACGCCGCGCTGGAAGTGTTTAAATAAGAAAATACGGTGTTTGCAAATTTGAAAGGTTGCTAGGAAAGTTCTCTCTTTTTTTACATTAAGCTACGTTATCTACGGATGAAAATATTCTTAAATAGCTGGGTCATTCTGTCTTGGTGTATGCTTACAGTTTTAAATTGAAAAGCCTGCATTTCTCGCTGTACATGACGTATATTGCTTTGGTTCCGAGCTTCAGTTGGCTAAAAACCGGACTAGTAAAGCGTTTTTGTAATGAAGGACTTTACATTAACTATCAGGAGCGGAGGAGAAGAATAATGAGCGTCATATGGGAAATATTGAGTGACACCTCTCCTGTAGAAAGTACTGAGTTTGGCTCTCACCCCTCTCCCGAACTGTGAAAAGGATAAACAAATTACATCCGACTACCCCACCCTCCTCCACCAATCACTATGCACGCTTTGTTATACCTGCATTCACCATTTTCACATAGGCCTTAATGGGTTTACCCCCCATTATACTACTACATGAGAAATTTCTGCAATTTGATTGGCTTAGAGCAGTGGCATTTCAGCTTAATTTGAAATACCTACATGTGAAAATTACAAACCTTTTGTGGGTAGTAGTATAAACAAATAATAGCTTGATTTGTACGTGATATTTGGCATAATACCACTTGTGATATTTCAAAATTGTCTCAAATTTCACTCGCTAACGGCTCGTGAAATTTCGTATAACAATTTGGAAATATCACTCGTGGTATTTATGCCAAATATCACTACAAATCATGCTATTACCTATACAAATTTTGCATAACCATTGTCTTCGATTTCTCTCGCGACGACTGTAATACTGTAATACCCAGCAGTAATTATAAACAATGGTTAAGCAAAATTTTAGGGGTTAAACAACGGAGGAATTATGGTCTATGTGAAAATGGCGAATTCCTCCTTCAGTTTCATCGGTAAGTCTACTTGTTGAACATCAGCTTCTGGAAAACAGGTTTCACTATGCATTGTATTTAGGTCTCCCGGAAAAAAAACCTCTTTTAAATGAGTATGAGCTAGATATTTCAGGAGTTTAAGGCTTGTATATGTGATCTATTCCATTCCTAACTGGTTATTTCACTGGGGAGGCTGTTCACAAAGAGTTAGTTGGAGACTTTCATCTAGTGTCATCTAGTCTAGTGTTTCAGTTTGATTTGCTTCGAAGCTGATCAAGTTTGTACTTGACAGTAAACTTGTATTAATTGAAAATCAATTGGCCTTTCCCGGCCAAGGAGTGACCGCCCAATACAGATTTGGCTGTGTCAGTAGAACATGATCTGACTAGAGGAGCGATCTCTCAACGACACTGTTTCACCCCTCAGTCCAATTCTAGCCCGATTAACAGCGTTTCTGAAGAAACTTTTAGATCTGTTTATTTTCCTCTTGGTTTGAGAAGTTATTGAAAAGATTATAATATTGTGAAAGAGTTGTCTTGCATCTCAACCAATTGCAAACGTCAACCCGCAAATTGGTTAGCTATTGTTGCGGTGCTGTCGCTGGTCCGTCTGTTTCATCGCGGAAGACTTTCAAATTACAAGAGCTAGACTGATGGGAAAGGAGATTATATCACGAATACCTTACCAGTTGCGCTGTCAACTGAAAAAATTAACTGCTGTTGATGTCACAAATATGTCCTCTGCGTCTTGTGGTTCAACAGCTGATCACGGAAGATAAATGTGGCTATATTGTGGAGACCCGGTTATATGTGGTCTTTCTAAGTCTTAACGACTGCTTTGGGCGAAAACCCTTCAATAACAATGACCGAAACCAGGTTTTATGAGCCAGCGAGACTGAGCACCCCACCCAAGCCCTTACTTTCACTAAAACCGCTGGACGCCAACCTGGTTGAGGTCATTGTTATGTAAGGTCTTCCGCTTTGAGCTCTACAATGGTATTGGTCAAGGGAGCCATTGTTATGTTAAATTCGTCGCCGGCTAAAAACGAGAAGGAAACTGGACCGAAGTTAGTTTTCGCAAAGAGTTCTGGGATCGTTACAGGGGACGCGACGGTCAGCTATTGGCCAATTTGTCTTTGCGAAATTAAAGTTAACTCGGGCCAGTTTCCTTCTCGTTTCAATAGTAGGGAGCTTAAGCAACAACGACAGTGACGGCTACGGAAACGTCACTTAAAAGGTACAGTCAAGAGCCAAAATGGGATTACTGCTCTTGGTACAGTTGCCCTGCTTCAAACTTTACCGCGCTTATTCCATCTCGTTCAGTTCGTCAAATGTTGGCAATTTTTTGTGGAGTTGAATTCTAAAAGACTGTATGAAAGTTCAGGAAAGGAAAAATAAAGTTGTTTTCTTGTGTTCACGATCTCCGCAAAACGTGAAATTAGGCATTTTCACGTCGTAGTCGTGCAGTGACGACAAAGAAATGTACAAAAAAGTGTGATGCACGTGCAAAGTTGTTGTTTTGCCAATCTAAACCTATTGCTTTTTTGCCGTTCTCGTTGACGTCGTCGTCGTCGTTGCTTAAGCTCCCCAGTGGCAAATTTAACAATTACCTCTCTAAGGGATCGCGGTCTCCTTTTCGTCCCTGGGGGTTACTTGGGTAAGTTTTTGCCGGGTATGTGCCGCGTGTCTCTCACAACCCCTACCCCAATACAGTCCCTTCTGTGACCAATTATAAACCCCACATTAGTCACTTTTGGATAAAGGTAATTTTTGCAAGCCAAACTGTTTATGCATGTGCCTTATAAAAGCCTTTTACAAAGGTCATCCGGAAATGAATTGGCACATTCGTTACACTTGTAAAAATCCTCGCTGTTTGAAATCCCTAATTACCGGAATATTCTTTCCCCTAAAATCCCGAAAATGTGTGACCTTAGTCTAGTAACTCTATTGAAAATGCGACCCCTCTATAGTCAACCCAGTCGTAAAAATGCGACCCCATCCAGCGGCACATCCCCATTAGCCTATTACTAGGAAGTGCCCCCCTCCCCGGGATTTTCGTACTGTATGTTTCACAGACTCTTTGTCAAGAGGTTTCCGTCCAGCGTAGAAAATGCATTTAATATGGCCTGTTATTGTCCGTGATTTCTTCCTTTTTGAAAATAGGAGAAGTGAAAATGCTTTTCAATTGGATTTCTCTTGCGATGGATGCTATTTTGTCACGGTCCTTTTCACGATTCACTTCACTTAGACTAGTCCAACCTGTATTTAAGGGTAATACTGTTTAAAGGGGACGGTTATGTTAGTTCTTTCCTAGGTGTGATTGCTTATCCTTAGCTTTAAGTGTCATGTGTCGTTTTGGATCTATTTTTCTGAGTTATTCAGTGACTAATGAAAAGTGAACGAGAAGGATAATAAGAGACTCCTGGCCCCAAAAGCAATTCACCACCAAAAAAAGAAGTCCATGCTCCCTCGCAAAGCACACCAACGTATTTATCTGTAATAGGCAGATTTAGCTAAGGCCAAAAGCGAGGAATGATCTCTCAAGGAATGTTTTAAGAAATGTCTTCCTCAAGAAATTAATTTTTTGCCGTAAGCAGAAAGCAAACTGAATTCCACCTTTCAAAAATGGACCTGAGCCCGCTGATAGTCAGCGGATAATTGAAAAAATACGTCACCTCCATGAGTTATATACCTAAGCCCGCGATACATTCTTGTGACACTGGTCAGCGGATACCTTTTTGACAGCTGTCAATTGTCAATAACATGGATGTCCAATACCAAGCTTAACACAGATTGTATAGAACGTTTCCACATGACGTCACAGCGGCCATAACGGTGTTCCAAAACAATAAAACGGCGGCCATGTTTGTGTTCCAAACCAGTCCTCTGGTAGTTGAACTCTTTTCTTATGTCAAAAATTTTCTTTGTTCCAATAGATTTGCATAGATGCTGGCCGCGTGAGTGAAAACCCTCCATATGCCTTGGACTTTTAGGGGTGGACGTACGTACGTACCCTGGTAGATTTGAGCAGGCTACGTCAGTTGTATGTTTATTAAAATACGTGAAAATCAGGGTGGGTATCGAGAATTTGGAGGATTAATAGGAAACTATCTGTCTTTTACGACACGGCTTAAGATGGATGGCCTCGGAAAGATGTGCGTCATGGAAGTGCATTATCAAAACTGCTTTGATTCACAAACAAGAAAGCAAATTTGAAAGGTTGCAAGGAAGTTTCTATTGTCTTGGGTGACTTGAAACTGAAATAGATTTCGCCATATACCTGTGCGCAAGCATACGTGATTAAATGGTTTCTTAAATAGTGTGTAATTTTTGCTCTATATCAGGGGTTTATTTTGCTTTGACACTTCGATTTATAAGAGTCCGGATTCAACCCTTTTCAATTCCTTGCACCAGTTCGTCCACTTTCTGACTTTATCGCACTACTTTTTTTTTTTTTATCACATATTCGCGTTTGCAGATTAGCAAAGAGAAAACGAGAAAGCGACTTACAAAGTAAATTGGCCCCCGCAAAGGAATTCACAGACGAAGCCACTTTGTTTTGCTTGGAGGTGAATAGATAAGGGCGCGCGAAACTGCACTATTCACTGGTTTGGCCCGTGTATACAGCTCTTTCGAGAAAGGTTGTCGCAAAAAATGTGCACGCGACAAAACCGAACGGTAATATGAGTTATGATCAATACGCTGTTCCTGACACTGTAGCTGTCGAACTTACTTTTGTTGCTTTCCTTTTGCACTCGCAAACATAGGTCCATGGCTTCTTGTGCCATTCTTTCAAATTTCTTCGAAGAACAGGGAACTCAAAAACACCCACCATACCTTTCGGGATTGTCGCGTGCACTTTTTCCGACAACCTTTCTCGAAATAGCTGTATACTGAAAGGAATTTTAACAGTCTAATACGCAAAAAAGAGTTTTATATGACGCTGATTTTCTTAGCAGTTGGAAATCTCTGTTACATGTTTTACGCAGATCTTCAAAAAATCCTTAATACTACTGTTACATGAAAACTAAAAATGCCTCTGATTAATTCTAACAGGTTTGTTTCCGTTTCATAGAAAATACGCTTTTATGCTGTACCATAGCATTTCAGTTTCCCCAGAGTGTGGTAGCCTTTCTCTCCCTTATCACCAGTATCACCAAACCTGAGCTGTTTTACTGGCAGTTTTGTCTTGTCAGTGAGGAGACCACTGTCTTGACGCCAATTATAGTCATTCTTATCACAATTACAACGATCTCCGGTGTTGGCACATGAGTTGGTCATCCCGCATGCGCACTTACCACTGCCAGGTGATGCTTCGCCCCAGTACGTCATCTTAGTAGAATCACGTGACACCCACCATCCACATGGATTGTTAAACCAAAAACTGGAGCCATAACACTCATACTTGATAAACTGTTCACAGTGCGAAGAAACTCTGGTAAGACTCGCCAGCTGAGACGGATTAGCTCCTGTGTAATGAATGTCACGTGAGTAACACCCCTGCGTTTCACAACCTCTCACCAACTTCCTGCTTTCACTGTCGTGACTGATAACAGCAACGCCAACACCCCTCTTGTCAGTCATGTCACAGTACACAGTAAAAGGTGCCAGACCTCCCTCACCATCTGGATCAATGACATAGTTCCTGCTGACTGTGCTGACGTAATTCCGGATTTCAGAGCAGGATCTCCTCGTTGAATAGCGACAGTTATATCCATTTCCAACGTAGCCAGGCTTGCACTTGCATGAATAAGATCCAGGGTCATTCACACATGTAGCAAACGGGTGACAGTTGTATGTCTTTTTTTCACACTCATTGAAATCTAAACAAATAATTAACAATTTTAAATAAATACAAATGATTCATTTTTGAAATTACAAAATAAAAACCAGGGCGGTTTTTTGGTGTAGGTGAACACTCAGCATGCTGTAGACAAAGAGGTTTTTGTTATTGTTTGCCTTTGTACACATCTAACCTTAAGGCCCAATCGTGTATTCAAATGAGGGCGGAAAAGGAAGTGGTTCAGACGAACGTGAACTCAGTTGAAACACCAAAAGTAGTTCTCTATAAATTTTCTAAACTGACATTCCTACATAACCAGAACTGCGCTTACCTATATACCTCGCGGCGTGTCATACCTGTCACTGTCACATTCGTTAGCAACAAAATATGAAGAGGATGGGCTATAGACAATTGCTGCTCTTGGAAAATCCGTCGTAACTAATTATCCCTCAGGCCAGTTAATTAATAGCCTGCGAACCCGAGCGACAAAACGATTTCCGTGACGTAAAACCTTTTTAGCCAATCACGGTTTAGCTCTTAAAATCAAGGAACTAACTCGCGAGACTTCTCGCAGGATCGTGCGCGATGGATATGTTTTCAAGTCGAAATTGAAAGGACGACGTGGCTTGTGTAGTAGCCGTCCTTTTTTCTCAGAACGACGCGTTTACGAAAGTTAATTTGCCAGGATTGTGGGACTGATTGACGAAATAAGTATCAAGAGGATTCGAAGAAAAGATTAGAGGACATTTTTCATCTATTTGCCTACGGAGTCAATTATTTATCAGACGTAGTTGTTTTGATCATATTCGAAACGATAACTGTCCTAATGACAGTAGACGCATCATGCCGTTTGTTGCTTCTGTTCCTTTCTGGTTCCTGGCAGGAAAGTATGCCTTGGAGAACTCTTCGATAGTTTGTCGTGTGCCGTTTTAGATATTTTTTAGTAGATATCCTTTATCTTTGAAAGGTAGGACATGTGGTAATTGATTTCCCATGCGTGGTTGCTTCTTGGTTCAGATAGAACTTTGATCAGATCGAAAGCATTTTATATTTGTTCCGGTATATTTCTTTAAATACATGTTCTTTTCAAGGTTCTCGTTTCCATAGTTTTTTGTGAGATGAGTAGAAGCGTCGTAGCTGAAATGTCATTTTGACTATGATCTATTTACTGCTGTAACTATTTATTTCACGCTGGGTCTGGCCCAGGTTTATAATATTTCAGATCATTGTGTTGTGGCGATACTAGAATTATTAACGAGCGATTGTTAGAGATTTCTGAATCAGTCAAGGATGTGCCTGTATAATTTGATTCACCACCTTTTGTCAGCGCTGGTTAAATTGAAATAAATAAGTCTGAGGGCGATGTCATTAAGCTATGTTGCTTTCCTTTCGCTGTAGCGATTATTTAGTCCAGGGTTTTGTTTATATCACGTACTACCGTCTTTTACAAAGCGAAACCAAAGGCCCACATCACATACATAGCTTAAGAAGCAATTGTCAGAAGTCAGCATTCAACGTCGCAGGAAACCTTGTTATGGTCGTGAAATTCACGTTCCAAAGCGTATTTGGTAATTCTCTCCAAAATCCAAGACACTTCAGCGCGCGAGGTCGCGAGGAGTCACTCGAGCTGTATTCTATCCTTTGATCTGATTGGCCTACATCAAAACAAGAGGTTTTACGTCACGGAAATCGTTTTGTCGCTCGGGTTCGCAGACGCTATTTTTCGGAGGGAGAGAAGCGACGACCGGAAATGCGTCTGCGGTTCGCAGGCTACTTAATTAAGGCATGACTACCTAAATAAATATGCATATTTTAGTAAATGCTATTTAATTAGAACGGTTTGCTTCCATCAGTGCTCCTGAAAAGTAAGCCACGAATGTGGCTCAACGAAAAAAACACGTGAAACGTGATTTTAAATAACACGTGACATCACTTCGTCAATGACGTCACAAAACACGTTTTCCTAAACGGGGAAGGGTTGCAAACCTTAATCTTAGGAATTTTCACTACCAAAATGTTACATAAACAGTCTAAATCGTAAATTCGCCTTGTATGATTTGAAATGTTATTTATCCTACTAGCTATTTAACTGATTAATAAGTCACTTGACCCTTTTCCCTTTATTTACCGATTCCTATATAACGTAAACACACCTACAAGGCGAATTTATAAGAACCTTTTTAATAGCCTCTGAAATGTACCTAAAAGAACTTGTTGCTCTTTCATTATCCTTTCCCCATTTTAGAGTAAATATTTTTACCGTAGATTCTCAATTATCAGTCACGTGACGAGAATTTGAGCTTCTAAAACGCACTCATATATTGCTAGGCCATTAAGCTACATTTGTTGTTCAGTTTTCAGGATCATTGATCGAAACAAACCGTTCTAAATAGAATTTTATCAAAATGTACATATTTGATAAGACAGTCATGCCTTAAGCTAAGTGGCCTGAGCCGTAGGATGCCTAAGATTTTTTGCGATTTGACAATTGGTGTTGTCGGTTTTTGCACCATTAACTCGTAAAGGATGGATACATTTATACGGTGATTTATCCTCGAACTGCTGATCGTTATTCCCGTAGCACAGAACTATACTTACGAATGATTATACCAAGGCGTTTAAACGAAATTTATTGAACTCTTTTGAAAGTAACGCGGATTTGATGGCTTATTGTTCAAGTGGAGACGAAAGACGACGTACTAACCTACTTTGATATACAAATTCTTGCGTATCTTACCCACTGAGATATTTAATTACCGTAAACTGCCGCCAATAAACGCCCCCTACTTATGAGCACTCCCCCATTTACGGCCCATCTGCCTGTGAACAAAAAAATACAGCTGATTCAAAGCTCCCTGGATAAACACCCCTCCTTATCCTCGCCGCCCTCTGAATTCGATATGTTATGACCTTTTTAAAAGCTTAATTGAACACCAGTAAATGCAAAATGTACAACATTATACATTATACATTGTCCGTGACTGTGCTCACGTGGTGGGTGGCTCCTCCTAAAATGTTCTGCAATTGGCATAGGATTTAATGGAGCCGAAACCAATTGTGGAATTGCACGCATTTTAGGCATCCTACTGATGAACAGTTGCGACAAGTAGATATCTATTTTTTAGCAACTAATATAATTTGCAGTCGGTCTACTTTGAATTTGAAATGTATTTTGATCAGCACTGCTATATCTTGTTTCGAAGCGCTTTTTCTATTCTGGTTATAATCCCCCTCGGATATAAGCCTCTCCATTTATAAGCCCTCCTATAAGCTCAGGGATTATAAGCGACAGTTTACGGTAGACACCAAAGGCCGGATTGGCTGAGATTTTGCTATCCGGGGTCTGACATAATGCGTATCGGATTTATTATATAATTTTCTACTTAACAGTTTAAGAAGCAACTTAAAGGGAAGCATAAAAGTTGTCGGGCTGTCTACAAAAAACAAAGAGGCTTCAGTTTGGAGCAGAAAACAAGAAAACGTTTTCGTTATCCTTGCAGACTCCTATTGGCATTCGCTCTTTGATGAGTCGGTCAAGTTGCTCAGCTCGTTGTCCGTTTTTAAGAAAGTGGGATTTGCATGAACAAAAAGGTAGAATATCTGGCCATTAAGAAAAGACTATTAAAACACTGAATGAATAAAAACATTTTACCATCCTACCTCTCTTACAAGTGTACTGATGACAATCACTACACTTCACGTCATTCCATTCATAGTTGTATCTCAAACCAAGTGCGTGCACACAGTCTTCTTCATTAAAATTATTGGGTTGATTTTTCGCCCAGGCTGTAAAGTTCCCCTCACCGCGATCTGCCCAAGTGAAGTTACCCTCCGTGGTGATGTCATTCAGGCCCAGCCAGGATTTTTCTCCATTATGGCGATGTTGAATATAAACATTTTCCTCATCGTTGGTAACATCAACAAGGACCGAGTTTTCCTGACGACATTTGGTGAGAGCTGTTGTCCAATTGACGCATTTTTCAGTAGTCAAATAACAGAATCCATTGAAATAGCTCCACCCAGGATCACAGATATCTGTGGAAAAGTAAAGTTTAAGATTATACATAGCAAATTTACGCAAAGTAAGACAACACCTGAATAGATATGAAAAAAAGCTAAGCAATGATTCCACGTGACATCTGTGCACGTGACGTATGTAACACTGCTACTAATCAAGACATGATAGTTTGCTCAGTAAAACGGCCACGTCTTAAGATGTGGTATTTTTCGTATTAACCGACCTGAAAGAACCGCATAATTCACTGACACGGGATCGTATCTGGTTTCGTACAACTCCTTCAAACACACCCTGAAGCCTGTCGCGTTCACGTTCTGCGAAAAAGGATTACAGCTAGCTAACTTGATCATTAAAACTTGTTTTTAAATATTGCTTGTCAGGGACCGTGGGAAGCCGCTTTTCCCTCTTCCCATCGTCACTCGCGCTTACCCTTTTTTTAAACAAAATTTTATCAGAATCCCAACGGGAAACTGCGGAGGACTAGAAGCCTCTACACAATCTTACGTGAAAGAATGATGTCAATAATATGATTTAACGTAACGAGCACCGATTCTTGTCATGGTACACCTTTTCGGCAGAGTTTGTTTTTGCCCATAAAAACTATCAGATTTATTTTTTTAACCAATGCTTTGTCTTGGGACGTCCATGATCCTCTCTTGTTATTTTTGGTACCTCGATCCATGTTGTAATCCCGTAGTGAATTGGTGCGGAGTTTCCAGGAGCCGTGCTGCTGTGATTGGCTGTAAGTAACACTGAGGGTGTTGTGTTATAGCTTCTTTCAAACTTCACCAACTGCCATTAAAAAAAATAATTAGAATTCTTAACAATGTCTTGTGACATAAAATGTGTATTTTTAATTTTATTTTTATATTTCATTTCATCGGCGTTTTTCTTTTTTCACTTACTTGGCAATAAGCGTTGTTATCTTCGTCTTTTGGTGGCTTTGTGTTTAAAAATCCGACAGAATCACCTTCAGTGAAGAACGGTTTGCTTAGTTCAACAAATACCAGCCAACTCTAAAACAATATTATTAAACAGCATCAAAATCAATGACAGTTTAGATTGTATCTTTCCTTTTCTTGCCTATATTCATTAGTGCAGTATCCAATGCATGTTTTATCATAGGAGCACTGAAACCTTCCCGCTTTTTCCGAGGTTGCAATCTCGCCCCTGACACCAATATTTTATTCTGCTTTTAATAACAATATGATATTCAAACATACCACGGTAATGTCTTCATGTTTTCCATCAAAGTTTTGCATTTCACGAAGACAGACTTTAAATGAGTCCTTATTTGGATCTTCTGTCCATATTAGGGATGCATCATACTCCTTTCCAGTCCTCAAGTGTTCTGCGGTCACGAGAACTATAGGTGTTTCCTTGAACTTATTCTGTAAAGATTGAAGAAACTAGTTATTAGAAATTTAGAGCCGAAACAGACCTCTACGCCGTCATCCTATTTACAAAGGAACACACCATCGTTAAACATTGGTCAGCACAGGCTCATTTTGACGTTTCCTTTACCTTGGGATAAACCACAGGAGCACATTTCGTACCAGACCACCAGTTTTGCATCTTAATCCTTCCCGTCATTCCATTGGGTGGTGCTCCTTGGTAAGCCAGCCAATCAACTGTCGCGAAGGGATTAAATCTCTCTCCACTGTTCCTTCCTGTCTGCATGACGCAAACTGTAAAGTTTTGAGTGTTAACACTTTCAGTCCATGAAGTGACTGCATCGTGGACTGACACAGAGTCATTTAACTTCATGTGATTGACAGTAATTTGAACATGAACTTTCTTATCCGGGTAAAAGCGATACGGCGGGAAATCTACCGTCTGGCAAGTGGAATCTGTCCACTTTGGGATTCGATGAAGGTCCACGCGGCCACGGACTACTGGGAAACCTTTTGAAAAAAGCACAGACGTAAATTAGATGGAAAGTCATCCTTTTCTAGTTACAAGGATTTGCTTTGAAAATCAACCATCCCCGCCGTCCTTATGCTCCAATTCATTTTCATTACTTCGACGACTGTGTTAGGAGGTCTCTCTCACCAACCTTCACAGCTCCCAGGGTGGTAAACAAGGTTATTATCCAGTCCCCTGCAGTAGCTCAACTCGTGCCAGCATTTGTTGTCATAAGTTGTTCCGTTGGCAGTGCATACTGGGTCCTGATAGGTGGGGCAGTCGTCTAAACACACACAGCGTGCTTCATGAGGACTGTATGTCTTGCAGACCCCGAGAGATGGGCAGTTGACATTAAGACAAGGATCCAGGTCTGAAAAACAAAAGAACGAACGATCTACCTGAAGTCATCAAGTTAAGTAACATCGAATCGTACGTTTATGACACAAAGATATATTTTTCGTTTGCGACAAAGGTCATTGATTCACGTCTACGCCAAGTTGCTGAGGATATCCAACATGTCGCAGAGTGGTGTTGCGCCAACCTCATTTGTTGCATTGATGGCATCCAACAACAGTTCCTTGAATTCAGGTTTTTTTTTATCAAGGAACGAGATGTTTGGCCAGTGTGCATTAGTGTCCAAGGCAGAGCTATCAACCTCTCTTGATATGTTGAGTAGCTGGTCAAAGTGATTTGCAAACCCATCGTGAATCTCAGGTTTTTCACGTATTGCTGTCTCACCATCAAGGGCAGAAAGCTGTGTTGTACCCCTCTACAGTGGTCTATATACTTCTTTCAGCCAATTGTAAAAGGCTTTCATATCGTTTTTTTTTCTGCTGCCTGCTGCAATTCTTCAGCCTTTGCTTCCCAATATTAGGACTTCATTTCCCTGGTGTACTGCTGTAGATTCCGTCGACTACTGGTCAGTTTTGCCCTGTTTGATCTAGCTATTTCACCCTTACATTAGTTCTTTCCTCGACTCTAACAAGGCCTTCAACTTCTTTTCACTGCCGTCGAACCAATCCTGGTGAGTTTGCGATTGGGTTTACCTAAGACATTCACAGCAGTGTCATATGTAATTGCTTTCAAAGAATTTCAATTTTCTTTAACACCTTCTGTCTCGTGATTTTGCAATCCTGCCAAAGCCTTGTCCTTTTCCTTCGTCAGCTTGTGTTGGTTATCTTTATCTCGTAGTTTCATTTCGTTTACATATGTAATGTTAGTAATTTCGAACGTTACTTAGCCTAAGGAGTTCTTGTAAATTAATTCTGAAGATCCCAATTGGGAGAATTAATAAAACAATAATTAATAAAACGTATTGTAAGTATAAACTTTTGTTTTAGTATAGTAAACTTTTGTTTTAGGATAATAAGTTAAGTCCAACATTTTGCAGATAAAATCCATGCCTAAATTTCCCTTTTTCTTTCATGAATCTGGTAGAATGACCATTCAAGCTCGTCATAAAGCTTTGCCGATCGATTTGTGCTTTGTTTGTTGACTTTGTTCTTTGTTTTTGTTTCATTATGAAATGACAACAAAAACTAAGTTCATTTTTACAAAAGAGAAAATGGCAGTTGAATCTGAAAGGCATGAAGATGTCTATTAGAGTTGTTCAAAGTTTCAATGTCGTAGCGGAGCTCCCGCGCGCGCGCAGCGGAGCACCATGGGTAAGAAAATTTGGTAAACTATCCATCCCAGAAAATTTGGTTATGACGTAGCGTACGCCCACCCGTACACACACTTCATTTAAGCCGATGTCAAATGTCACAATAGATCTTGCACAACTTGACTAGCCTTTCAGTTATGTAAGCCATCCGTATGAGTACGATTAGATTGACAGCTGTCAAAATCAGACATCCGCTGACAATTATCACATGACTATGTCGCGGGCTCAGATGAAAGACCAGTCGTCTTGCCCCTACATATAAGCTGTTATAATATGTCACACTTGCCAATTCAACATAAAAACGAAACTACGCCGGGCAAGGCTGTCAGTTGGCTGACAGTCGTTTAAAGTTATATTGGGAAGCCAAATTAAGGTCAATTGACAGCTGTCAAAACAGGACATGTGCAGACCAGTATCAGAAAACTAATAACGTGGGCTCAGGTTCGCTGAGGTATACGATCTGGCATTTTCTACTACAAGCCGGACGGATATGCCTTACTCACACTCGTAGTCTGTTAATTCGAATATTCGCCAATCTAATTAAGGTTAATTGACAGCTGTCAAACTAGAGTATACGCTGACCATCATCACCTGAGTGTATCGCGGGCTCATTTTTCTATCCATTGGGTTCACGTAGTGTTTAAAGTTTTGCGCTGATATTTTATTTGATCACGTGCTCAGTTCGAAGCCCCAGAGGTTAGAAAATCTATCCATCCTACAAAATTCGGCAATCACGTGACCTTACACCGACCACCCGACCGTCCGCGCCACAGTCATACCAATGTTTAACCTCACACTTTCTAGCTAATTTGAGAGCCTACAACCTGATATTGTACATCATGTTTTGATTAATTGACAGCTGTCAAAATAGTGTTTCTGCTGACCAGTATCGCCTGACCGTATTGCGGACTCAGGTATCGACCCACTGAGTTTGAGTATTTTTTTGAAGGTATCCGCTGACAAGTTGCTACTTTTCACATGATCGCAGGCTCTAGTTCAATTTTTTTAAAATGCATATGAAATAAGTCGTGTTTATGAGTCCGTTTTAAAATTTTGATTTCGAACTGACTTCGGACGCGAAAATTCAACCCGCTTTTACATGCAGGTTAGGCAATCGCTCTTGACTTTTCTCACTGTCACGCGTTGATCACGCTCTACGTCCAACTTTTATGTTCTGATTGGTCAAAATTTGACAGGTGAGTTCATGCGGAAAATTTATGCAGCGTCTGGAAACTTGCTTACTGATAGCTGGAGCTGACAGAGTTTTGTGTCATCTTGTGATGTTTTAAACTGTCGTTCTCTACTTGGTGTACAAAATGAAATACAGCTGCTAGCAAGATTGTTCTGTAATTCATGGCTGGTTTGTTTATTGCGCTTTATGTTGACAAATGCACCGGTCGTGAAAGTCATTGGAAATCCGATTTCGGATGGCATCGTTTTCAAGAATGAGCTTCCTCACTTGTCCTTGCTTGAGGCGTAACAGGGTTGAAAAGTCTCCAGCGATTCTGGAACACTTGATAACCTTCTGAAGCAGCATCTCGACTGGTAAGCCTGAGCAATTATTGTCTTTGATGTGTTTTTTTTTTTCGGTTTCCTGAAGTCGAGCGTATGGTTTATGCGGCTTAAGTTTATACACGAGCGATGATCTAACCAACAATAGTATCAGGTTTAAAAAGCCTTTAGACATTTTTTGACCGCAAATTCAAAGAAAAGGTTCCAAAGATTATTTAGTTATGATTTTGGTTATAAACAGAAAGCTCTGAGCGATTTTCTTGCCTCGAGTTCATCTTGAAAAAGAGCAAACACCGGGAAGCCGGCTTAAAACATAAACAAGTTTATGCTTACCTGACTCATGATTTTCAGAGACACTTTACTCTCAATACTTCTCTTCGTGAATGAAAATTATTGTCTCAGTCTGTACATGTTTCACCGAATTATATTTATTTTATTGATTGTTAGTAGTCCCTCCCGCAATTTTTATCGCTGCACCAGTTGTTTGCAGTCGAACATAAACATCGCATACAGGAATACTCAAAACGCCGCGCGTAAATATCACTCGCTTTTAAAGATTACACATAACAAAACCACATACACAGTTTAATAAATAAAGGGAAATAAAACCTAAACATAGCAATTTCCCTATCGTGTTGAAGCGTAAATGGTAACTCTATTAATCGCACTGCAAATTTGCCTGTCAAAAGTGAGAACCCGTCCGGCTGGCCGAAAAGGTGATTTTGGGAATTTTTTTTAATCGTTTTCATGCTAAAAGCCCATAATTATTACCCTGCATATCACATAGGACCAGATTTTTCTAACGGAAAAGTCCCGCATTATGGAATTCTTTTCAAGAAAACGTTTGATAATTCAATGCTATAATTTGTTTTGCAAAGGAAGCGCTTGCTTTGACGTCGTGGATATTGAATGAGTGCAAATTGTCTTACAAATTTGTGAAAAACTGCAGAATGATAGGGCAAAAAAAGAACAAATTCTGTCCAAGGTCTGTATGATAAAAAAGGGCCTCATAGTACTGTTTACCGGAGACGTGTTGAGAAAAAGTATGTTTAAAAGGCTGGTTTACACGCCACCAGATTTACTTGTAAACTAAACTTGTCGAACACAAAAAGTCCGGCCTGATTTTTTATTTTGGCCTCCCTTTTAGACAGATGAATGCAACGTGTCAATTGGCTGCCACCAAGGACTATCGTGGCTCGTGTGGTTCTTAAAATTATATTTCGGGGTTGTCCAATTATCCGTAGTCTCTCTAACGGAACATTGTTGGAGAGACTGGTGAATGCGACATTATGATGCAACAGCTAATGCAAATACAATACACGAATAGGTCTATTTGTTTTCCAGGCCTAATCTACTGTGATCGAACACAAGAGAGATCATTCTCTCTTGTCGAACATGATTGCTATTTTTGGGTGTACAAATAAGACTATTAACGCGATGTAAAATTTGTTTCACTCTTGGACTGTCAAATTATTTTTCTCTAAAATCACTTAGCCTAAATTTGCCTCAAAAGTCACATGACTGTGCCCTATCTGTGGATTACAAGTTTATTGTTTGATTTAAATTATGAATTTATTAACGGGAGCTTCGCTTTTAGCCCTGGCTAAATCTATATATTATAGTTTGAAGACCTAGACCATTTTTTAAATGACCCAATTTAAAAGCTCATGTGGGAAATATGACCCACTTTGACCAATTTCCCGATTGAACACTGCCTACAGTGAATCTTATGAATCTGGTAAAATGACCATTCAAGCTCGTCATAGAGTTTGTTAAAGTGCATTACTTACCTCCGGTAACAATATAACTAACAGAAAGAGGGTCATGTTTCCGTCCCGTTCCACTCAAGTCTCTGACACAAATCCTCATCGATTTTAGGCCAACTCCCTGGAAAAGAATGAAACTCTTTGCGATGAGATACTTCACCTTTTGCTAAACCAGAGAATTATTTTAAGAAAATCTGTAGAAAAGTAACGTACCTCCACCCATGCCGTGACAATATTATTTTCTGGTAAAATAACGTTTTTCATGTTGCGGTTGTAATAGTGATGAACTGAAACCAGGACCACAGGTGACGCGTAGAAAGTGGTGTTGTGATGAATATTCTGTGAAAACAGTGAATAAGGAAATAACAGTTTATTACGTACTACTTCTTCATTTGATAAAACTGCCAGGACAGCGCAAATATGATTCCTATTGAGGTTAAGTCAGAAAATGGTGTGAGCTATTTTTGGATCAAGACTGAAACTCTTAACTCATTCTCTGTCAAAAGTAAACAGATGGAAAAATGTCGCAACACCTCCAAGTGTCTTTTTGTAAAATGCTGTCTTAAAAAAAATAGTCTATCATTTTTAAAAGGCTGTCAGAAGTTTAATACCGCAGTATCTTGATTATATATTCCAAGGTTAGAAGGAACAGCTTCATAACACTTTGTTGTTCACTCTAGCATACGCGGTGAAAGGATTGATGTCCAATGAGGATTTCTTTTATCAGGTGTTCAGCTTTTACCTAATGACAAATAGCTGCTGTCAAAATCATAATATGGAGCCGACAAACTGTAAGTATTAAATTAGAATAAAGGTACTTGACAGAATCCAAAGTTGTCATATGATGTCGGTGTGCCAAGGTTTGGAAAAGTAAATTCTCCTGTCATGGTCAGATTAAAATTAGAACCATTTCCCACAAACGCGAACCAGTCCTGAAATGATAAAATTTTAAAAACATAAACGTCGAGACACTGCTATTTCCCTTTAACAGTTTATGGAAAAATTTTCTCAGTTTATTTAAACCAAATAGTAAGATACATGTATAACGTACAGGCGTATTTCCATTCAGTGTGTGTCGGCTGGGCAAAACACATTGTAGTTTGTATGTGTTTAATAATAATAAGCCAACGACCCCTATGCCACCATCGTCGAGGTTCCGAAACCACGGGGATATTGTAAATGGACATTGGTCCCTCTATACCAGAAAACACCAGGTTGGTGTCTGGTACGGTATAGGCTATCTTGTAGATTGATCTCTCTGAGCTTTGGTTAGCAGTCCGTTCAGTGATGGTGGCACGATAAACTATTGGTTAGTGGAAACCTTAAAACACAACTTATTTAATGAGAGAATGTCCAATTTTATCCTGACGACGTCAACAGACCTGGGGTGATCATCGAAGGTGTCGCGCATGGCAGGTGCCCTGTGGGTCAGCAACGCAGGACCAGTTGTCATCCTGTTACTGTTGAACGACTTCAGAAGAGTTTGAGGTGGTGAAAGGAGAACAGCAAACGACTGTTTAAGTGTTACATCAGCAGTGAGCCAAAGAGGCGACGCTAAAGAAAAAGGATGCCAGACTTGTACATGGAAAACTCTTAACTCCACACTGAATTAACAGAATTTACTGAGCAGAAACAAGACAAGAGACAAGAGTATGATCTCTCAGCAATAGCATGATGAACTTGAAGACAGTGTTGACATCAGATGATTGGAAGCTTGGGCAGGTCGACATCAGAAAGTACACTTTCAAGTTATTCCTTGTCATCCTTGCTGTTTGTAGTAGTTATCTTGGCACTGAATGGCTGTTTACACACCATAAAAAATGTCGCCAGAGTGCATTTACCGATCGAGGAAGGAAGAGGGAGAGGGTTCATTGGTATTTAGGAGTTGTAAAGAGTGAGTGCAAATTCTTGCATGGCTACCTGGAAGAGAGCACAAAGAGGATGCTGCAAATGGCTTTGAAGGAGAAGGTGCTTTTTGAAGAAAAGAACCCTCAGGAATACCAGAAGAAAGAGGAGAAAGTCAGGAACCCGGAGGAAAAAGCCCAAAAAGGAGAGTTTGCTCTGCAAACTTCAGGTGGCTGGAGAGGAGGTTTGGAGATGATTCAGGAGTGATTTTATTAAAAAGGGAACAGAACTGATCCTCGCCGCTTAAGAACAAGCTTTAAGAGCAATTTTTGTCAAGCACAGCATAAATAAAACCTCTGACACACCAATGTACAGATTTTGTGGTGACTTCACTGAAACAGTATGGCATATTGAAGGAAGCTTAGCTTGACCAGAGAGATTAATATATACACTGAGAGCTTTGCAGAAAGTATGGGTTATAGTGTACTGGCAAGTTGTGGAGAAGTGAGGATAATTTGGGATATCACTATCTTCCTACGGACAAGCGGCCGAAGTAAGCTCGACCAGATATTACTGTGGTACTCAAAGGTACACAGGAGTGCACACTTATCTACATTGCTGTGTCAACGGACCAAAATATCTTTATTACTGAGGAGGAGACGGTGGAAAGGTATCAAAACCTAGCACTCAAACTTACATTAAAAGAATCCAAAGAGGCTAGTGGCAGTAATACCCATCGAGATTGGTGCACTTGGAAGCAAATGACTGGTGTGGGAGGTTTAGTCTGCCTTACGTATTTGGAAGTGCATAGTTGTCAGCCATCCTTGGTGCTGCTCATATCTTGCGGAAAGTGTTGAATCTCTAATCTGCGGGAAGCTGCTGAGACATGGCTTTGAAAGACGCAGAAAAACAGCAGAGAACTGGAGGGTCATTGATGGTGATGGTGATGATGTCAATCCTTAAGCTAATAATGATAATAACAATAATAATAATAGTGATGCTACATAAAGACTAATGATAAAGATGACGATTACAATGCTACATAAAAATAATGATATTGACGATAGTGATGATCGTGATGATGATTATGATGATAATGATAATGATGATGAATAAGGTGCTAATGATGACGACAATGATAGTCATGCACTCTTACTTTTCCTCAGTAAAATCTAGCTAGCCGAGCCATGGAACAATTGAAAACCAAACAGGCATACCCACCACCACTGTATCTTGGTGTTTTCCATCAAATGGTAAGAATTCCTTGATGCACACCTCAAAGCTTCTAGAACTGACGTTCTCTAACCAAACATACACTGCATCACTGGGCTTTGTAGCTCGAGTGTACTTCGCCGAGACAAAAACAAAGGGCCTCGCAGCGAAGCTCTGGAATTTTTAAAATCTTCGTCAGTATTTCCATGGGAAAATCATAGGACAAACGTTTCTTTTATTTGATAAATCGGTCTCGCGAACTCGATAGAATCAATCATACACACATGCAAAGAGGAATGAATACATCCACACAGGCGTAAGATAAAAGGGAAAAATTATAGTCGTTAGGACGTCACAAATGTTGAACAGAGACACAGGCTCAACTGGATTAACAATTGCAACATAGATGACCTAGTAGTGCATAGCAAAAATGGACCTTGTGCTTCTAACACTAACCTTTTTAAACGTCACTTTGTCGCACTTGGTTTCTGTTGTCCACATTCCACCAAACGCTATGCTGCCAGATGTAACTTGTGGTTGATCTTGGAAAGCTATCCAATTTATGATACCAGTTCCATTAATTATGGCGCGAACCGGAGAGGCGTGGTTGGCCAACCGCCACCGTGTGTGCTTTCTTTCGGATTAGTGACGAAAGAAAGGCACGCTGAGTCTGGGTCATGAATCGTAAAAATCCAGATTTAGATCTGTTCTGATGAATACATAGGCCTTTAAAGTCGTCACGCAACGGGGAAGAAGCGTTGGGTGACGACCCTAAAAATGGCGGCGAAGAAGACTAATGAATACACTCAGTTTGTAGATTCTTCAGATTAAAAATTTAATCTCTCCTGGATTTCAGTAAATGAACATTGGATCCGTTTTTGAATTTGGATTTTCCCAAAGATACCCTAGTCTTTTTAGGCACGCCCATAATAAGATGACAGCTGCTTTGTATCCTTATCTGAAAAGCGTAAAAGTTGTGTTACAAAGGACGATTCGCAACGACTATTTTTTGCGCAACACAGCATTGCAAGGCCGGAACAATGTTGCAACCATTTGAATCAATGTCGCAACAATGTTGCAACGCTGTGTTGCGCTAAAAATCGTTGTTGCTAATCGTCCCCTGTAACATCACCTTAAATCGCATATTATACGGCTGATTGCTACTTGGCACTTGACAGAGACTGATCTTGCTTTTCCATCTAGCCAAAAGTCCAGACTTCAACGCCAAGACAAATGAAATCCTCGGTGGCGGAAAGCATCTCGCTGTCATAAGTTTCGCAAGCAGTGCTTCTACCATGATACAGATCACTGTCTAACCAAAGCCCAAATTTCCCCCTGAAAATTAACAAAAATTTAATAGTGATCAAGGTACTTCATAGTCTTTAACGCAGCCGTTCTTTGTGTCCTCGCGTCAGCATACTAGAGGCGATTACTATTTGTCAGTTTTGGCTGGCTAGAGCAGCCCGATCAAAAAGAGAATTTCACTATTTATCATAAACGTTACAATTTCCTCAAATTTGATTGGTGCGTTGACTGCTTTATTTTTTACCAATCATTATGTAGGGTTGTAATCGGACAGTTGACTGTAATCGAACACCTTAAATCGCAGAATTTATTAGCCTGAATTTCATCCGATTACTTCGAGTCGTTATTACTCCCCCAGTAACGTCTGAATCGACCGGCCGTTAATGCCGTCCAGTGACGTCACTACTCCTTGACCTTTGCTTTAATTCATGCAAAAAGTATCACACGATTTTCAAGTGGCAAACCGAGAAATATCGTTTGGAAATGTCTGCATGATACAGAACTGCTTTATTTTTTTCGATCGTAATTCATGTTTAATGTTCAAACTATCAACTGCATGCAGTACAACTCTGAACCGGTTGTACTAGATTCTACAATCAAACTCGGTCGCAATCACGCAATAAAATAAATACACACACGCAACACTTAGTTCAAAAACACAATGATTTGCTTTAATTGAAAAGAAGCTATTTGGTCCTTAACGAAGAAGAAAACAAGGAGACAAGAAAGAAAAGCTAACAGAATCATTACACTTGACGGCAAAAATAGCAAGAAGGTCGAATCATAACATTGATCTCAGAAAACTTCGCGTAAACAAAATCATCGGCCGCCGAAACCACAAAGCGGCTCTAAATGAAAAACCTACCGACTCTCCGCAATGATTCTTCATTCGCAGTTCAATTTAGCATTTCAGTTTCGACGACAAGGGCAATTTTGCTGTTTATGATAAAGATTAAGCTTATCGAAATGTTTGAACTAAACGAAAGAATGCCAAAGATGCGATCCGCTGAATATTAAGCGACAATCCCGCTAAAATTTTTCATAATTATACATAATTATGCGAATGTTTAGACAATCAACCAATCAAAATCACTACCCGGTTTTCGGGTAGTGAGTGACGTCACTGGACGGCATTAACGGACGGTCGATTCAGACGTTGTTGAGAGGAGAAAACGACTCGAAGCAATCGGATGAATTTCAGGCTAAGAATTTATCACAATGACCAAAGCAAAAATGGACGAATTTTTAACATTACACAGTGTCTCTGTGATATTTTCCCTAATTTTGGATAATTGGTATTAAAAGCTCTTTCACAAAAACAAAATGCATTTGTTTTCTCGAAAATTGTAATGATTATGATAAAATTGTAACAGAAATTCGATTCGTGTCGTCCAATTCGGTCTGTAATCATTCCCGTGATTAAACAAATCGGACTTCCGCGATTTTGTTAATCACTCCTATGATTACAGAAAAAAATTCGAGAAAAGACTTATGTTTCATGTTTAAATTACTCAGACATCTGGTCGGCCAGTTCTGACTTTTGAAAAGCGTTCTTGGTACTTCGTCGCGTGAACAGACCCATCATGCTTTTTCAAACATAACACAACATAATAGAACGAGCTGTTGGTCCTAAAAGTTCTTCGAAGTCATGTAAAGGTGAAATAAAATCAAAAGACAGATCCAAATGTTGGATCTAGCAATGTGGGCAGAAATTTGGACCAACTCAAGGGCCCAAAGAACAAAGGCGGGTTGAGGTTTAGGCAGTTAGAGACAAAAAATGAAAAAAGTCAAACGAAGAAGGGTTTTAACTGAGCGTTTTCACTCACGTGACCAGCATCTATGCAAATTTATGGGAACAAAAGAAAGTGTTTACATAAGAAAAGAGTTCAACTCCCACAGAACTGGTTTGAGACACCAACATGGCCGCCGTTTTATTGTTTTGGAACACCAATATGCCCGCCGTGACGTCATGTGAAAACGCTCTATATAAAAGACATGAACTCATTAACACACAACCTCGTTTCCAGGGTGCTTTCCTACCCGTGACCTGGGAACGATTCGGTTGAGCAACACATAACTCAACTACGGACTGAAGATCATTGCTTTGTCGATTAAAATAAGTTTTATTTCATTGATGTAATTTGCAAATCATTATTAGATTCATGAACAAAATAGTATAGTATACGCATTGTTCGTCAACACCCGGAAAGGAAGAGTGCCATTAAATATAAAAAACACTGAAAAGAAAACACTTACTCACTGCTTCCAAAGGCAAGTCCATTTGCATCTCCCGTCATGTAGTAAGAATTTCGTCCACGGCATGGATAAATCTACAAAAAGAGCCAAGCAAATGTAGATACCTGTATCTCTAACTACATGTGATATTGTGAGACTACGTTTCCCTTGCTCCAGAAGACCGTTCTTAAAATACCTAAGATGAAATAAACCGTGCTTACGGTTTGATAAGGCTCCCGAGACGGACTTTTGTTTCTCTCGGCGCTCGTTGTCTTCTCTTTGCGCTTCGCGCCTTGTTGACGCGGATTTGCCGCGCAAAATTTGTATCGATAAGAACAAAATATCCTCTGGAACCCAGGGTAAGACTACGTTGCGTCCCGATAATGAACATAACTTTTCCCCAGGTAAGGGAATCCGGATTCCGGAATCCGCGGAATGCTGGTCGTCCGCCAGATGAAACACTAAACAATATATTTAGTTTTCGATCTTATCAATAAGCTTACCTTGAACTGTGGTCTACAGGTGAAGAAATATGATTTTCCAAACCTACAGAAACTAGCGTCCATCCGAGGAGAAATTGGAGAAAATACACCAAACACCTAATAAACAAATGTTAACAAAAAGAATTGGATTTCATGATTTCATGTATGATGGAAAGTTACCTATAGTGTAAATTTGTGCGGGAGGCAGAAATCGTTCGAAGAAGGCCATGAATGACATGAGAGCGATTTCGTCAAATAGGTCAGGGATACACGCATAAATCTTGAGGCTAGGTCTGCGCTAGCTAGACTGCCTGAATTCGAAATAAAAACATCCCGGTTTGGTCGCGTGTCCAGAAATATGAATCCGCAAACTAAAGTAAACAGTACGAATTAATGTTCTCCGATTGTCTGATGTGTGTAAACGCCTACAAGTCCAAATACCCTATTGCTAAATGTAATAAGTCCGGAAACATTTATGAATCCGGAGAAATCTCCTCTAGTATAATATAGCTTGAGAAAGTGATTTCGATCGGCAAATTCCAATGATGGCGTGTAATGCAACGTTTTTTATCGTTAACTTTCTTTGAAAAATTCGAACGAAGTGTACTAAAAGACCAACAGGAAGAAAAAGTATTGGAAATTCGGAAAGAGTGATGGAAAAAACTCCTAAATGCTATTGTATATTAATTAATAAAGGTAATAGGACTAAATGGAGTCCAATTCATTCTGTAATCATATCAGTGTTTTACGCGGTAGTCCGATTTGTCAAATCACGAGTATCATCACAGATCGAATTGGACGACTCAAAGTTCTTTTACCAATTAATCATAGCTACAACAAAATTTGTGATATTTTTAATTAGGCTTTTAAAAATTAAAACACAAGAAATTCCGATAGTTTTATGCCCAGCAGTGAAAAAAAAAGCTATTTAAGTGTGGCACGATGGCGCGTACTGTCCAATTACTTAGGCATCACGCGTATTGTTCTGTTACACTGTCAGTTGATAGCCAATCAGATTTGAGAATTTGTTATAGTTATGATTAACACGAAAATCGGTTCCAGATGACACTATATAAATAGAGCTCACTTACAAATCCCTCTTGATCCTTTACTACCAATAGAACAGGAGTTTCCACGTCTCTCAGCCTATGATAGAGCATATTCAGGCTCATACCATGTTGATTTGTACTATAGACCAGTATCCAGGTGGATGATGGGACATGCCGTGAAAGCTAAAAGAAAAAGATTAAAAGAAGATAAGACATGTGCGGAATTGGCTCCTTTTATTCAAACGTTTGATAGCACTCAGCCTGTTCGAGTTCAGATTGTGTGAATGGCGCATTTTGCGCTGAACAAGGTCAAATTTAGCCGATCGCCGCTTTGAATGTTACTTCACTGAAGTGATCCCCCCTAATAACTTTTGATGACTTTTGCGATCCCCCCTCCCATGTCTTCATTTTGCGAGCAAATTTGAGTGGTCCCCCCCCCCCCCCCCCTGAATCCTTCCAAACTTTTTAGCGATATCCCCTTTTGGGTTCTCAATTACGACTGATTCCCCCTTTTTTTCTCCCAAAAATCAAGTGATCCCCCCTAAAATCCTCCCCGCCCCCAGGCGATAAATAATGACCGGTCTCTTACCAGTGGATACTAATTTATGCGATGCACAGCACTATCCACCTTTTGAGCCACTAGGGCGAGATAAGCCCGCGTTCTCGGCCGCACCTGCCTCAGGGTCTCAATTGAGATAACTGAGGAAAATGCGCTGCCTTTGCTCTGGTTTTGCAATTAGTTAAACTTTATAGTCTTCTCAGATGAAGAAGGAAATTCGTAGGCCCCGTCTCGTAACAGTTGAACTGTGATATGTAAAATAACAATTAAAGAAACGTAGCAAACTCTAGCAGTAACCATATCCCATCTGTCAAGGGTTGTGGAGTTGGCACCCTCGTTACAAACGAGGGCAACTCATTTGTAACCCACCTCAAATGCGCAGGTATGTTCCCAGAAAAACTGAACGAAATCCCAGAGAACATAAGCTTTTCTTTAGTTCAGAACTTGACTCAACCATATATTACCACACGACAAGGAGAATACAGCAATTCACAGCACACTGAAAAACAAATAGTCTATTCAAAGACAACAGACGGCAAATTGTTGTTGCTCAAACTATGCAAAAGTCGTAAATGATTGATACCTTATCAATATCTTCCTCTCTTAAAAGATGGGATTCTTCGTCGATTAACTCTTCTACTGTACTTGAGCAAGCCGACCTACAGAGCAAAGGAGAACATTATGAAAAAGCATCATATCAAAAAGGAGACAGTGTTTCATCACATATCGCACACTGTTGAAAGGAAGATTACTACTGAAGAGCGACTTTCTGTAAATACCACGGATAGGTGTGCAAGATGGAAAAATCGAAATCCCCCAAACTTTGTCACAATAAAGCCCTTTGGAAACTATTTTAGAAAATACAAGACTCAGTTCGTTTGACTTAATATTTTCCAAAATAATAATTTTTTTTTTAATTTTCACCTTCGAGAGGCCTTCAAAACACCGAAAAATGTGCTTGATACCCTCGCTTTGTGAATGGAAACGGAAACTAATACCATAACTTTTCTTACATTAAACAATGTTATGATCCTTCCTTTCTACCTAAACGTTATTACAATTTCAAAAGATTTCAATCTGATTTTTTAAAATTTTTTCAAAATTACCCTCTAAATCAGCATTATCGCGACCATCAATTTTGCCATTTTTCAACGGCGAAAATCCCTTCCTGGTACATGGCTTTCATTAGAAAAATGGTATTCCAGAGAAAGAGCAATGTTTCCCCTATCAATCTGTGAAATAAAATTCTGGGACAATCGAAACTGCGAGTTTTTACAACTGAAAACATTTACGGTACTCGCGTGATTTACGACCTCTGAACTTGCAGTTGTCGTGATGAATACAAGCGAGAACCTAGACAGCACTTGAAACCCTGACGCAAATTAGCCCCTTTTCCGCCAGTTTAAACACCAAAAACGATTTTAGATTTCACAGTGGTAAATTTTCAAAAATAAAAGCAATTTTATTGTGCGAAAGTGTGCTATGAACTTCTTGACTACAAACACTTCCCATACGTGCAATCAGAAGCGAAATGACCGATCTCAAGCGCACAATTCAACATCAAACAGACAATATAACTGCGTTGAAATCATCTCTAGAACATATAACGAAGCAGTACAACGAGGTAGAACGCGGGCTGGTGGCAGCAAGAAAGAAAATTCAAGAGCAGGAAGAAGAAATTGGTGAATTGTACGATCTTCAAGACAAACTAGAACAATACACGAGGAAAAACTCAATAGAAATACATGGTGTACCAGAATGCGCCTACACCGAGACGGAAGACGTGGTGTTAAAATTAGCGGAGGCCCTAGATGTATCGGTGGAACCAAAGGACATCGAAATATGTCACAAGCTGAACAGGAAGGGTAACAAACCAATTATTGTAAAATTTATAAGCCACAAGGTCAAAACAAATCTATACAGGGCTAGGGCTAAGCTAAAAAATGTCAGAGTTTCTAACATCTTCCCGCAGTGCTCGTCGTCAACTCTAGTGCAAGCCGACAGAATTTTTTTAAACGAGAATCTTACCTCGTACAGGAAAAAAATAATGAATCGGGCAAACGAGATGCGGAGAAATGATGAATTGTTGAGTGTCTGGTCAATGGATGGATCAATATATGTCAAGACCTCTCCGCAGGGTAAGCCGGTCAGAATTAACGAGCTGGAAGACTTAGATTATCTTTAAATGTCCAATCGGCCAAGGAAGACAAAAACTGTAACTTACATTTGGGACAGGAACAAAAAACGCAAAGTTCGGAGAAGAAGAAGGGAAACGCTCAAAAACTACTTTAATTTACGTTTTGTATAATTTTAGTTTTGTTTGCTTCTGTATTTTTTTTTTAAATTTGCATATATATTCTTCTTGTTTTTTTGTTTTTGTTTTTTTGTTTTTTATTGTAATGCAAGAGAAAGCAAAATACGATATACTTTCTCTAAACGTAAGGGGAATAAGAGATCAAGCCAAACGGAGGAGCATTTTTCTATATCTCAAAGATCATAACTCAAAAATTTATTTCTTGCAAGAAACTTACTCTCAACCAGAAGATGAAATTATTTGGAAAAACGAATGGGGAGGTGAAATATTTTTCTCTCACGGATCCAGGCATAGTAAAGGTGTTTGCATTCTTTTACACCCTACGGTACAAAATAAGATCGATTACTCATTCAGTGACAAGGCTGGAAGAATCGTGCTAATTACTTGTGTTCTGAATTCTCTAAAATTATCACTGGTGAATATTTATGCCCCGAATAGCCAAAGTGAACAATTAGATTTCTTACAAAACTTAAACAATTGCCTTATCGACAAGTCAGAAATTTCCACGCTTATTGTAGGAGGCGACTGGAATTGCACACTATCAAAGATAGATAAAATTGGTGGCACAATTTGGAAACCAACAAATTATCGAAACCTGATTTTGACAACTATGGACGCTTTCGATCTCGTTAAACATAAAGAAATCGAAAGCAATTTGGTTGGGAAAATGGGAAAAAAACAAAAGTTATCCTTTACAACTAAAATGGTTACATAGTCCGGCTCGCCTCTTAGGAATTCATGTTTCTTATGATGAGAAGGGTAACAATGAATTGAACTTTAATCTGAAAATACGAAAACTTCAAACAAAGCTGGATATGTGGAGATCTAGAGACCTCACACTATTTGGGAAGGTACTGATAATTAAGTCCCTAGGATTGTCACAATTAATTTATTCAGCTTCAATTCTTAATGTTCCCGAAGATATCGCAAGCACAGTGAAAACAAAGTTTTTTAGTTTCTTATGGAAAAACAAAAGGGATAAAATTAAACGAACTGGGCTCTATCAGGATCTGGGAAGAGGCGGAATACGTATGGTAGACATCGACATAATGTTTAAAGCTCTAAAACTAGCCTGGATTCCAAGATTACTGACTCCAGGGAACCAGAATTGGAAAACAGTTCCTGATTATTACCTAAGAAAATTCGGAGGTTTGAACTTTTTACTGAGATGTAACTACGATGCGAAATACATAAAATCTATTCCATTGTTTTACCGAAATATTCTAGTATACTTCAGTGAATTAAAAACTCTGTACAGCTTTGATCAAGCACAAAATATAATTCTATTCAACAACAAAGAAATACTTGTTGACAGTAAAACCTTTTTTATCAGGGAATGGTTTAAAAAAGGTATCCTGTCAATACAAGATCTCTTACACAATACCGGTCAACCGATGACCTATCAGGAATTTACGAATAAGTATTCCTGTCAAACTAACTTCCTTCAATACTATCAAGTTATTAGCGCTATCCCAAAGCACCTATTAGCCAAAGCAAAATCAACGAAGCCAATTAATAAAGAGTTATATTCTGATAATAATCTTAGTCTACAATTAAATGAATCGATAACTCTATATCTGAACAAAATCAAGACTAGCGACTTCTATACGTTATTATGCACAAAAATCCACACAACAGGTCATTCTGGGCCACAGAGATGGAGCAAAGATCTTTCCTTGGATGAAGATAAATGGGAAAAAATATTCACCTCCCTAAAAACCGTCTGTAGAGAGACCAAATTAAAGGAATTTCAATATAAATTAATCCACCGAATTGTAGTCACCAAAAAGGAACTTTACCGCTATGGAATCAAGGAAGATGATGAATGTATATATTGTGGTGAAAAAGACTCTATTAATCATACTTTTAGAGATTGTCATTTCGTCAAGATTTTCATTCAACGGGTTATCAACTGGTTCAATATAGAAAACAAGATCAATCTCAACCCCTCTAGCGAAGAAAGACTGTTCGGCATCCTCTCGGACTTACATGAAAAGGTACTAGTAAGGAAATTCAATTATACCATGTTTATGAGATACTACATCTACGCCAACAAACTACACAACAAACCAATTCTCCTCCAAGACTTCGTTGGTAAAATGATAATTAAATACAGAATTGAAAAGCTATAAAATAGACATGAAAAGTAACTCCTCTGACCTTTTTTTTTTGTGTGTGTGTGTTTATGTGGGGGTGTGTGTGTGTGTGATGTACTAGAATTGTAAGTAGTGTAACCATTGTAATTATTAGTAGTACGAGCATCGTATGGATGGTATTGTCAGTATAGCCAATATTGTAAATAGTGCAAGTATAGTGAATATTGTTGGTAGTATTTAGTTTCAGTAGTGTTTAGTACTGTAAACATTTAATATATGTCTGTAAGGCAAAATAAATAAATAAAAAAAAAAAAAAAAAAAAAACTTCCCATACGTGCGTATTTGTTTACTTTTGCCGTACACATATGTACAAAATGGCTAATAGTGTCGGTAGCTATTCTTTAAAATGCTCTCATTTCTCATGAACCAAATCGTTATAGCTATAAAAAAAAAAGGAAAACATTTTGACCTACCTCACATTATTTGACAACAGACCCGAATCCTTTACTGCCTTTAGCGAAACGAGATTGCGTGACAAAGAACTTTGAGACCCAGGTTATACCGCGCAGACAGATACCATTCCGAAAAAGAAACTCACGCGGCACCTTCTGTAGCTATGAAAGCGAAACATGTAAAAAATCAAAATCCTTAGTTTCGTTGACTTATCTGCCAGAGCGACCCTGCAAACGTAACACTAAAAAAATATTTTTTCGTCAAAAGACTATATAGGGGTGGGCCCTTATACAGTGGAATAAAGAACCTACGAATGATTTTCTTTACCTCGATAATAGTAAAATATGCCGTAAAACCTATATTAAAGCCCCCTGTCAAATAACCCCCCTCCCTCTGATTAGCCCCCCCCCCTTCTATCAAGCACCCGCTTCCCACCCGTAATTATTCTTCACTAATAAATGAAAGACTGTATTAATCAATCACGACCGTAAAGGCTTCGTGTGGACTGATCCGGGATGGTTTATTTACCAACGGGAAGTTCGGATTTGATAATGATTTTCGACTGCATGACCTAAAACTTCCTGTACTTGAGCTTTTCCACTTTGTAGGCTTTATGGAGAAACGATACCATCTTAGTTTCTAAATTAAACATATTAAGCCCCCCGTCTCTATTAAGCCCCTCCCCCTCAAATGAGCTTGAAATAATGAGCCCCCCGGGGGAGCTTAATAGAGGATTTACGGTATGAAAAAAAAGACCTCGATATTCTTGGGTTGCACGTGACGTCACCAAAAATCAAACTAAGAAACTATCAATTCTTCTGAGTTTCTACTTTCACGAGGTATTACAGTACCTAAACACCTTTACATAAACAAATTTTTGGTTCGAAAGGGTTCTTCGTTTTGCGAGAGAGGACGCTTGAATTTCCAGGCTTTTGCGTGACGCGGCATTTAGCTGGCGGCCGGGAAAGCTCTTATGTCATTTAAAAAATTACCGAGTTTGGGAGATTTTGAAATCTAAACATTCCTTGTCTCAGAATAAATATTACTGTAATCTTTATGAGTTCCTCAAGCGAAGAATTCACGCATTAGTAGGAAAACTCGAAAACAGATGTTTCTGTTGGCATCCGGCGGCCATATTGGTGTTCCTGAAAGGGACACCAACATGGCGTTTCCATACAAAGCTTTATAAATTTAGGTAAACCGTTTTTGCCAATATCTCGCATTTGAAATATTTCACAGACCTGATTCTTGGCAAGGGTTTTTGTATATTTATCTTTTTTCATTTCCCAGATTCTAGTCCTTCTGTATTGAATGGTTTGCATTTTTATTTTTCATTGCGTGACAGTGCAAGCCGAGAATAACGAAACCTCGTTTTAGCGAGCAAATTTCAGGGGCACTCAACGAATCTTTTCTGTAAAATATATCATGGGAGAAGTAGATATTGCCTAGAATTTTCTATAGCTTGAGGACGCCTAAAAATTTCTAGACGACCGTTCCGTTCTTGTTCAATTTTCGAAGGTTATCTTATAAATTCCCTACGATTTTCTGAAGTTTAATTTTTCAAATTTTACATCCCAGGTTAGGCTAATTTTTCATAGAAAAGAGGAAGCCTAAAATGGTCGGATTCAAACATGTGATTGAGAGAGGAATCAGAAAAATTCTCACTTTCGTGATACGTTAAATTGCATCTAAAATTTTTGGGAAAATAATACTGAAGCCCTTGTAATTTCAAAAATGCTCAATGCAAGTTTCCCTAGGATGACCGAACAGGAACAAATTTTACAAGCCGCTTAGAATGCATTTCTAGAGATCTAAAAGTACTCTGGGTGCACCATTGAAAAATGTTTTCAATGAATTTAGAAGGAAACCGTCGTTGGGTGGCTCAGAAATTTTTTTAGGCCCTTGGCCCTTCGTTAAATCGAGGTTCCACCGTAGTCTTTTGTTTTCATCACGCTCGTTTTAAAATACGATTATGAATTCCTTACTTGTATTCTTAGGAAAAAGCGCTAAGTCGTAGTCTAAAATGTCATCCGTCCCTTCCCTCCACCCCCTAAGGGGCCACAGCAGGTTTCGGGGTGGGGCGAAGGCACGCATAACATTTCAGACTAGACATGGCGTGGCTAAAAAACCTGCATAACCTTATAGCACCTCTTGTGTTTAATTTTCTGTAGTTCTGGCAAACTCGAACAAGTTTTGCATTTCTGAGGAACGTTTTGCCAAAATATAGGTTATGGCACATGTCAAGCCAGAAAAAGTAAGCAGTTTGATAGAAAATGTCAAGTACGACTGAACAACGCCCGTAAAAGCGCCCCTAATGACTCGGGCGGGAGGGGGAGGCTGGGTGGGGAGGGGAAACTCTGAAATTGAGCAAAGAGGACCTAGCTCTAAGCACACCGCCTGCTTTTTAGTTGTCCGTTTCCCTTGGCAATAAATTTTACCCACAGTGTCGAGCAACTCTTTAAAGGAGATTGCAAACCCTTATATTTGGGCCCGTCAGGAACGCTCAGCGGTGAAACCAAAGATCGCGCCCTCAAAAAACTTATTTTAACTTACTGAAAGCTGTTTTTTCTTGACCTATTTAACTTATCGTTAGGAAAGAAGAAAAGGAATCTCATAATTAGCGTATGTATAAAACTATCAAGAAATCTCGAAATTCTGGGTTTTCTAAGAGAACAAATACTTTCGAAAAATTTAGGAGAAAGTCCGTGGACTGGAAATAACTCGCTATCAATTATCCCGAAGATATCCGAATATCTCACATTTCAAGCCCACGTTAATTCGCTTCATTTTTGAGGGGAGCCAACATTAGCCGCGCCACTGTTATTTTTTTGCGCCTGGGTATCTCACGTTATCCTAACGCGTATCCACAAGTGTGTCTTACATCCTACGCTTACGTACAGGTTATATACCTGGAACGATGGGGTATGTGATATATTCACCTGGTACCGCCCCGAGGGCTACGTGTGTAAGACTGTTCCTTTTCAGATTTTCAATAGCAATGCAAAAAACAATAGCTTTTAGTTAGTGCGAACGGCCTTTCCTTCTCTTTTATTTTCGTTTCCTTTTTTTCTCAAAAAACGCAGTTTTTTTTCAAGGTGCGAGGGGCGTGATCATTGGTTTCACCGCTCCAGCGTTCCAGACGGACGCAACTATACGGCTTGCAATCTTCTTTAAAGAGTTGCTCAAAAATTTGAGCGAAATTTTTCTCCAAGGCAGACTCACAGCTAAAGCGCAGACGGTATGGTTAGACCTAGGTCCTCTTCGCTCCATTTCAAAATTCCCCCCCTCCCCCTGCCAGAATCATTAGGGGCGCTTATACGGGCGCGGTTCAGTCGTACTTGACATTTTCTATCAAACTGCTCACTTTTTTCTGGCTTGACATAAGCCTATATTTTTCCCAAACGTTGCTCAGAAATGCAAAACTTGCTCGAGGTTGCCAGAACTACTGAAAGCTTTGCTTTTAACACCAGAGGTGCTATAAAATTATGCAGGTTTTCTAGCCCCGCTATGTCCAGTTTGAAATGTTCTGCGTTTCTTCGCCCCACCCCGAAACGGGCTGCCGCCCCTTACGGGGTGGAGGGAAGGGACGGATGGCATTTAAGACTAGGAATTAGCACTATTTTCCCCCTAAATGTCATTTTTCTAAGGATACAAGTAAGGAATTCATAATCGTATTTCAAAATGTGTAAGCAGGCGTTTATGGAAAGTAAGAGAATATAAGGGCCAACCACTTCATAGTCTGTTGTGGAAAATATGTTTTTTCAGTCTTACGTTTTCATAATCGCTCTAGCAGATAAGTCAGTGAAACTAAGGATTTTGATTATTTACATGTTTTGCTTTTATAGTTACAGAAGGCACCGCGTGAGTGTCTTTTTCAGAATGGTATCTGTCTTCAACCTGGGTCTCAAAGTCCTTTGTCACGCAATCTCATTTCGTTAAAGGCAGTAAAGGATTCGGTTCTGTTGTCAAATAATGTGAGGTAGGTCAAAACGTTTTCCTTTTTTACAGCTATAACGATTTGGTTCATGAGAAATGAGAGCATTTTAAAGAATAGCTACTGACACTAAAGCCGTTTTGATACGGCAAAAGTAAACAAATACGCACGTAAGGGATGTGTCGTAGTCAAGAGGTTCATAGCACACTTTCGCACAATAAAATTGCTTTTATTTTTGAAAATTTACCACTGTGAAATCTAAAATCGTTTTTGGTGTTTAAACGGGCGGAAAAGGGGCTAATTTGCGCCAGAGTTTCAAGCGCTGTCTAAGTTCTCCCTTGTATTCATCAATACAACTGCAAGTTCAGAGGTCGTAAATCACGCGAGTACCGTAAATGTTTTCCGTTGTAAAAACTCGCAGTTTCAATTGCCCCAGAATTTTATTTCACAGATTGATAGGGGAAACATTGCTCTTTCTCTGGAATACCATTTTTCTAATGAAAGCCATGTACCAGGAAGGGATTTTCGCCGTTGAAAAATGGCAAAATTGATGGTCGCGATAATGCTGATTTAGAGGATAATTTTGAAAAACTATTAAAAAATCAGATTGAAATCTTTTGAAATTGTAAAAACGTTTAGGTAGAAAGGAAGGATCATAAAATTGTTTAATGTAAGAAAAGTTATAGTATTAGTTTCCGTTTCCATTCACGAAGCGAGGGTATCAAGCACATTTTTCGGTGGTTTGAAGGCCTCTCGAAGGTGAAAATTGAAAAAAATTATTATTTTGGAAAATATTGAGTCAAACGAACTGAGTCTTGTATTTTCTAAAATAGTTTCCAAAGGGCTTTGTTGGGACAAAGTTTGGGGGATTTCGATTTTTCCATCTTCCACACCTATCCGTGGTATTTACAGAAAGTAGCTCTGAAATATTTTCGACGAACTTCAAGGTCTTTGATATTGTGATGAGGCAACAGGATTCGCTCCGACGAAGGGATAGCCCCCGAGGGGTATCCCTGGGAGTTGTGGGGATGTGCCACCCTGTTCTCCGAATCCTGACCCTATTTTAGACCAAAATATGTTATTTTGCTGCATAAGCAGAAATACGTCATCATCACTTAGATTAGAACGCTAACAAAAAATTTCTTAAAATCCATTTCGAATGCGCGCGCATGTTTCTCTTTCTTTCTTACTCATTTGGAATTTAAACGACAAATACCTTCATACACTCCCCTAGTTCGCTTGAAAACCATGCATTATTCCAGAAAAACTGGTCTATACCCGTTTTCAGGCCGAAAAGGCCCACATACCCTTTGGGGCAGCACAGACCTATCTGACTTGTATAACGGAGATTACCAACCTACAAAGTACAGGTTTATAGACTGAATGAGGGAATTGTAACCCATAAACTACTGGATTGTGATAAAATAGTTGTAACCTTGAAATTAGTGGTTGGGCAAGTTGGGGTACAGGAGTTGAGGACTTATTTCTTTCGGAGGAGGCTCATTTCTTCAGGAAACTCTCATTTCTACGATGGAGGTTTAGTTCCACGGAAAAAGTGTGTTTCTTTGAAGGATGCTCATTTCTACGGAGAAGGCGCATTTCTACGGAGGAGGCGTATTTCTGCGGAGAAGGTGGTTCTCTAAGAAAAAGGCGCAATTCTGAAGACGAGATCAATTTTAAAACTATAGCTTACTACTTGTAGAAACAGCCTTGTTTTATATTGTGAAGCTGTGGCACTCGGCCACCGTAATAAAACTACTGTTTCGCTTCTCTAACAGACCTCCTTTTAGCATCTTCGTAAGCCAGCATCTGTTAAAACGAGTAACTAAAAACAAATCATCATCGGTCATTAATACCCTGGGTAACAGAGGGTTTTTCTCGCGTGCAGCGAAGAGCGTCTTCGACCATAGGCCGACACGTCCTCGACCGAAGACACGAGCGGTCCAATCACGAGTGTTCAAATTGCGTTCTGTGCATTCCATTCATTCTTAGTGGAAGTGCAAAAGAATGCTGGCTACAGACATGCAATGCATGCGTAACAACAACCTGGAGATTACGATTGCTGGCTTCTCTTGTCGCCCACAATAGCTCACTTCGGAAAAGAGTGATAGCCTGGAACCCAAACTAAGCGCGCGCTCATTTTTGGGATAGTTTGGGGGAACAAGTCGAGCAGCCACCTTGAATTATGACGAGATGTGCAAGTTGTTGACATGTGTTTTTTGTGCACAAATAACTTCAGGAACTCCCCAGTCCGCGCTTACTTACCTTTATCCGAGCTGCGTTTTCTTTCCGGTTGTTTTGGCTCCACGGCAAAGAAACCATCTCTGGAGCTGTTTCACGGTGCATTCTCCTGGTTTTTCTCGAGGTTAAATTGCCCCAAGCTGAAACATTCCACTTCGCTTTCCGCCATGTTTGTTTACATTTGCGTCCCCAAGTAATCCCATAAATGCGCGCGCTTAGTTTGGGTCCCAGGCTATCACTCTTTTCCGAAGTGAGCTACTAACGTGTGGACTGGGAAAGTTATACCAGAGCTCCTGGCGCCCTCGCTCGCGCGAGCGGAGCCCCATAGCTAAGAAAATTTGGTAAACCATCCATCCGGGAAATTTTGGTTGTGACGTCAGCGTACGCCAGCCCGTACACTCTTTGGGAGGCGAGGGAAGGGAAGGGAATCAGGGTTTTGTTTGTTTGTTTCTTTCTTTTTTGGGTCTTAATAGACTTCTTTCGTCTCCTGTATAAATCTTTCCAAAAAGCTCTTAGAAAACATTACAGCAAAGATAATGAAAAAAGTTCTTGATCTCAAAAGACAAAACAAATGCAAGCGTTTGCTGTCTTGTTTATTGACCACAGATATGCAAAGGCTTTGCTTGCTGTGGCATTACTGAAAACTGACCCTGCCCTTCTTAAGCACACCGCAAGTTAATAATGCAAAATTTCAAAGGATTAATTTTTTTAAGCTGAAATTTATTTGAATTTCCTTAAACATTTTTAAAAAGAATAAATACGTAATAGATATCAATATCGGCGCTTTTTGATTGTTATTAAGTATACCGAAAGAACAATATTTTTTATATTGAACTCAACTTATCGCTGCATAACTTTCCACGAGTTTTACTCTCAAATTTGTTAATTTCTTTACTTAATTATCCAAGATACTGGTTTTTAAGTATACTGCACAGTCCTTTTTGAAAGTGTTTTTATTCGATAGCTATCGCGGGCAGTATCGTTTGAATACAGTTTATTTGTGATTACATTGTGTTCGAATACTAGGAATGAAGGAAGGGAGAGAGCTTCATCATTAAAAGTTCATTTTATATTTTACTGTATTTGAATGGCAATCAACTAGTAATAACCATAGGTTACAAAGTGCGGGTGACAACGATTGAAGGTCAAAACGCTTTTCCTCGGACGCTGTGCTTTGCGCAAGTTTCACGTGATAGACGGTCAAAACACGCGGGATCAGATCACGAGTGATAGAAGGTCCAATCGCGAGTGATCAAATTGCGTTCTGTGCATTCCATTCATTCTTAGTTGAAGTCCAAACGAATGCTGGCTACAGACATGCGACGCATGCTTAATAACAGCTTGGAGATTAAGATTGCGGGCTCCTCTTGTCACCCGGAATTAACGTGTGGGACTGGGAAAGTTACATAGTAAAATTCTATTAAATGCATTTAATTGATCAGGCGTTTTCCACTCAGTATACATATTTCTTTTTTTCCATAATTGAACTCTCTAGTTCTCTGATGCCCGTTTTGGATTAAGAGTTGTATATGAACTTCTTTTAAACTTCAGAAATCGAGAAATTTCTGATGCAGGAGTGTTAATGGCCTGGAATTGTTCTTTGCGTTCTGCTTCCGAAATAAGTGGCATCGAACGCACTTTACTAAATTTTTGTATATCAGTAGTCAATTCGGAATTTGCAAAAGAAGAAGCAAAGCACAGCCGTTTTAAAGATTTTGAGACTAGATGGAGGAAGTTTTCAAATTTCAATCCCTTTAAATCTGCTTGCGGTGGACTGAGTGTTTAAGAAATTCTTTAAGACTGAACGGGCCATCTTGCTCGATTACCACATTTGGTTAAAACACAAGCGACGGTCAAGCGTTTTGTTTTCAGTGCGCATTGCTAGTGGTATTAAGAGGGTCTGGATGGGGTTAAGTGACAACTGACAAATGGCCAAAATTTTAACTGACAACTGACATTTTTGCCTTGGGTTTTACTGACAACTGACGAAAGACCTGATTGTCCCATATTTTCTAAAAAAAACCGTTTTAAGGCCTTAAATAGCGTTCTTCCACTCTTTTCGTCAGACAACGTGATCAAATGTGCGTTTTTGGGGGTAATCTTAGCAGCAAAACACTCAAGTGTCATATTTCGTTCATGATTTACTGTAAAAACCATGTCATGTAACCATCTGTGGTAAAAATGACCTATGATCTCAAATTTACGCTCCTCTGAGAACGCGCCAGCATACGATGGCTGCTAATGAGGGCGTTACAAAAGCAATTGCAAGTCTTCTCCGAGATGATTCAGATACTGTCTTTCTTTCGATCTACGTCCCAATAATATATTCTGAAGGTATAAATTTTGATTGTCATAATGGTTGGAAACGTTGGACTCTGGACCAGCAAAAACGTTGGAGTGGAGGGGAGTAACACAAGACTTGAGAAATGGAGGACCACTTGAAATGCTAACAATAGCAATCCTGATAAAAATTAAGGTACTATTGCATCACTTTTGAATTTAATCATTAATTTTAATTACATTATATGTGTCTTTAAAGGTAAATCTCGCATCAAAAATATACAAATAAGTTTCGTAGTTAATCATTAATAATCATTTAACTGACAACTCACAAAAAGCCTTAAATTTAACTGACAACTGACAAATGGCCAAAATTTTAACTGACAACTGACATTTGTATCCCCTCAGCGAGACCCTCTATTAACGAAGGTGTTTGGTTATTGGCGAAGAGCCACTGCCCGTATGGCTATGAAAATCTCTCTTAAATTGACTCATCTCCATTCTTCTCATTTACGTAAATGAAGCAGTCTCGCAAGATAAATAAGTTAAGCATGTGCGAGCGCTGTTGTCAGCAGAGGGAGCTTTTAGTTGACCTGACAAATTAGATCCGATTTTTATCTTTTAGAGTTTCTTAGTCATGTTTTGCTTTGTAAATTCTTGCCAATTTGTTATTCTTATCGTATCTTCATTATTTGTAATACGCATATGAACATATTTGTACGGTACATGGTTGCGTGATATGTTTCATTTTTATTATTCTTTAGTGTTTACCAAATCAGTGAATAGCACTTTTGGCGAGTTTTGATTGGCTCCCGCAACTCGGAAGATCCTTCGCTATTCACTGTTCTGCGACCGGAGCCAAGATGGCGTCTTGCTTCGAGGTATTCTCGGAAGAGGAAATTTGAGCGATAAATGAAGCAGTCTTACAAACGAATACCAAGAAAGCGACTATCTTTTGCCTGTCGGTGTTTACTGGTAGGTAGAAAATTATTTTCATGCTGAATTTGCGACAAAATCGTAAAAATGCACTTGACAAAATCCCCGAAATGTTCTTAAATTGCAAATAAAGTTCCCACTAAGTGACGTTTTTGATTTACAAAAAGGTACTTTTTCTCATTTTTATCCGACTGATTTGGTAAATACTAAAACAACTTCCACTTCGGGAGATAGTTGTATATTATGGGCACGTCCAAACTGAATATTTAATTGAGTATACTTTACACTATATTTATCCCAGATTGGGGTATCTTGTATGAGAGATCTCATGAGTATTGTGGCTAACTTTCTCGTAGTAGGATAACTACATATTTTTTAATCTACACGTCCTACCTAACTTGGCCGACCCAAAATACTAAGATGAGCATCTCATTTCTAAACTGATTTTTCGCTGTACATGTTAAAAGCAGTAACAAATGAAATCTATGAGCTCTCATAAAACTGAAAGTCAATTATTTAACACCTATTCTAGATGGGAAAGTTCACTTGATAGCAACTCATCACATGGTCCGTTCGAGAACGATTGGTTGTACAGCGCATTGTTAAAGGGGCTTATGTCACGCATCTGCTATCCTGCTTTTTGAAAGCTTAAAGGCGTGTTTACATCTACAAAAAGTTATAGAAATAATGGTCCAGTTTTGTTATTTGAGACTATATTTGCATTGAAACTGTTCCCTGTCGTCTGTTGCTATGGATAGCAACCAGTTAAACTGGAGTGAAAGATGATAGCACTTGATCCTGTCGCAAGAAAGAAACGCGGTGGGGATTCAGTATGGTGAAGACGATGCCAAATGTACATCGGAAATCCATCTATTTCTTTCGTTGGCCTACAATGGATTCAAGACAGCAACAACCAAGTTATTATTTATCGGCTCCACTTCTTTGTAAAGGTTGGGTGGGCGCCTAATCCCTTAAATAAGTAGTTATAGAGATGGGTATCCTGGCTCAATTTAGTACCACCTCTCAAACGGAATTAATCGGAAAAATGACGGAAAATGCAAATAATAAAATCCCAGAATATGCAAGGGAGTATAAAAGAGAATATCAATTTATTAGAGGAATAAATAAGGAATTTAAATATCTGATAAATAAATTGGATAACCTTAATAATGGATTATTTGAGAGTAACATATCTGATAGAATTAAGTATTTTATGAAAAGATTTTTGAGAGGACAAGAAAGGGGTAAACTTAAGGATATTAGTGATTTGGTGTTACAAAGAGAAGATCTTGATAATTTAATATTTATTAATGAACAGTTTGGTTATTATAAATTACGTTATGATGCTTTTGATGATGATGAAAAACCTTATCCTGGTTTTAAAGAAATTTATGATATTTTTAAATTATTTTTTAATCAAATAAATTATAAAGGTTTTGATAGTGATAGTGATAGTGATAGTGATAGTGATAGTGATAGTGATAGTGAATATTTAGATTTTGCATATACAGATAGTGATATGGATGATTTTGGTAATATATTAAATAATTTAGTTAAAAATAGTTCTAGTGAGAGTGAGAGTGAGAGTGAGAGTGAGAGTGATTATTTCTAAACTTCTAACATTTATGTTATAAGTTTTAAAAATGATTTAAACATTAATATATTAAATTAATAAATGGTTGGTTATCCACAAAAAATATTTTCAATTCATTTTCCTGAAAAAAGAGTTTATATAGAAAATACTTGTAAATCTTTACATGATAAAATGGAATATATTAAGAATGATAAAGATCATTTATTATACCCACTACTCAAAGATTACCCAAATCCAGAAGTTAGATTTGAGTGTTTTCAAGATGGAAGTTGTAATAAAAAAGAAGTAGATAAGGATTATTTTAAAAGATTAAATTGTAATAAAAAAGAAGTAGCTAAGACTTATATTAAAGATAATTATAACGTATTAAATTTAAATCTTTTACCTCCAATTAAATATAATTTATTCTATTCATTATATAAATGGATGGGTTATTAAAAGAATTTGAAGATATGGGATTTAAAGTTGAGGTTGGTTGGAAAGAGAAAAATAGAATAAAAGTTATTCTTAGTTCTTTAAGAAAATTAAAAGAAAAGAAAATTAAATATAATTATGTAAAAAAGTTGTATAGATATTATAGCATTATTAATAGTCTAGGATTTATATTACATCCCGAAGAAATTCCTGTTGAAGAGGATAAATATGGAATACATTATCTTTGTAGTTAGATGGAATTGTTGATACTGCAAAGATGAGTATTGCTGGTGTTATTGAAGCTTTAGGAAATGATGAACCAGCAGATCCTTTTTGCAAATACCTAATGTTTACTCACATGTATTCACCAGATCAAGTAAAAGAAATAGGGCATGAAGAAATAAGTAGAAGGGAAAAAAACTTTGAAAAAGATCTAGGATTAATATAAATAATAAATAAAGATGGAAGACAGATCACGAGAAACTACTCCTACAAAAGAGGATTTAGATTTTATAGTTGATGATGGTTACAAACATGATGAGGATCCAGGTTATGTACCAAATGAAAAATATGTTGTTACTGGATCAGAGTTTAAGCGATTAACCAGAAATGCTAAAAAGCTTGGTGCTGAATCACTTGATTATTCAACCCGAAAAAATAATAAATATATGGCCACACTTCCAGGTGGAAAGAAAGTTCACTTTGGTTCACCAAAATATCCAGACTACACTATTCACAAAGATAAAGAGCGAAGAGATAAATATCTTTCACGTGCTACTAAGATAAAAAATAAACAGGGAGAATTAACTTATACTAATCCAGAATCGAGTAACTATTGGTCAGTTCATTTACTTTGGCCTAAAAAATAAAATTGATTTAATAATTTAAAGATTAAGTAAATATTAATAAAATGCAGTTGTCTAAATACGAAGATGTTACCAAAGAAAATATTATTTTTAATAAAACAAAAGAGTATAAAGTCAAACACACTAATATTAAATACAAACGAATTAAAATTGAAGTCAATTACCCAAATGGTAAAAGAGGGCCATTAGTAGTTGAAACTCCACTTCTTTTCTCTTTTGGAGTAAGTGAAAATAAAGATCAAAAAACAGGTAAATTAAATGGTTACTCAGTTCCTGTATGTCTTTGGGAGCGAGATGGTGTACCAAACCAAAAAGAACTATCATTTTTTGATGTTATAAATAGTATTAATTTATTATGTCAAAATAATTGAGAAGAAGAATACGGCCCAGATTTAGCATCACATATGTCCTCTCCACTTTATTTTAAAACCATTACTTACACTGATAAGAAAGGAAGAGAAAAAACTAAAAAAGATGATACATCAGCGCCAATTCTTTATGCAAAACTTATTTACTCTGAAAAATCAAAGAAAATTTTATCTTTGTTTAAGGGAAAGGGAGGTCGCGATTTAAATCCTTTAAAATATCTTAATCAATACTGTAATGTTAAATTAGCATTAATAATAGAAGGAATATTTATAAGTAAAACTGTGACATCTTTACAAATAAAAGTACATGAGTGTTATATTAAAGAATTAGAACCAAGAAAGAGTTTACTTACAATTGATGAAAAAAGTAGTGATAGTGATAGTAAAGGTGAAGAGATAACTGATCAAGTAGTTGAAGACTTACTTTTATCTGATGAAGAAGAAACTAAGTAAATAACTATTTTTAATACAAATTTTGTATTAAAAATCAACCAAATCCTTTGAGCTAACCCATGAGTTAAATTTATCAGGATATCCACTCCATTTCACTAATGCCATTTTTTTCTTATTATCTCGTCTGATTATTTTTTTTATTCTAAATGTTTGTTGTTTTGCTTTCTGTAATTCTTGCTCGCAGAAAGAACCCTTAATATCTTCTCCCATTAAATCAGTAATAGAATATGTAATAGGTTTTGTTGGTAAAACTTTATCAATTACAAATATTTCCTCTGTCCAGTTTGGTGTGTAACCTTTATCAAATACCTTTCTCTTATACTTAGAAATTCTAACACGATCACCAATCACAAATTTTGATTTACCAGGTTTCAAGTAAATAGAATCGCCATACAAATTAGACCAAACTTTACTTTTATTTTTCTTTTTACTTGCTGCAACAGGAGTCATTTTTATACTAGAATGTCTCGAATTATTGTAATCATTAACTAGTTTATCTAACTTATCCCAGTAAACAGTTTTGTTATTAACTGTAAACATCTTCCACATTCTGTTTTTCATTGTTTTATTCCATCTCTCAACAACACTAGATTTTTCTTCGTTTTCAGTGTGATACAACCTAATTCCCTCTCTTTTCAAAAAATCTTTGAAATGTTTACTAATAAACTCAGAACCTTTATCAGTCCATAGCATTTTTGGTTTACGTTTACTTTTGAATATATCATCAAATGCTTTACTGACAGTTTCAGTTTTCTTATCTTTTAATCCCCTAATCCATCCATACTTGCTAAACACATCAATAACCATGAGTAGATATTTAATCCCTTTATTCCACTTACTAAACTTTTGCATTTCAACTAAATCAGCAGCCCAGATTTCATCAATCCCGTTTGAGACTACTAATCTCTTTTGAAAGTTTCGTGTGATTGGTTTGTGAAGTTCGTCGGCTAATTGTTGAGACCAATCACTACTCAATGCCGCTTTACGTTTTTTGTTCCCATTCCAAGTTTTTGTTTAGTATTAATTATTGTTCTAGCCAACCAATGCCCCCATTGTCTTTCTTTCCAAGGAATTGCATCCAACGATTTCACCATCTTTCTATCAGCTTTATTTTTACACTTTCGGTCATCACCACAAACACTATAATCAACATCATGCTGCATAGCCACAGCATCGGTTGGTCCAGTTGGTTGATCGTAAATTTCTAATATTTCACCAGTTTCCGGATCATATCTTACTTGATTTTCGAGATCATTATAAGGGCCAGTGTATTTATGTCCAGGTAAGGTCAACCAACCTTTTGGTATTGGTAATTTACCAATCTGTTTGTGAATGTCAACTCCTCGTCCCAATCGACCGTCTAAATCCTTTCTATCAGTTTTATATTTATTTTTAGGTCTAACTTTTGTTGACAGCTGATCCATTGCTGTTCCAACAGAATCTTGAATAAATGGAGTGAGTTTATTAATCCCATAATTTACAGCTTTCTTCTGAAGATTTTTGTTTCTCATTAATTCGCTTGTTCCATATCGCCCCATTTCAACTGCTTTCTTACCCATCCAAGGTAAACCGTAATGAACAAATCCATCAACTGCTGTACCAACAACAGTATCAAAGACGCCCGCCCCTTCAGACGGGCTAATTAGTTTTTTGACTTTCGTTTTGCTTTGGACTTTTTACCACTTCCAGTTTGAGAAGCAGATCCAGTTTTCACATATCTAACTTTTTTATTTCCACAAACTGCACATCTACAAAAGAATTGACTTCGCCCTCTTTTATCAGTTTGGTAACCACTTGGCTCTGTGCAAGGAGTTACTCTTTTATCTACAATGCAATATGATTCTTTCATTTAATATAATGTTTAGATAAAATATGTCTACTAGATCTAATTTTGTTAAAAGTGAACTTCAAAAAATATATAATAGTTTAAATATGAGTTATGAAAATGCTGTGCATTATAGAATGGAAAATGATTCTAGATTTATAAAAATATTTGAGTTGTTAATGGAAATAAGTGAGAAATCAAATACTTTAAGTAATATTATAAAAGGTAATTATCTGTTTATATAGTAAATGGAGGCTAAATTCTTTTCTGAGATAGAGAAAAATATGGATGTTAAAACAATCAAGGATTTTGAAAAGGAAGTAAGGACAAAAATATATAATGAGTTGGAGTCTCTTAGAAAGAAAAATGATAATCTTTCTAGAATACTAATTGCAGGTGAAAGTAATATGTGGAAAAAAATCAGAAATGAGGAATATTCTTGGTTGCAGTTAAATAGTGATAAAAAGAAGAAACTTTATAGACTTATTGACATTTACTCAATTTTTAATGAAATAGTTGATAGTGTTAAAGATCTAAATACAAAAGTTGAGAAAGTTAAACAGCTAAAGGATACACCGGTGAATAGTGAATAAAAATGATTTAAAGTTTAAAAATTATATAAAAAAAATGGAAGAAGAGTATATTAGTTCACTAGTTACTAAAAAGGATGAATTTAGAAAAAAACTTTTTGAAACATTTGAATATTGTAAATATTCTAAACAATTAGAATTTTTAGAAATTAATTTTTTTCAAAATGCTTCACGTTTAATTGATGATCAAGAATTTAATAAACTTATTAAAAAATATCTAGATGTAATTGACTTAATATCCTTAATTAAACGTTTTAGAAAAATTAATGAAGAAGAAGATTAAAAAAATAATATTTAATAAATATTATTTTTATCCTCCAAAGTATGCTTTTATAAAATCACTATTGTCATCATCAAAATGAGGGTTATGTATTACATCTAAAATACTATTACCACGTTGTCTCTCAAACAGATAATATAAACACCAATATCCACAGAGAACAGTATTGCAATTTTGTATTTCATCCATTGAGTAAACTATACGTTTTCCAGAAGTATTAAAATACTCTAATGCTTCATTCGGCATTATCAGTCCAAATGGATCAAAGTACTCAACTACATTGTTTATATTTCTGTAACAGACCCAATGTGTTCCAGGGCCAGTCATGTCATCAAGATTGATTATTCCACATTCTTTTCTAATCTTTTTTGGTAGTCCGTTCCGACTATATATTCCTCTAAAATGTTTAATACCAAGTCTTTTTATCCAATCCATAAGGTCAAAGTTGATAGAGGTTTAATTACAAAATGGTTCCTAGAATGGGGATTGAGTTGAATGGGCTGTTTTTTCCTAGAAGAAGACCTTTTCCTTTGGATTTGGTCTTTTTTTTTTAACTCCCATTCCAATTGGGTTTTTCCATGTACCAATAAAGGATGGTGGAAAGTGATAAGGATAACCCTCACCATGTGTGGATGGAACGTAAACATTTGCTGTATTAGACGATCCACGTCTATCAACCTGAAGTCCCCCTCCAAACATCTTAGATACCAGACTAATTGCCATTGGGATACCAATAGAAGCAAGAGTTCCAAGAAATCCACCTTCTATCTGTTTACGAGTTGGTTTAATAACTACTCGTCCACCAGATTGAAACATTTTATTTATTAGATCTATTTGTGATTTAGTTAATTCTCCTCCAATAGCCGGTAACATTTGGAAAAACTTTTTTGGAATTGTAATTCCTTTTCCAAATATTTTATTTATTCCAAGTTCTCCAAGTGCAGTAGCAGCACCAGTTGCTAATGCTGGAACAGCTTTTGAAATTCCTTTTATTGCGTAAGGAAGTACTCGCGCTCCAATAGAAGCAAGTGATGAAAATAAGTTTCCACCACGTTTTACAGAACGTCTAATTTGTGTTTTACTTATCTTTATATCTGATCCCGTACCATTTGAAATAGATTTTTTTATTTTAGAAATTTGTCTTTTTGTTAACATTAACTCATCAGAACCTTTAAGATGTGAATGTTTTAACCGAAGAGTTAGTGGTGATTTATTTAATATTGCAGAAGCCAATTTGGACTTTTGTCCATCTGTAAGTTTTACTCCGTATTCAATATAAGTTGTCATTTTTTTATTATAATAATTATATTAAATTTGCTTTAGGAAGTTCAATTACATCCCATATACTTTTCTTCTTAGGTTTAGGTTTATTATATTTTTTTAGTGTATTTTTAATAATTTTATCTTGTTCTTGTAGCTTTAAAGTCTCAAGTTTAAGTTTCTTTAATTTTTTTGCTTTCTTAGCATTTTCTGATTTTAAAGTCTCAAGTTGATCTTTATCTCGTTGCCTTTCCACAGAACGATTTAATTTAGTAACATAAGGCAAAGTTTTTTTAAATTGAGTTTTACTGAATTTTAAATCAACTTTTCTTTTGAGTTTTTTTGCAACTTCTACTTTTTTAATTTGGGAACTTGTAAGAAAAGCTCTAAAAGGTTCTTTATTAGAAGTAAAGTCTAAAGTTATAATATTGTTTTCTCCGAATTTTTTTATTTGTAATGGAGTTAAGTTTATAACATATTCAAAGTATTTATTTTCTTTTAAAAAAGGATATTTTTCTAAAGTTACTGGTGGATAAATATCAAAAGGATTTACCATTTTTTATTTTATTTTTAGATTAAGCACGAAGTAATAATTTTCCATCTTGTTGTGATATTTCTGCTATTCTTTCATGTAATACTAATGCGTAAATATTATAATCTGCGTTTGGATTAGCAGATAATTCGTAATGAAATGCTAGTTTTGTAACACCATCTTTGATATCCATTTTTTGTTTTGTTAGGTCAAAATAAACAAAAGGAAATAAAGTTTTGAAATTAGATCTATTAAGTAATGTTCCACCTTGATAATCATTATTTGCATAGACGTATGACATTACATTTCTAAAAACTCTTGTCATATCTGTAGAAGGTTTAAAGTGAATATCTGGATATTCGTTTCCATTTGCAACTTCCAGGTAACATCTTGATATATTAGCATTATTTGGTAGATTAAAAGTATCGTATAAAAATGGATTTGCTGTTTGTGCATCGATTCTTGCCGTATGAATTCCAAAAACAAATACATGCCTTGGCTTTGAAATAGCATTTGTAATTCTAAAATGCCCTGTCTGTTGCTGTGTATTATTTGATCTTTCAACTACTTCATTCAAATATACCCATTTGTAAGGTTTAAGATAATTTTCCATATACAGCTTTTGTCCTTCTGAATTAAACGTAAGTTTTGGAATAAAAAGTTGTAGTCTTGTTATAATAACTCTACAATCATCAGCAGCTTGAAAAATTAAATTTGCATCTTTTTCTATTTCGATATTTAGCTCAATTTTTGTATTAGGAAGTAGTTTATCTTCCAATGCTTCAAAGAAAGAATATCTATTAAGAGGAATTTCACAGTTTACTGTAGCTGATGCACCTAATAGTAATTTCCTTTGATGAAAACCTTTATTATAAGTTGCTTGAGCAGGTCTTTCCTCTGCAGCTGTTGATGTATCAAGAAAATAAAATTCGTTTGTAGCAACACTCTGTGCATATGAAGGATTATACTCAAGTAAATTTTTAATATTTACAACATGATTTGCGTAGTTACAACTATAAACTTCTCGGCCATTTGCTAGGATACTTAATTTTTCTATAAATGAGTTACTACCATTTACAATTCCATTATGGTCAGCAACCGCAATATTTCCCCCATCTGCCAGCTTATTTACTTTAAAGTCCATTGATAATCGTGCGTTAAACCAATCAAAAGGAGTAGTTTCTCCTGTATTATCAGCAACAAATCTAAGACCTGTTTTAGTTTGGTGAGCGTTATTTGCTGGAGCAGCATCTAAAGTCTGTTCCAGGTCAAATACAACATCTTCATATCTATCTAAATATTTTGGATTTCTAAATGACTTCATTTTATTTTAATAATTATATAATTTTTCTCTTACGTGTTGAACCTCCACTAAGAAGGTTATTCAACATTTGATCTATCTCTTGTTGAGTTATTGTTTTGACATTTTTATTAAAATTAACTTTTTTAGCAGTGGATTTTTTGGGAGAAGCCCCTTTGCTTAGCATTTGCACTATCTTATCACCAGCCTTTTTGCCAGCATGTTCACCAGTTTTTGTTGCAGCTGTAGTCAATGCTTTTTCAACACCTTTTTTAGCAGCTTTTTTCATTATTTTTCCAAATAATTTTGAACCAACAGATTTAAAAATATCTGTTATTCCTTCTCCATAGATGTGTTGTCTTGTATATCGCCCCAATTCAGGGTCAAATCTCTTTTTAAACTCTGATTGTCGACTCATTTTTATTTTAATAGTTATATTACATGGAGTGGAGTATTAAAGTCATAAACCAATCAATACCATTAAAATTTACAGGTCTTCCAAGTGAGTCTGTCACATAGACTCTCATTTCATCAATGTGAAATGATGATAAAGGACAATACAATGGTCTTTTAGGTTCAAACGTAAATGGAAAAGACCTTGTAAGATTATCAGTTGGTATTACAGCAATAGTATTTGTATTTATTCCATTTACAATACTATCAGTTATTGCGGTTGTGTTAATATTTAATACATCAATCGAATTTGTGATATTTGGTAGTTTTGATCCATACTCTGTTCTTGTAATAAGTTTCTTTTCAAATCCAATCAGGTCTCCAAATTCTGTTCCTCTAAGATCAAGTTGATAATCACCATCAAGTGATATGAGAACTCGATAGGTAGATAGTATAAAAGTTAGATTGATTGAATAAGTTTTCTTTCCACCCGAATCTGTTGAGTGATGAGACTTTTGAGACATATATTGATGAATGTAATCATTAATATCTGAGTAGGAATACATTCCATCTGTAAAAGTAATTGTTTGCCAAGTCCTTCCATCATGAGTGTACTTGATTTTATTGTTTCCATAATCACTTCTAATATTATACCAAGAGTAAGTCATAGACAACCGATCAAGAGCAAGTTGATGTTTTTTTTCAGGGTCAAGTTTTAAAGATGGATTAAACTTAATAGTAAAATCACCAGGTCTGCTTGTTCCTCTTTTTTCTCTGTTTATTGAGGAAATGTGAATAGCTCGTTCTTCCATTTTATTTAATTGTTATATAATTTTCTAGTAGATTGTTGAGTTGTTTTTTTGAGATTACTTTCATTTGGTTGAAAAGATGTGCTATTTGAGAAAACTCAGGTATCACACCATTATTCCCAGCTAGAATTGATCCACCAAGTAATTCAAGTCTGTCTAGGAGTTGATGTGGGTTGTTAAAGTAAATCATTCCTTCTCCCATTTTATACTCGAGCGAATCTAAATAAAGTTTAAGAATGTTTTTGTATTTATGTAGTAAATCTTTTTGCATTTTAATCTTTTCTATATCTTCTATATCTTCTTCTGTTTTATATTTTTTTCTATTCAATCCAGCTATTTCTCCTGTAAAAACTTTTACATCATTTTTTACTTCATTAAGTATTTCTTCAAGTCTATCAATATCAGTACCAAAAAAATTTTGGCCTTGGATATCCCATAATTTTTATTAAATCTAAGTCAACTTTATCAAAATTTTTTTCAATGTTATAACGCGTAGGTGACCTTGGTCTAGATGTTGATGGTTCATCATAATCACCTTCCAAAGCTGGCAATTCTCTCATTTCAGCCAATCTTAAATTAGTTTCATTAATTTTTTCCAATCCTGATGTTAATGCAAGTTGATTTTTTTTAAGTTGTGCTATAGTTGCGTTTTGCTGCTCATCAATACTTTTTTTAATACTATCTTGAGATTTAATAAGTGGTTTAAATGTCTCTTTAAAACCTTCCCGCATATTTTGTTTTTGCCATTTTGTTATTTTTATTACATCTCTCACCTGTTGAGTTAAAGTGTCAGCTTCAATTTTATTTCTTGCAAGTTTTTTGTATTCTTCAATATCCATTTTATCTAATAAATAGATAAATGGAAATACCAAACTATGATAGTGTCGATGACCCGGATAAAAAATATAAACAGTTATTTCCTTACATGCCATCAGACACTTTTCGAATGTTAATCTGTGGAAACAGTGGAGGTGGTAAAACTAATCTATTATATCATATGTTAATTAAACCGCTCTTGTACTATGATGAAATTTATCTTTATGCGCGTAATCTAGAACAGGATAAGTATCAAAACTTAATTCAAAAAATGAGGGAGTTGAGTAGTAAATTAGAATATGAAATACTTCATGTGAGTAATGATGAAATAACTCCAGTGTCAGAAATGGATTACGAAGACAATCAAAAACTTGTGATATTTGATGATTACGTTTGTGATAAAAACCAGAGACAACTTATTGATTATTTCATCCAAGGACGACATAAGAATTGCTCTGTAATCTACCTCAGTCAATCATTTTACAAAACTCCAAAGGATATTCGATTGAATTGTTCACATTACTGTCTGTACGAATTTCCATCATCGAGGGAAGCAAACAGAATATCATCTGAGTTAGGAGTTGACAAAGAGACATATAAAACAGCAACAAAAAAACCCTTTACATTTCTATACGTTGATAAACCTAGAAAACGTATTGCAAAAAACTTTACTAGTAATCTATAACACCCCTCCCTTTAAAGAAATATAATCATTAGATAAAATGGGAATATTTAATGAACAATCTTTTGATCATCCTTTTGCTAAAGGAATTCAGGGTGCTCCAGGAGTTGGATTTAGTCTAACCGCAGATGGAAATTATGATATGAATAAAAAGAAACTTACAAATGTTGGTGCACCCAGTACTAATACTGATGCTGCTACAAAAAAATATGTTGATGATAATTCCAGTGGTTCACCCACAACAACACGATTGACAGTTGATTCAAACATTGATATGAAGGATCGCTTCCGTATTTTAAACCTTAAACATCCAGTTGACTCAGATGAGCCAGCCACAAAACAATACTCAGACAGCAGATTTCTTGACAGAAATGGTTCCCGAACAATGATTGGTAATCTAAGCATGAATAATAATAAAATAATTAAAGTTGGCACACCAACAGCTAATGATGACGCAACAAACAAAAAGTATGTAGATGATAAATCAAGCGGATCACTCACGTCAACAAGGCTAACAGTTGATTCAAATATCGATATGAAAAATACATACCGAATTACAAATCTTAGCACACCACTGGATGGAAAAGAACCTCCTACAAAAGATTATGTAGATAACACATTTCTTGACAGAGATGGATCTTACCCAATGAAAGGTAATCTGAATATGGATAATAATCGAATATTTAATCTACCAGCTCCAACAGGTGGAAATCAACCAACACCACTATCTTTTACAGATTTAAAGTATGTTGCCCGTGATGGTTCATCTACAATGACTAATAATCTAAACATGGATAATAAAAAAATAATCAACCTTAGGCCACCAACATCAAACACAGATGCTGCAACAAAGAAATATGTGGATGATAACTCAGGTTCACCAGATTTAAGTGATTATTTAGAAAAAGATGGTACTGTCACTATGACTGGAAACCTTAATGTTGGTAATAATAAAATAATAAATCTTGGTAAACCAACCCAAGACAATGATGCGGTAAATAAAGATTACGCAGACAAACTAGTTCATCACACTACAGTTCAACCAAGTCATTACAACGACCAGTTTGCTTATCTTATGTCAAGTGCTTCTCAATGGACTGATGAAATAGATACTGGAACTAGTTTTGTTATAAAAAGAATAGGAGATTTAGCACCAAACAAAGGAAACTTTCATGATTATAACCACAAAGTTATTTTTATGGGAATAAACAAAAGTTCTCAAGGTGGGTATAAGTATAAAATGGGAATCAACTTTTACAGGTTAACTGCAAATACTGATTACACACTGTGTTTTGAAATACTCAACACTGATTATCAGCTGTGGCATAAGTCTCAAATAAGTGTAGACGAAGGAACTTCAACAGGATTATCAATTGGAAATGTTAGTGTAAGGAAACTCTCCCATAGGTATAGTGATTCAAAGGGACAAGCACAATTTATGTATTACCATAGAATAATAGTTAATTTCCGGAAGTTGTCAACTGGTAATAAGTTCTTTCTTCACATTTTGGTTAATATACCGCAAGAGGGAACTGACTTGGCTGTGTATCCGAGACAGTTTCTAGGAGTTTATATAATTACTTATGGAATTGTGGGTACATTTAGCAATATCGACCCAGATAAAGTTTATGACTATCACACCGCATTTGATATCAAACCAACAGAAGTGGTGTACAACGTTGATATAAATGCAAATAATAAAAAAATATTAAACATTAATCTTGATAGAAACAATAACAATAGTGTTGCAACAGTTGGAATGGTAAAAGAAATTCATCCTTTTACTACACATAATTTGTTCAGAAAATATTTTGAAGAAGTTTATGATTTTACTAATGCCGCTAATTACAAATTAAGTAGAACCGCATCTGGTATTGTTTTTAACTATTTATCTTCTAGTAGTGGTAATACTTTAAGAGATATGGGTATTCCTAATAGAACCATAGATGATATAAGAAAAGAAGGACTAAATGTTAGTGGTTATACTATTAGCTTTTCTCCCCCTATCGGTATTACAAAATATACTTTATGTATTGTTTTTTATCATTGGAGAAATAGAAAATTTTCTATAAGGAAAAGAGATTTAAATGGTGGGGTTTTTTTATTAAGTTTATATTATCATACGTTAGGTAGTACAATAAATTTAGTTGTTAATAAAGTAAGAAAACAACTTACCTTACCAAGTAGTTTTAATGGAAAAAAAATTGTTATATGGTTAACAGAAGATTTTAACCAAAATATTACAAAAGCTAAAATAAGTAACTACAGCGCAATATTAAGTTTACCAGTCGTTCGTTACACCAATGAACAAGAGTTTACGTTTACAACTGAAGATGGAGAGTTAAGTAAAATAATGTACTCTCCAAACTTTTACGACGTCAACTCTGAGCAATATCACAAAGTATTGCTTCAAGAAAAGTTAAATGGATCTTATGTAATATAAATATAAAATGAAGGATATCTTTGAATTTAATCATATAGACCCATCTCTAACAAAATCAGATGTCGAAACACTCAAAGACTTTTATAGTCATTACCACAAAAAATACTGGTGTTTTAAGAGGTCATATAAGAGTTATAAATTTCTTGATAATTTTTTTACAATCTCTGGAATATGCTTGGTTGCAATTGGAACTATTTCTGGTGGAATAACTCTAAACCCTGTTGTTCTTGGAGTTGTAAATGGTGCTGGAATTATTGTTGCTGGAGTAGGAAAGAAAAATAATTATAAGAGAAAAATTGAGATGTCAAGGATTGCTTTCTCTACTTATGAGAAAGTTCTTGTTGAACTGCGAGCTGCACTTAGAGGAAATGAATGGAATAAACAAGAGTTTGTAGACAAGATGAAACTGATAGATGAGATGATTATTGACCAAACTCCATTAGCAGATAGATTTGAAATTAAATATAAAAATAAATTTGAAAAATAATTTAAAGATAACAAAAATTATAATAAAATGAATCGTAAACAACCAGAACACGATATTTGTGAAAAAATTGAACAATTAATTGGTTTTAAAGATGAAATGCTTAAAAATAAAACAAAATTTTATTGTGAACATACTTTAAAATTTGGTAAAGAATATGTAGATAAACTTACCGATGGTTTATACGATGAATGTGAAAATTATTTGAAAAATAGTAGCAATGAAGAACTTGAAAAACAATTTATTAAATGTTGCGAAACTGTTTTAGCTCTAAAAGGAAAAGAAATTTGTGAAGAAGTTGATCCTTTCACAAATAATGAATTTTTAATTAAAAAAGGAAAATTTTACTGTGAAAATATTTTTAGATTAAAAGATGTTGATAAAAAATTAGTTGATAAATGTAAAGATTATTTAGAAGAATTATATAACTTTTACTATTATCAAAATATTTTTGATAAAAATAATATGAGAAAAGAAATTTTGTGTGATGCGAGGGAAGGAGAGTAAAAGAAATATAATAAGTTAACTCAATTAAATTTATCCTTTCTAAATAATTAGTTATTTAGAAATTAAATATTTTTCTCAATACGATGGAAGAATTTATAGTGACTGCTTAAAGTTTTTTTATTACAAAATACTTTTGGACAATATTCACAAGGAATTCTCACACCAGTCATATACTTATGTATTTTTTTTGAGATACTATCGTAATCATTACTTAGAACAAAAGCATAATTATTTTTTTTATATTTATCTTTCATTTTTAGTTGAGATTCTGATACTTCATAATTATTTGTTGGAGATTTAAATTCTATACACAGACCTTTGTAGTCTCTGTGGTAATCAAGTATCATCAAATCTGGTTGGCCACGTAAATATCCTTTCCTATAAGAATCTAATCTTTTTTCCTCTGTATCCTGATTTTCTCCCAATCCAGCTACTAAAATTGCATCAGGATAGTAATTTCTAATTAGATTAACTACTTTGTAGTGCAGCTCTTTTTCATTTGAAATCATAATCATTTTATTCCAAGGACTATCAAACATTTTGTATTGGCCAAATTTACGAATTGACGGAAGAACTGTATTAAACACCCAATGGCGGAACTTTTTAGCAAACTCTAATTTAGAACCAAATACAAGTTCATAAAATCCTGGTTCGTTTATTATTGTATAATATTTTCCCTTATTATTATTTTGTTGAGGTGTCGCTTTGCCACCCTTATTATTATTTTGTTGAGGTGTCGTTTTGCCACCCTTATTATTATTTTGCTGAGGTGTCGTTTTGCCACCCTTATTATTATTTTGTTGAGGTGTCGTTTTGCCACCCTTATTATTTTGTATAAAACGTATCATTTTATTTTCTTCTGATACATGCCTCTTTAAAGCATTTACACTATCCTTATACCCAAGTATTTTTGCAACATCTTTTCCAAGAAAAAATACATTTTGTTTATAATCAACAAATGATTTTAACTCTATTCCTAACTCTTCATTATTATAACTTTTTTGTAACATGTTACTCATTTTTATAATTATTATTTAATATTTAAATAATAATTTCAATTTTATATTTATGGATATAACTTTTCCTTTCTCAAAAGTTCTTTAAGTCCCTCTACATCCACGCCCCAAAAGAATTCATCTAATTTCTTTTTCTGTTCCTCATTCATTGTAAGTCCATAACCTTCAGCAAAATATGCATCTTCATCCATTTCCTTTTTATTTAAGTAAAATTGTTCCGGAGCTCTAGTTTTCTCTAAAGCTCTAACAAGTTCTCTTACCTTTCTCCCGATAACAGGATCTTCTACTTCTACACTTATTTTTATAGGAATGTATTCATCAGTTTTCAATTGTAAATATTTTCTTAAAGTATCAAATTTTATACAATTTATTTCTATTTCATATTCATTTTCATTTGGATTATTAGTTATTCTTTTATTTAAAATATCAGAGGTAGAATTATCTTCCTCCATTGCTTCATTTTCATTTGGATTATTAGTTATTCTTTTATTTAAAATATCAGAGGTAGAATTATCTTCCTCCATTGCTTCATTTTCATTTGGATTATTAGTTATTCTTTTATTTAAAATATCAGAGGTAGAATTATCTTCCTCCATTGCTTCATTTGAGTAAGCTCCTTCTACATAATTATTACTCACAAATTCTCGCTCTTCCATACTCATATTAGATGTATCTATAAAACCAAGTACTTTACCCAAACTTCTTTCCATTTCGATTAAAAAATCTAAAACTGATGGATGAAGTTTATATAACACTTCACAAATATGTTCTAAATTTAATAAAGATCTAGGATTGATTTCTATCTTCATTTTAATTAGATATAATTAAATCTTTAAATTTCAATTTAATATCAAATTCAATATAATAACCATCACATTTAAAATTTAACAAATCACCAATCTTACATAAATTATTAATATCTTTTTCTGTTTTTTTTTCCTTTTCTAATTTTCTTATGTAGTAAGTATAATAATTAGAAAAATAATCTATAGTAGTTATTTTAAATCCTTGAGACTTTAATAATACATTAAATTTTTTTTGATCCATTTTATTACTTATATAAATAAATTTTTAAATTAAAATAATTATAAAGTCAAATGATTAACACTATTGTTCATTACGTTAACTTTTACTATCCTACACTCAAAAATCTTCCGTACACGGAAAATGTTATAAAGACAGCGCTGATATATAGATTCCTATACGAAACTACTTTTAAGAAACACATTACTCTTGAAAGAATAATTTACTCTCTCGAAAATAGATCTATTAAATCTTCTAATCCTATACTTAATAATCATCTAATGTTTTACAGAGCTTTTAAATCTTTTCATAAACATTACAAACTTGGACGAGGATGTGTATATGTATTTGATTCTCCAATAAACAGTGAAGTACTTGGTTATCTAACAGGAATAATTTATTGGATTTTTCATAAAGGAATAATCTAATCTATAGATAAAATGAAGGAACCTGTTACTATTAGAAAATCTGATCTTGAAAGACTTGGAAAAGATTTAATGAAAGAAATTGATAATTTTTTACATGATGAATATATACTTACTTTTCCAGAAATGAAATTAGATCAGGAAAAGGTTGATGAAAGTGTAAATAGATTAAAAGACAAATATGAAAGTGGAAGTTTAGATCTTGAAGAAATGTATCATATTTTTGTAAAAATAAAACTAGATGATGAAATAGATGGAGATCTATACTTTAAGAAGGAATCATATTTAGATCTTTTTAGAGTATTGTATAGTAGTCATTCATATTTATAAGATAAAATTTTATATTAAATATTTAATATAAAATTATTTTCCAACTAAATTTAGTAAATTAATTGATCCATATCCATCATTTAAATATCTTCTAGCTATTTCTTTTACTTTTTTATCCATTTCTTCCAAATTAAGATCGTATTTATTATTATCTTCTTCTGGTTCTTTATAATAATATCTATAAGTCCTATCATAATCTTTTCCATGTACTATTATTCGAGGAGATGAATAACTTATTAAATAATCATGTACTAAATGACTTTTATCTTCCTTAAAAGATTTCTAATAATTCTTTTATTGATTTAGAACTGTGACAAACATATACTTTTTTACTAATATTATTTCCTATTTCAAATCTATTACAGGGATAATATTCTTTTTGAAATATTACTGAGTAAATTTGTCTAGGTTTAAAATCCATTTTTATTATTTATTTCTATTCTTTAAATTTAATTCAATTTTTTAACTCTTTATAACTATCCCACCACTTTTCATAAATCTCTAAAGTTTGAGGACTAATCTTAAGTACAATAAGTTTACACTTTTCACATCCCATCTCCTTCAAAATTTTTTTGGTTAAATAATTAATATTTATCATTCTCTTTCGAAAGTATTGCTTGTTTAGTATTTCCATGATGTAATTATCTATTTTTATTAGTCTGTCGTAAAGTTCACATTTTTCATCATCATTTAGATTTATTCTTTTAGAAATTTGATTAACTTTTTTTTCATAATGGTATTTCCTATGATAAATACTCTTTTTTCTATAATACAGCCTATCACAATCTTTCACATCAAAAAATCCTAATACATGATCGTTAAGTGTTCCACATTCATCACATATTTTGAGTCCAGAATCAATGGTAAAAAATTCAGAATTTGGGCAATTTGAACATTTAGATTTTGGAGAAAATTGCTGTATAGGTTTGTTATAATTATTTAATATTTCTAAATATTTTTTTATTTCTTCTTCTGTATAAGTCATTTATTATTTATACTTTATGTACTTTTAAATAATTTTTATCTAAATGCAAAAGTATGAACTTGATCTTTATAAATTTTTCTTTTATCATCTTCATTACTTAGAGCTACTTTATTTACTTCCTTTGAATATATATCATGTTTTTCACTTCTTATAATTTTCATAGATCTTAATTCTTTCTCACCTGAAAATAAACATTTAACATAATCATCAAAATCTAATTTCTTTTTTATTACATTTTTCTTTATTCCTTTACACTTTCGCACTTCCTTATCCTCTTCAATTTTAAAAGTGTAAAGTTTGGGACGTAATCCAACAAAATAAGTAATTTGTTTTCCTGCTACTTCATCTTTAAACATGCCAATTACTTTTTTATTAGCTCCTGTAATTATCCCAGAAGAATGAACTGGGGGATAATCAGAAGTATCAAACTTATCTCTTACATCAGGACATATATCTAAATAAAAATCTTTTGTTTTAATTTGATACATTAGGCTGTCCGTATCTGTAAACAATAACTCAGCCTTGTTTCCATATTTCTCTTTAATGTAGTTATAATGAAAATCAAACATTAATGTTTTTGATAAATCTAAAATTGCTTGACCAACATATACTGGTTTGTTAAAATACACTTCAGTCTTTTTCATGTGAACTGCGATAAGATTGCGATCAAATATTGTGCATCTATCAAAGTTTGGTCGACTTGATAGTTTGACAGCTTTCTTACGATTATCAATAAGATGTATATTTTGCCTTTTCCTTATATTTTCAATTGTTTTACCAAATACACTATTATTCATTAGTTTGAAAAAGTCTTTCTCAAAATTGTTGGCTGCTGTCTTTCTAAGTTCTGTATTTTTTCGGATATATGGTTCCATCCAAGAACTTTGATAAAATGATATTCCTCTATGAACAGCAGTTATTCTTATACCCAACTCAAGATACTGTCTAAGATTTCTATAGTGAACAACATAGTTTTTTCTTGGTTTGAAATGACAAATTAACTTTTCAACACCATTAACTTTTATCTTCTCAGGTGCAAGAGGATAATCATTATGTGAATCCCATAGGTGAGGAGGATATTCCAAATCAACTTCAAATATATAACCTTTTTTCCCAAGATTTGACATACTATGATTTGCTTTATCTAGAATTTCATCTACCTTTTCCACTGTTATATTTTTCATCCATTTAAATCCATGAGTTGGAAGATTTTGAGACATCGCCCATCCATAAAGATTGTTTGCATCCAAATATTGAATAAATGTTGACTCCTTTTCAGGATTATAATTTTTCATATATTTATTATTTGCTTCTGCATATCGCTTTGATATATGTGTTATTCCACCACGTATACCTTGCTCAAACATCATTAACATATCATAATCACTTAGTAACTGTAATTGCTGTCCAGTTTCTTTTAGGCATGCATCCCAAGCTAGACCTGGAGATGTGTAATAATGGGCTGGATCTAACTTGTAATGTTTGAGACAAGTTTTTCTAAAGTTTTCAAATACATCTGCTAACAGTAGAACATCAGACTTAAGATAAAGATCGTGATAATCTCTTATTTTTTTACATCCAAATTTATTCCAAACATTTATTGCGTGTTGGTAATCTTCTTCAGTTATGTCTTCATCATTAAGACGTGAATATAATTCTTCTTTTGGAGGTAATTGTGTTTCTGATAATTTATCAAATGATGAAATATAGTCATAAGGATAAACTCCTTTGCGAGTTAGTAATGAAGTATTTGACTTAAATACATGTTTTGTATTAATAAAATCACCCGGTGATAAATTTGAAACAAGATTGGCAAGTGATGTTTGAAGAAACTTGAAAGAATCTAAAAATCGTATTTCAAAATTTACATCAAAAGATGACCCACTACAATCTTTATATTCCCCAACTTTAATAGTTTTAGAAAATGAAATATATTTTTCTTCTGTAGATGGAATACATGTTAATTTTCCTTCTAATCTAGCAAGTTGTTTAATAAATAAATGTGCGTCATAGCCTTGAAGATTGTGAAATATAACTGGTAATACTTTTGGTTTTTTACACATAAGATTACATTTGTTATGAGCTGCTCCGCGATACTGTCCAGTAAAATGACAATGATCTCGTACTTTATCCTTTTTTAATTCACAACTACAAATATGACAAATATTAGCTTCTTCAAATGATTTTTGTTCTGCACTAGTTAGTCTGAGAGGTTTTGGTCTACGATAAAAATCATTATAAATTCCTTTTGTTACTTCTGTAAGTTTTTCTACAAATACTTTTGAAATGTCTTCATCCTCAGAATTTTTAGTATAAATGATTGGTGTAATTTTTTTATTAACTATTCCTTTAACATAAAAACAAAATCCTGATGGTTCATGTTTTTGATAGTTATAGTTATAAGATTCTTTTGGATTAGGACTGCAACTATTCATTGGTTTAGTAAAGCATTCAAAATCTGCATAAACTACAAAAGGTATAGGAAGTTGTTTGTGATAATTTTTGAAATGTAAATAAGTATTTGGTTCAGGCATTTTTACAGCTACTGTTTGATTGTTATAACAATATTTAATATGTTTTTCTAATAATTCTTCTTTAGTAAAATGAGTAAAACATTTTTTACAAATAAATATTTTACCATTCTTACTTGTAGTTTTTTGTGACTTAATTAAACGATTAAAATCTTTAATTAGTGTATAATGTGTATTACCATCTTCTTCGTACAAAAATAAATCAATAGTATTTTTACAATCTCTATCTGCCATTCTCAAAGGATAAATAATCATATTATCATTTGAAAAAACATTTATTCCTGGAAGTTCTGGATTAAGTTTTTCAAATTTGGAAATGTCTTTTAATTTCATAGGAAAAGTAATACCTTTTGTGTTAAGTGAAAACTCATACTTCTTTAAATCTGTCAATCTACTATCATTATCTTTTCTTGGATGAAGATATCTAAGTATACACCAAAGAAAGCATTTATCATCTTTGTTTTGAATATTTACAATCGCTTTTTTATTTGATATCCAATCTGGAAGATTAATGTATGATGAGCCGTTAGTTGGGTTAAATTCAACAGTATGAATTTCTAGTTTGTCCACTTCTTTAAAATACCAACCACTTCCTTTTTCTGTATATACTTCAATATGACCTTCAATACGTTCATAACATAATTTAATTAATTTGTCAACATTAGTTGATTCAAGATTAAGATGTGTTCCTGTTAAAAAGTAAGCTTTACCTTCTTCTAATCCTATAATACCAATATTTTGTTTAATAATTTGTTTTTCCATAATACAAACCAATATCATGTTAAGTTTTATATTTCGATGATAGGTAAAAAAATCTCTTAAAGTTTTATTTATTCTTTCGTAAAACTGCTCTGGAGTAAGACCAGGAATACCTTGAATAATATACTTATTGGCAAAACCTTCAAGAGCTGATTTTTCTTTTTCAAGTCCTTGGTCATATTCAAGCAAAGCACGCTCAAGAGCTTCACGTAAATAAGGAGGAGTATCTTTGGGAATCTTTTTATTTTTTATACATTCCTCAAAATACTCTTCAAATGTTTTTATCTTTTTAGAATGAGCTGCCGTTTTGGTGGTAGCTTTCTTTTTCTTATATTTCTTCTTTATATCTATTCCTTGTTTTACTTTTTCATTAAGTTTATCTAGTTTTCTTATATCTCGAATTATTTTTTCTTTTTCACTTAATTCCTTATAACTATTCTTTATTGTTTTTTTCTTTTGGTTTAATATATATCTTAATTGATCCAAAGATAAACTCTTGTATTCATTATCTGTTATAAAGGGTTGAGAACCCTGAAAACCATCAACTGACTGGTTAGACATGGCGTCTTCTAATAACTGATTATATTAAAAGACGGAAATGTTTAAATAATTAATTTTATTCTAAAAATCATCACTATCGCTATCACTATCATATTCATATTTAATATTTAAATTTGTAAAAAATAAATTGAAATAATAATAAAAATCAATGAAACCAGGATAAGTATTAATAAAAATTAAATCTTCTTTATGGTAACAATTTAAAATAAAATCTAAATACTGGTCAATATTATTTAATTTATTTTTAATCTTAATTAAATTAAAAACAATATCATATTCAATTTCAAATTCACTAATATCCTTAAGTTTACCCCTTTCTTGTCCTCTCAAAAATCTTTTCATAAAATACTTAATTCTATCAGATATGTTACTCTCAAATAATCCATTATTAAGGTTATCCAATTTATTTATCAGATATTTAAATTCCTTATTTATTCCTCTAATAAATTGATATTCTCTTTTATACTCCCTTGCATATTCTGGGATTTTATTATTTGCATTTTCCGTCATTTTTCCGATTAATTCCGTTTGAGAGGTGGTACTAAATTGAGCCAGGATATCCATTTCTATAACTACTTAAATAAGCTCTATAGTTACCGTAAACCCTCTATTAAGCCCCCCCCCCCGGGGGGGTATTTATTTCAAATAAATTTGAGGGAGGGGGGCCAACATAATTTAGTAAGGACGATGGTATCAGTTCCCCATAAAGAACTAGAACTGCAAAGTGTCAAAGCTCAAGTACAATGGTTGTAGGTCATGCAGCCGAGGATCAAAAACAAATCTGAAAGTTCAGCTGGTGAAAAAAACTATCGTGGACCAGTCCACATGAAGTGTTACAGTTGTGATTGATAAATATAGTATATCATAAGTTAGTGAAGAATAATGAGAGGAGGGGAGGGGAAGAGGGGTTTAAAAGAGGAGGGAGGCTTATTAGAGGGCGAGCTGATTTGAGAGAGGGGAGGCTTAATAGAGGATTTACAGTATGGGTGGCCCAAGCAAAATGGATTCTTTTGACCTGAAATTTTGTATAGACTCTGGGCCCGAAATCAGGTGAGCCTAAAATTTGTGCTCCCTGGAAGAAAGGCCTGGAATTGGGTATGTTTTTATTCCGATTTGACTTTTGAGAGAAGCGGTTTAAGTCTCAGAAGGAAAAAACAGTTTGCCAAATTTTCTTTGAGGAGTACCCCACAGGAGGCGGGAATTTGCCCTGTTCACAATACTCTTTCTTCCTGCAGGTGCATTAATTTTTATACCGTGAATAATTCTTTAACTGAACATGAAAAGAAATGCTTATTAGTGGTCGAAAACAAGTGAAGACAGTAATGGTGATAGACTCTGAAAAGTTAACGGCTTAGAGATGAAATCTCTTAAGCTTGATTACTAACTGTATTTTTTATATTTTCTTGATTCTCTTTTAATCTATGAATGAAAGACTCAGGTGTGAAAATTCAAATAAAGCTACATCTTCGTTTGCCATTTTGTTGTTTATTACATCAGTTGTACAAAGTGTTATTCTTATTCTGTTGATCTGCGGATTAAATGACTACTTTTCTGTCGTGTTGTTTGTTTCTCAATCGTACTCATTGCCGAAAGTGAAAGGCTTCCCGGTCTCCAAACAATCAGGTGCAAGAAATCTAAGAGCGGAGCAAAAGATAAAAGCCCTTTCATTTCTCCAGTCTACGAACATGTGATTATTTTTCTATCTTATCTTACAGAGAGGATCTCACCTTTCATTGACCGAAATTCAGTGTCACGTCATCACCGATCAGCACGAATGGAGCCCAGTGCTTCACGGCATTGAATTTTTCCGACTCCCTCATCCATTTCATGGCCTGATGAAGGGACTTACTTGCACTTTGCCCTGCTACTAAATGTTCGTAAAAAGGTTTCATAAACGCAAGAGTGGCTTCGTCATCAATCGCCCACAGTGTGGCAATAACAGAACGCGCACCGGCTCCTAAAAAGGCACGTGCAATACCAACCACTCCTTCGACTTTGATATTTCCTCGCCCACTGTTGCAGCAGCTTAAGACAACAAGCTTGGCGCGCACTTTTGCATCCAACACATCTGCCATCGTCAAAAGAAAGTCTTTCTCTTTAGGTCTTTTGGCACTACTAGAAAAATTAGGAGACAAAATGATTTCTCCGGTTTCTGTACGACCATGAGCTGCTATGTGCACTAACGAAACTGAGTTGAGCCCGCTTAAAACCCGATCTTTTGTGGCGTTCTTTCCGGTGAGAGGCTCGAAGTTTAGAATTTGCCCAATCATTTTTACCTCTTCCTCAGCACCTGGAAGCTGCGGAAACGGTTTGCAACCTTTGATGCGTACAGTTTCCACCCACGGGTTATACCAACAAGTAGAGCCTCGGATGAACTATGGCGGTCCTCCGGACATTCTGCCAGCAGCCATAAGCTTGTCAGTGATGGAATCAATCTAATTCTACGCGTTTCATTTAAATACATGGAGTTTTGGTCCACGAGGGCAGCATAAGGAATCAAGAACGATGAACCGTCAGGGACAATGACGAGTTCGTCACCTATCGAGTGTGAAATTGGAGCGATGAATATGTCGTATAATACTTTTAAAGCACCACCCTGGTCTTCGATCTCTCTCTGCAGCTGGGGGCGAATCTTTTTCCACAGGCTTTTGTTCACACCAATCTGTTTGTATGTTTGGTAAGTCATTGATGTCAAGTCATCACTGCTAACTTCCTGTTGCACAAAGTCACAAAGCTTTCCCCACTTTAACAGCATCCAGATATTCACTGACTGGGTATCATTCATTAGAAATAACGTGGGTGACGAAATATGGTTTGAAATGATAAGTTCCATCTGCTGTTTCGGCTGTGAACGAATCGATTTCCTGACACCATATTGCGATTCCAAGAGGTCCATAAGAGCTTCTGCTCGTCCCCTCTCAGCTGTTAAAAGCGCCTCGAGTGTCTTACGTTCAGTGCGTTGTTGTAACTGTAGTCTCACTAAACGACTAACGCAATCACGTTCATTCCGAAAGCTGATTTTCCACTCGTCGTTTCCTTCAAGAAGGACTCTCATTTCCTCTACCAGTTCAATACAGGATTCAAAACACTCCTCGGCTTTGGAGTACTCGTCAAGACACCAAAGAACTTGAGCAAGTCCATCATATCCGCGTTGTTCAACATCTTTGTTTCCAGTCTCCTTTGCTATACTTGTGGCTAGCTGATAAAAATCCATCGCTCTTTTGGAATTACCGAGACGCTTATAGACATCGCCGAGGTTTATATATGTAGATCCTCCTCGATTTTTCATCCCAATATCTTTTTTGATTCTTAGAGTCAGCTCATAAAGCTCGATCGCTTTATTAAAATCACCGAGAGACTGATTGACGACGCCAAGGCTGTTATATACAGCTGCTTCTTGATATTTGTTTTCAGTATCTTTTGCGATTCTTAGAGCCAGCTGATTAAACTCCATTGCTTTTTGGAAATCACTGAGAGACTGATAGGCATTGCCAAGGTTGTTATATGTAGCTCCTTCTCCATTTTTGTTTCCAGTATCTTTTGCGATTTTTAGAGCCAGCTGATAAAACTCGATTGCTGTTTTGAACTCACTGAGAGACTGATAGGCACTGCCAAGGTTGTTATATATAGTTCCTTCTTCATCTTTGTTTCCAGTATCTTTTGCGATTTTTAGAGCCAGCTGATAAAACTCGATTGCTTTTTTGAACTCACTGAGAGACTGATAGGCAAGGCCAAGGTTGTTATATCTAGTTCCTTCTCCATCTTTGTTTCCAGTATCTTTTGCGATTTTTAGAGCCAGCTGATGAAACTCGATTGCTTTTTTGAACTCACTGAGAGACTGATAGGCACTGCCAAGGTTGTTATATATAGTTCCTTCTCCATCTTTGTTTCCAGTATCTTTTGCGATTTTTAGAGCCAGCTGATAAAACTCGATTGCTTTTTTGAACTCACTGAGAGACTGATAGGCACTGCCAAGGTTGTTATAAGTACTTCCTTCTCCATCTTTGTTTCCAGTATCTTTTGCGATTTTTAGAGCCAGCTGATAAAACTCGATTGCTTTTTTGAACTCACTGAGAGAATCATAGGCAAGGCCAAGGTTGTTATATATAGTTCCTTCTCCATTTTTGTTTCCAGTATCTTTTGCGATTTTTAGAGCCAGCTGATAAAACTCGATTGCTTTTTTGAACTCACTGAGAGACTGATAGGCACCGCCAAGGTTGTTATATGTAGCTCCTTCTCCATTTTTGTTTCCAGTATCTTTTGCGATTTTTAGAGCCAGCTGATAAAACTCGATTGCTTTTTTGAACTCACTGAGAGACTTATAGGCAAGGCCAAGGTTGTTATATGTAGTTCCTTCTCCATCTTTGTTTCCAGTATCTTTTGCGATTTTTAGAGCCAGCTGATAAAACTCGATTGCTTTTTTGAACTCACTGAGAGACTGATAGGCACTGCCAAGGCTGTTATATATAGTTCCTTCTCCATCTTTGTTTCCAGTATCTTTTGCGATTTTTAGAGCCAGCTGAGAAAACTCGATTGCTTTTTTGAACTCACTGAGACACCTATAGGCACCGCCAAGGTTGTTATATATAGTTCCTTCTCCATCTTTGTTTCCAGTATCTTTTGCGATTTTTAGAGCCAGCTGATAAAACTCGATTGCTTTTTTGAAATCACTCAGATGGTCATAGGCGAGGCCAAGGTTGCCAAGGCTAACTCTTTCTGCGTTTTTATTCCTGATCTCTCTGGCTTCATTCAAAGTCAGCTCGAAGTAATCCCGGGCTATTTTAAAATCACCGCGTTTAAAGGCTTTTTCTCCAAGGTAATTACTGTACAACCAATTTGTTATGGAAGTTTGTTCGGGTTTTCCATGTTTGCCTTTACTTCCTGGGCATGCCTAGAAAAAAATGTAAAACAAACCCTCTTTTGAAGCAAGTTATGGTATAGAAGATGTTTTTAATGTAAAGTTATACCCTTTGTGAGGAAGAAAATAGCCCGCAAGATTTTTTGTGGCAATCAACTCTCCCCTTGCGGATACCTCGATATTTCGGACGACCCCTGCTAACACAGCCAAATCCCCAGCAATACAAACTCCCGCTATTACTCGCTTGAGCCAGATTCTGGCTTTGAAATAAATTAGCTCATAATATAGCTCGGACAGCAAGTTTCTAGAGTATATATACTCAAGTATAGAAGTATTACCAATGAACTTTATTTCTTAAGCGGATAAATCTACAAGAGCTGATATTTGACCAATCCGCCTTGACTTTGGCGGCTCACGAAGTAAGCCAAAAGTCCATTTATTTTCGCGGCTTTAAAATTTATCGTACAGAGAATCAAAGGGCGTTTTACATTCAGCCAAAACTTTCGAAAATGTGGAAACAGCGGCAAATGGTAAAGTGATTTTCCGGAAAAGTTTCTGGAAATTCTGGAAGCTGTTGAATCAGTCCGAAATGAAAACCATTCGACCAAAAATTCTACCTGGAAATCCCGGGAGCAAAAATGAATGGAAAGAAATCTTCCGTTAAAAATTTTTCGAAAATTTGGGTATACCTCGCGAGGTTGTCCCTCGGTTTTGGAAGTTTTGAAAAATACTGTTCTGTTTGTTAGTGGAAGTTGCCGAAAATTCAAAGTGGACGTTTTGGTTGAAGAGAAAGCGCCCAAAGTTTCTTTAAGAAAATTATTTTTCGGTCACTGTGTTTTTTCTAATAGTTATGAACTAATGTTTACTTTCATTGGGCAATTCTGTAAAGTAGACATTAACTTCGATCATAGCTCAAACCCTTGAAATCTCATATGTGACTTTTTCAAGCTCCATCATCGGTTGAATCGAAATTAATTCGATGCAAGAAAGACGAACTAACCATTCACTGTAAATTAACCTCCGCCAAAAAGGAACAAATAGTGGTATTCGGCTGTTGAATCTCTTCTATTAGAATCAACCGTATAATATCAGTAATATCAAAGGTCACTTCGACCGCTTAATCAAAACAATTCAAAATGCTAATTTATAGAAATAAAATAAAATACCTCGTTGTCCATGGCTCTTCTACTCGTCGCTTTTTTCCTTAGTTCAAGCAACGTGGAGTTTTCCGCGTCGATCTTCCAAATTGTTAAGGTGTAAACAGTAGTAATATCGAATTTAAGTTGAAGTAGTGTTAACTTGCATTAGTTGGAATATAACTTATCTCATCTTGTTGTGGTTTAGTCCACTGCGGCAGTGTATCAAATCATATACAACTAGGTAAAAACAACAAGATACACCTCCCCCGTTTTCGCTTTGAAGAAAGAAGAGCGTGGCCCCTTATGAGCAGCCGATAGTTGGAAGCAAAAAAAATACAATCAACCTGTATATAACGGCCCTGTATATAGCGGTCACCCTGTATACTACGGCCACTGAACAACTTTCCGAATTTATTGCCATATGTGTTCCGTAGAGTTGATCTGTATAAAGCGGGCACCTTCTCTATAGCGGATGCGGTCACCCTTTAGATTCCCCAGATGTAGACAGAAACATGAATGCTAGCGAAATCGTCAAATCATTTAACCTGTTCATGGCAATCGAGTGGGGAAACTACAAGCGTTGAAAGAACTCAACATCCAGTTGAATTTAAAGGAAACTTATATAGAGCGGTCATTCAAGGGTGACAGTTATATACGTAGCAACTTCCCCGCAACATGGTTAAAGAGAGGATAATCCTCTCTGACTTGTTAATACGACTGAAGTCGTTGACACTGTTATTGCTACACACAGACTTTTATCATAACCTTTTATTAGAAAAGTTAGAAACTAACTAGAAATAACATTTTTTCTCTGCTTTTGTGGTCGTTTTTGAACAAACAAAGAAATAGTCAAAAGAAGAAAATATCACGTACAGCTGTGTAATTCGCAAAGAAGAAGTTTCAGATAACTGAGCGCTGCCCTCAAATAAGCACCGAACCGTTAGTCGAGAAAAATGGTAACCAAATCGTAACGGAAGTGTGTATAACAAGTTGCGAAAATAAATCATCTTTCAGCTATGGAGGAATACATAGAATAAAAGGATACTGCTAATCCTTGATCACACCACGTGATCGCCAGCTCAAACAGTTTTAACTTTGCAAACGCTTTCGCTCCTAAAATCGTAAAAATAAAGCATGTTGAAAACATTTCTTATGTCTTGCTCCCTTCCTTCCCGCCATTTCTCAAAATAACTCATTTGTCGGAGTTCTTATAGTGTATAAGTATCTTTGTATGTCTGTCGCAGTGTGATGAACCAGAAGCATATAATCCTTCAGGATGGACTATAATAAGTTTTCTATAGAGATGAGGATAGACACAATTGTTCACAACTTTCGTGATTTCAGTTGTTATTTTGTTACATTTATCCCTTTCATGTACAGCAATGGTCAATTTCCGGACAATTTCAAACAATGAGCCTCTCTAAAATTAAGCCGGGGGTTAAAACGGTACATTCGCGGTACAGTTACACTAAAGAATCCGTAACAGCTCATGTACGTCATACGAGCCTAATCTATGTTCAAGAGAATGAAGACCTATGCCGTTAAAGACTAATCTCAAGTAGCCTACGAGAAAAAAACCATAGTTGCCATTTTTGTGCTATCAAGAGCCCGTGAGCAACCAAAATTTGATGATGACTTTGTTAAGCTCTGGACTCCAAATCTAAACTTCAATTTCTTCTATGTTATTTAAAAGTTTGAACTTTAATTGTAGCCGTTTGAACTTTTGTGAGGAAACAAATTAAAGAAAGGCTACGGTGTTGTCACAAGAACGCGGTAATTAGAATGCTTTACCAACATTACTAGCATAATTATGATAACCCAGTCTGTTTGTTAGATACTAATAAGTTTATAAACCTCTGAAATTACCTGCTATTATTGGTTTGATTGATAATGGTCGAATGTCGGTGGCGTTTTTGGCATCTACCAGTGAGTAAATGTAATTTCCTATGAACGTTGAAACAAACAAACAAACAAAAAGTCACTCACAGCAAACGCAGGGAAGCAAACTCGAAGCAAATAAGATCAGTGAAAGCTGACAAGCCCCTGACGGACCATTCCAAAGCAAGTCAAAAATATTCAATATCAGTGGTTAACCAATCACAAAGTAGGCAATATGTCTTTATTTTCTAAATACAAGTAGCTTTACCTGAACGAAGGTTTGCATACGCTCTGTTGCTGTACAGTTTCGCCTTTAGGTCTTCGTCCATGCAGTTTACTTTAATTCCCTCAGTATAAAAGTAAACGGCGTTGCTGTAATCTTCCTTTAAGTGCGCTTCATTGCCTTCGGTTTTGTACACTTCAGCTATTGCTAAAAATGAAGCAGGTTGAAATGTCATTAACCCTCATGGTCTATAGCCCGCGTACAGCCTCCCCCTCCCCTACCCTCCCCTGCATTGTCCCCAGTCGCTCACGATCACTTTTTAGGGGATATTTGAGTTAATTGTTAAGGAAAAGAGCCGAAAGGAGTGATGGGAAGGGGAGAGGAAGCGATGCTTTCTCTCTTTTTCCTTCCCATCACTCCCCGCTCGCGTTCTTCCCTCGTTCCCATCATACACCAGTCAAGCTCCTCGCTGGGTCCAGCTTTTTATCCTTCTCACTTGTTGCGTGCTCCCCATAAAGCTTTGAACATGGGCTTTAAAAGTGTTCCAAATTTGGTCCTTGGTTAAGTGTCAATGTAAGTGCAGTATCCTCGACGTCAGAGCCTAAGGTGGCAATTTTAACTTGACAGGGAGAGAATATAAGAAATGGAGCGAGGCGATTATTTTAAAATTTTCCGTCATAGGGGGGAGATTATTCGAGGGAGGCGATTGGTGGAAGGACGGTTATTATTCGATGAAATACAGTAATTGTGCGATTAAAACAATAAGAGGATCCTTTCGGCAGGAAAAGTGATAAAAAATAAAGAAAGAAAACTAAAATAAAATGATGAATTATAATTGTGAGTACAAAAGATAAGAGTACAATACGGGACTACCGTGTGCAACATTTTTTGTTGGTGATACACTATTAACAAATATGACGGACATCATTTATTCCCTGGTTAGGCAAATGGTGTCACTCGTTAACTCATAAATGGCGTTGACCATTGATCACAGATTTATGAAATAGTGGCAAATTTGGTCGTTCAGTTCCTCACTTTCTGTGGTTAAAAATGCTAAAAAAGCTGAAAATGCAACGGCAAATATAACGGTGAATCCGAAAGATAAAGGAATTAGTCGACCACAAATTCTAGGAAAAGCTTAATCTAGATAAAAAGTTAAAAAAACACCTTCAGTAGAGATAATGCTTAACGACGTTTACTCTTTAACCACTTCCGTATGTTGAATGTTTTCAAATGAGAGTTTTTTTTTCTTTTCTGTATCTTTTATTTCATTCCTCCTTATTTTGCTATGTTAAAGTCCTTTTTTTGATACACTATTAACAGTTGTAAGAATCTTTACCTTTCAGTGTGTCATCATCAAAGTTCAGCTCTTGTCCGGTACCAAGTGATGTAACATCACTCTCACATGCTGCTCCGTTTCCACTCTGTGCCATAATGGTTTGATCTGAAAAAATCAGTAAAAAGCTTTAAATTAATATTCTCTTCACTTGTTTCAGCACTGTTACCAAAACAACCATTCATTTTGCCACAAGTGGTAAGCTCTCGTTAGTAAAAATTTTTTATCGAAACAAAGCCATTAAAATTCTGTGGCAGGCAGTCAAGAAACGCACTGTGAAGTCATTTACATACAGCAGGACAGTACACGTAATCTGATTCAGTTTTCCATTGTGCTTTCAATCAAGACATGAAACTGCTTTCCAGAATTCAGTAGCCCAGTCGCTCAGGCCACCCTAAAAACCAACCATTGCGAACTCACGTTTCGACTTCCTCGGTGACTGATTAATCTTCCGATTCAGAGCTTTTTTTTTCAGTTATTTTTTTTGTTTTACGTAATCACTTTTTTTACTTTCAAAACCATCAAAAATTAAGATTTAACACTAAAATAAATTTTTTAAATAATAATCACAATAATCATAATCAGTCATAATAATGCTGATAATCATAATCATAATAAAAATAACAATAAATGGTACAATGTGAAGGTGCTTTGGCTGCACCGTAGGATTTCAGCATCCATTAATATAAATGCACACGGAATGAATGAATGTTTCTGTTGATGGGTTGATGGGTTCAACGAGGGTCTTCAACTGCATAACAAATTACCATAGGAATGTTGTTTGGAACTAAAGTAAAAATCTTTATACTACCACAACTGGGCACGATATCACACTATCGAAGCCGGTCTTGTAGTAGAAGTATACGCATTCTAAAATATTAAGATTGGAGCGGCTATTAGAGCGGCTAGGGGTATACCGAACTCCGTAATAAAAAAAAGAAAAATCGACAAATTCGACAACTTAAACCAACCTAAAAGTCGCCAAGCCAATAACAAAAATTCGGCATGTTTAGAAATACCACAATATCAGAATTCAAGACCACAATTACATAACTAACGGACGAAAATTTGCCAAACACCACAGTACCGCTAAATTTCTCAATGTAAGAAGCTAAAAATGTAAAACTCTGCTATACTCTCTCCCCTCCCCGAGACAGACGTTATGCCCCACCGTGGTTAAGAGTACCTAGAGGAAAGCAAATGCCCAAAGGGGATGGTCACGCTTCAAATTAACCTACCCATTGTAGTTTATTGCAGGCCTGTTTACCGGAGTTGAAGGTGCTTCGTTTTCCAGTGAGATAAAAGAATTAGTCGACCACAAATTCTGGGAAAAGCCTAATCTACATAAAAAGCTAAAAAAACGCCTTCAGTAGAGATAATGCTTAACGACTTTGATTCTTTAACCACGTCAGTATGTTGAATGTTACCAAATGAGGGCTTTTTTTCTTTTCTGTATCTTTTATTTCATTCCTCCTTATTTTGCTATGTTAAAGTCCTGTTGGTGATACACTATTAACAGTTGTAATGATCTTTACCTTTCAGTGTGTCATCATCAAAATTCACCTCTTTTCCGGTACCATGTGATGTAACATCACTCTCACAAGCTGCTCCGTTTCCACTTTGTGCCATAATGCTTTGATCTGGAAAAATCAGTATATTAAGCTTTCAATTAATAATATCTTCACTTTGCATAAGCACTGTTACCAAAACAACCATTCATTCTGCCACAAGTGGTAAACTCACATTAGTATAAAACTTTTATTGACTGAACAAATCAATCAAAATTCTACGGCAGGCAGTCATGAATTGCGTGGTGAAGTAATTTTCAAACAACAGGACAGTACACGTAATCTTATTTAGTTTTCCATTGTGCTTTCAATCAAAACATGAAACTGCTTTCAAGAATTCAGTAGCCCAGACGTTCAGGCCACCCTAGTAACCAACCATTGCCAACTCACTTTTCGACAATCTCGGTGGTTGATTCAGTTTCCGATTCAGAGCGACGTTTTTTGCAGTTTTGTTTTTTGTTACCCTAATCAACTGACTTAGTAGCAGCAGGGAGTTACAGTACCACTTCAGTAACACGTGACAGAATCATATTTGAAAACAAAATCAGGAGTCAATTGCAGCAATAATCCTTATAAAAATATTGTTTCTTTGTGGTGCAAGTGAAATTCGATAAAGTTTACTTTTAGCTTTATAGAACTTAACGGAATAATCATCATAATTTGCAAGAGCTTTCGTTATTGGTAATACTTTGTTGATAGAAATTCGTGATAAAAACACTGTTAAGTATATAAATTCGGCTTGCTACTTAAAGGTCAAATGAACCAAAAAATTGAAATATTTTCTTTTGTCACTTTACCTTCACCAAACACTAAAAAGAAACATCCTAACTGAGATTTGGGTAAAGATTTTTCTTCCCAAGCCTTTATAGAAAGATAAAAGATCAAAATCCGAGCATTTCCGAAGACTTCACGAAAACGTTTCTGAAATGGCCGCGTGATAGACTGGATACTACGTGACGTCAATGTTGGTCTTTAAGGGCAGAAAAACGTTATGCGCAAGCTTCTGCGCATCCCTCATCGCCAGCGTTTGTTTGTCTCGAGTTCTGACTGAGACTGAATGAGATACACGAGGTGCGAACGTTTGCTCCTTCTAAAGGCTTTTTTTTGTTGTTTTTGTTGTTGCTGTTGTTTTTTCGTCACTTGAAAATTACTTTGGATTCAGAACAACCAATGTTAGAGTAAAAACAGATCATCCGTCAGTCTGAGGAGGAATAAAACGTTTTGAAAATTTCTAAAGAGGTTTGTATTTTTCTGATAATTGTGCATTCGAATTGTGAATTGATTTTGTGTCCGGTGCTTCGCCTTCTTTCGCCGGACTGAATTAAAACCCGCTTGTATTCTGTTATTAGTAGTTACGGTTAGTTTTTTTGCATGCCCAGGTTTATTTACCTTTACAGAACCAGCTTTATCCTTGTCTTATGTCAAAGAACCGTAATCCTAACGCTTGCGAGTGAACAAACTTGAACGCTTAAAATTTCCTCGGAACTTTAGAAGGCCAGCAAGCTTACTCGAGAAGAAAAGACTACTTCGATCATTTTTCTGTTGCTCAAGTATAGTCAGAGTTTTTTTTCCTTTAGTTTTTTTCAGTTTTAATTACATAGTTTTGTTATCTTTCTGTACGCAAATTTTCCTTTCATTCGCTGTGAAGTAGCGGAGAACGACAATTGCCGGGAGTAAACAATTGCTGGAGCTGGATTTGACTGAAGCGAGCAAAGCAAATTCTTATGTGCAGTTTTCTGTATTTTCTAATGATTCAGTTCGCTGAGTTTAATTTGCTTGAATGAAGACCCTCGCATGGACCAGTTATTAAAAGTAGCTAATCTAGCTAAGTAGGCGGAATCATGGCTTGGCTGCGAAGCTTGCCACTGATCTTTTTGCTTGAAGATCTTTAGGTAGGTTGTTTCCGTACAGAAAATTCACTTCTTCTTTGTCAGCAGGTATAGGAGCCTTAAGCCTTATGTTTTTTAATGAAAATTTGTTGTTTTGCAACCTTATTGAAGCTTTTTTTTAGTTCACTTCAGCTGAATTTTATGCACGATGGAATTGTTCTTTGCTTGTCGCATCTCTTTGCCAGCTTAAGCTGGCGTCTGTGGTCCTTAAAGTGACCTCAATCGGTAATTAAATCTTATACATAATTGGAAAGAATTTTTTGCAATAATGTAACTTTAACTTTGTTTGAAGGAAATCCTACTTACGCGTAGGTTTTTGACAGGTGTTATGCATGTTCAACCTGACAACATAAAGCAAAATTAATCTGCGCGAAACGATCAAGTTTAAAAAACTATGGTTGCTTTGAAACCGATCTTGGGGAAGATTTACTAGAAAATGATTAACTCTTTTTCTGCCTACATATCAACGCCAAAACTGCTACATTGAGGATTTTGTTTATATTTTAGTGATCTGTGAAGCTAGAAGTGTCCGATCGAGCGTGGGTTTTAAAATATCAGCTCGAGTGCGACAAAGTTCAGTGACTTCAAACACATTGTGGGCAAACTTGAATTTCTTTGGGCAGATTATTATGCAGAGATATTTTGTTTTTGTGTCCACGGTGGAGCTCCGGACCTTATATATCCAGGAACTTCCTTATATGAACACATTTTGTGAATGCATCTTGAAAAAAATCGGACTTACGCACGCACATTTCCAGTACAACTCAAGGAAATTAGTAAATGTCTTTAAGTCCGTTTCACTATGATGTATTCTTCGAGAAAATTAAATAATAAGAAGGTTATAACCACAGCTTGCAACTTTTGAAGACAAATTGCCTGTTCTTTCCAGGTTTATGGCCGCACAAACCACTTCTGCGCCAAGTTGACTCGAAAAACGCTGTTATGAATTTCCCGCTTTTTTTCACCTGACCAACATTGACGTCACCAGCTGTTTTTACCGACAATTTTTCCGACCGCTCTACGAAGATAAGGGTCAAAAAGTAGCAATTTTTAATTGCAGATATCTCCGAGATACTTGCTTCAATTGACCTGAAACTTCATAGTATGTTTACTTGGTTCATATTTAACACATTTCACTAGAATTGAACTAAAATAAAAAATGTCGAATTTTTGGTTCAGTTGACCTTTAAAGATGTTTGGCTGCTTTGACCACATCAACAATAACACTTTTTTTAGTTTCAAAACTACAAAAACTTAAGATTGGATTAACACTAAAATAATCTTTTCAAATAGTAATAACATTAATAATAATATAATAGTTATAACAATTATAATAATAAATGGTACAATGTGAAGGTGCTGTGGCTGCACCATAGGATTTCAGCATCTGTTAATATAAATGCCTTACTAATTGTTTCTGTTGATGGGTTCAAGCGCATAGCAAATTATCTTGGAAATATTGTTTGGTAAACCTTTCTAAAACCGCAACTGGGCACACTATCAAAGCCGGTCTTGTAGCAGAAGTATACGCATGCGCAAAAAGTAAGATTTAAGAGCGGCTAGGGGTATACGGAACACCGTAACACCGAAAAGAAAAATCAACGAATTCGACAAAACCACGCTAAAAATCGCCGAGCCAATCAAAAAAAGACTCCGCATGTTTAGAAATATCACAATATTGGAATTAAAGACCACAATTACACAAGCAGCTCATGAAAATTGCCAAACACAATAATGCCTCGAATTTTCTCAATGTAAGGCGCTAAAAATGTAACACTCTACTATACTCTCCCCTCCCCGAGACAGATGCAGGGCTATATGTAACGGTGAATCCGCAAGAAAAACGAATTCATCGATCACAAATTTTAGAAAAAGCTTAATCTAGATAGAAAATAGAAAACACCTTTAGTGGAGATAATGTTTAACGACTTTCAGTCTTTATATATCAAATGTTGAATGTTATCAAATGGAGGTTTTTTTTTCCTTTCGGTATCTTTTAATTTATTTCTCCTTGAAATTCTCATGTTAAAGGCCTTTTGGTGATACACTATTAACAGTTGTAAGAATCTTTACCTTTCGGTGTGTCATCATCAAATTTCAGCTCTTGTCCGGTACCAAGTGATGTAACATCACTCTCACATGCTGCTCCGTTTCCACTCTGTGCCATAATGGTTTGATCTGGAAAAATCAGTTTAAAGCTGTAAATTGACATTATCTTCACTCGTATAAAAAGCACTACCACCAAAACAGCGATTCATTTTGCCACAAGTGGTAAACTCGACCACAAATGCTACAAAAGCCTAATCTAGATAAAAAGTTAAAAAATCCCCTTAAGCAGAGATACTGTTTAACGACTTTGACTCTTTAACCACTTCCGTATGTTGAATGTTTTCAAATGACGATTTATTGTCAGTTTTGTATATTTTATTTCATTTGTCCTTAGTTTGCTATATTCAAGGCCTTTTGGTGATACACTATTAACAGTTGTAAGAATTTTCACCTTTCAGTGTGTCATCATCAAAATTCAGCTCTTGTCCGGTACGATGTGATGTAACATCACTCTCACATGCTGCTCCGTTTCCACTCTGTGCCATAATGGTTTGATCTGGAAAAATCGGTAAAAAGCTTTAAATTAATATTAACTTCGCTTGTATAAGTAATGTTACCATTTATTTTGCGACAAGTTGGAAAGTCACATTAGTATAAAACTTTTGTTGACTGAACAAATCAATCAAAATTCTGTGGCAGGCAGTCATGAAATGCGTGGCGGAGTAATTTTCAAACAACAGGACAGTACACGTAATCTGATTCAGTTTTCCGTTGTGTTTTCATTCAAGACATGAAACTGCTTTCAAGAATTCAGTAGCCCAGTCGCTCAGGCGAACCATTGGGAAGTCACTTTTCGACAATCTCGGTGGCTGATTCAGTTTCAGATTCAGAGCGACGTTTTTTGCAGTTTTTTTTTGTTACCCTAGTCAATCGACTTAGTAGCAGCAGGGAGGTACAGTACCACTTCAGTAACACGTGACAGAATCAGCAGTCAAATGCAGCAATAATTCTTATAGACATATTGTTTCTTTTTGCTGCAAGTGAAATTCGATAAAGTTTACTTTTAGCTTTATAGAACTTAACGGGATAATCGTCATAATTTGCCACAGCTTTCGTTATTGGTAATACTTTGTTGATAAAAATTCAGGATAAAAACACTGTTAAGTATATAAATTCGGTTTCCTACTGAAAGATGTTTGGCTGCTATGACCACATCAACAACAACACTTTTTTTACTTTCAAAACTACAAAAACTTAAGATTTGATTAACACTAAAATAACCTTTTGAAATAGTCATAATAATAATAATAATAATAATAATAATAATATAATAGTTATAACAATTATAATAATAAATGGTACAATGTGAAGGTGCTGTGGCTGCACCATAGGACTTCAGCATCCGTTGTTATAAATGCCTTGCTAATTATTTCTGTTGATGGGTTCAAACGCATAACAAATCATCATTGGAATATTGTTTGTTAAACCTTTTTAAAACAGCAAGTGGGCACAATATCACGCTATCAAAGCCGGTCTTGTGGCAGGAGTATACGCGTGCGCAAAAAAAAAAGGATTGAAAAGCGGCTTGGGGTATACGGAACACCTTAACACTACAAAGTGAAATCGAGAAATTCAGCACAACCATGCTAAAAATCGCCGAGCCAATCACAAAAACTTCCACATGTTTAGAAATACCACAATATCAGAATTGAAGAGCACAATTACATAAGTACCGCATGAAAATTTGCCGAAGACCACCATACCGTGAAATTTCTCAATGTAGGGCGCCAAAAATGTAACTCTACTATACTCTCCCCACCGCGAGAAAGACGTTTGATTGCAAATGCCCCACCGGGGGCAACAGTGCCTCGAGGCAACGCAAATACGCAAAGGGGATAGTCACACTTCAAATTAACTGACCCATTGTAGTTGATTGCAGGCCCTTTCACAGGAGCTGAGGGTTCTTCGTTTTCGAGTTGAGTGTATTTCGGTTTCCAAAAAAATAAAGGATACTTGGTTCTTTTCCCATTCGTGGTTCTTTCCTCTTGACTTATAGGTCTCTCCGATTCAGCTTCGTATTCGACAATCTGTTTTGCGGTTCTGAAGTACGTGATAAGCAAAACCTTCGAATAAGAAATTTGGGGTGGAACGAAACCCCAGTTGAGGTAGTCCTGATTTCAAGTAACGGCGATGATAGAAGGATTTTTTGGGCTTAAAATTTTCAATTCCGGGATTCTTTTGGGGTAGGAAAAATTTGGCAAGTATTTTCTTAGTAGGCTTGATTTTAACTGAATAATCTTGTCGGTGCGTAGATCTGTATAGGATTCTTTTTGGGGTTAATTTTTGGTTCAGGGAACTTTTGTGGGTTTTGAGTTTTGCCCCAATTAGTTCATCCACGTCCCTTAAAATCCGGAATACTCCTTTGGGAACGAAACTTGCGATGGTGTAAAAAAATAAAATAGGAAATTATAATTGTGAGTACAAAAGATAAGAGTACAATACAGACTATCGTGTGGACTTTTTAATATGTTCATTTCCGTCTTCGTCTCTTTGCTGTATATTAAAACAAAAAAGTGATCATGACAGGGGTCATTTACTCCCCGTTTAGGCAAATGGTGTCACTTGTTCACTAATAAATGGCGTTGACCATGACATTGGTCACAGAATAGTGGCAAATTTGGTCGTTACTTATGCTCACTTTCTAGAGTTAAAAACGCCAAAAAAGCTAGAAAAGCATTATATTTGTAGCGCTAGACGGAACCTACAATACTATTAAAGGCGTTATGCGGTAGCGTGCATCTTTCGGGTTGGCGGGAAAAAAGAAATCATACCCGCCGGGAGAAAATTCAGCATTCGTCGGCCACAAATTCTACAAAAAGCCTAATCTAGATAAAAAGTTGAAAAACCACCTTCGACTTTGACTCTCTAACCACTTTGATATGTTGAATGTTTTTAAATGACGGATTTTTTTTTCTTTTTTGTATCTTTTATTTCATTCCTCCTTATTTTGCTATGTTAAAGTCTTGTTGGGGATACAGTATTAACAGTTGTAAGAATCTTTACCTTTCAGTGTGTCATCATCAATGTTCAGCTCTTGTCCGGTACCATGTGATGTAACATCACTCTCACATGCTGCTCCGTTTCCACTCTGTGCCATAATGGTTTGATCTGGAAAAATCAGTAAAAAGCTTTAAATTGATATTATCTTCACTTGTATAAGCATTATTACCAAAACAACCATCAATTTTGCCACAAGTGGTAAACGCACATTTCATTGAAACAAATTCTTTGAAATTATGTGGCAGGCAGTCATGAAATTAGCGGTGAAGTCATTTTCATAGAACAGGACAGTACATGTACTCTAATTCAGTTGTCCATTGCGCTTTCAATCAAGACATGAAACTGCTTTTCAGAATTTCAGTGGCCCACTCGCTCACGTCACCCTAGTAACCGACCATTGCGAACTTTAAATACGTTTCGACAACCTTGTAAGCTGATTCATCTTCAGATTCAGAGCAATGTTTTTTTTTTCAGTTATTTTTTTTGTTACGTCGTCAATCGACTTAGTAGCAGCATGGAGTTACAATGCGACTTCCGTAACACGTGACAGAACCATATTTGAAAACAGAATCAGGAGTCAATTGCAGCAATGTGCTATCATTAGAATGTCGCTTGTAAACATAAGATCTCATTTTCGTGCAAGTGAAACTCGGTTAAGTTTACTTGGAGATTCATAGAACCCATTAAGGGAGATGATAGTCATAATTTGCAACAGCTTTCGTTATTGATCAGTGATACCTTGCTGATAAAAGTTTGTGATAAAAACATTGTTAATTAGATAAATCCCGTTTGCTCCTTGAAGATATTTGGGGGCTATGACCACATTGACAACAGCACTTTTTTTTCCTAAAAAACTACCAAAACTTAAGATTGGATTAACACTGAAATAACCTTTTTAATTAATAATAATGATCATCATCAAGCTATCATCATCAACATCATCCGTCATGATCATAATGTTAATAATTATAATAAATGGTACCATGTGAAGGTGCTGTGGTTGCACCATAGGATTTCGTCATCCATGAATATAAATGCAACCTTTCTAAACGTTTCTGTTGATGGGTACAACGAGGGTCTTCAACCGCATAGCAAATTACCATGGGAATATTGTTTAGCACTAAAGTGAAACTCTTTATACTACCACAACTGGGCACGATATCACACTATCGAAGCCGGTCTTGTAGTAGAAGTATACGCATGCTAAAAAATTAAGATTGGAGCGGCTAGTGGTATACCGAACTCCGTAACACAGCGAAGAAAAATCGACAAATTCGACAACTTAAACCGTGCTAAAATCGCCCAGCAAATAAAAAATTCCGCATGTTTAGAACTAACACAATATCATTGGGTTTATTGCAGGCCCTTTCACGGGGTTGAGGGCGCTTCGTTTTCCAGTTGACTGTGTATTTCGGTTTTCAAAAAATAGAGGATACTTGGTTCTTTTCCCATTCGTGATTCTTTCCTTTTGACTTATAGGTCTCTCTGATTCTGCTTCGTATTCGACAATCTGTTTTGCGGTTATGAAGTACGTGATAAGCAAAACTTTCGAATAAGAAATTTAGGGTGAAACGAAACCCCAGTGGAGGTACTTCGGATTTCAAGTGATGGCGATGATAAAAGAATTTTTTGGGTTTAAAATTTTCAATTCCGGGATTCTTTTGGGATAGGAAACATTTGGCAAGTATTTTCTCAGTTGGCTTGATTTTAACTGAATAATATTGTTGGTGAGCAGCTCTGTGTAGGATTTTTTGGGGGGATAATTTTTGGTGCAGTGAAGTTTGGGGGTTTTGATTTTTGCCCCCATTCGGTCATCCACGTCTCTTGAAATCCGGAATACCCCGTGGGAACGAAACTTGCTATGGTATAAAAAAATGAAATGGTGAATTATAATTGTGGGTACAAAAGGTAAGAGTACAATACAGACTATCGTGTGCAATTGTTTTGTGTGTTCATTTCAATCTTCGTCTCTTTGCTACAGATTAAAACCAAAAAATACGACAGAGATCATTTATTCCTCCTTTAGACAAATGCTGTCACTTGTTAACTCATCCGATGGTGGTGATCATGACATTAGTTACAGACTTGTGAAATAGGGGCAAATTTGGTCGTTCCGTTCCTCACTTTCTGATGTTAAAAATACTAAAAATGCTGAAAATGCATTAAAGTTGTAGCTCACACTAATAAACCGTTATGCGGTGCGTGTGCATCTTTCGGGTTGGCGGGAAAATAGGAATCATACTTGGCGGGAGCTAATGCAGGGCTATATGTAACGGTGAATCAGCAATACAGTAAAGGAATTCGTCAATCACAAATTTTAGAAAAAGTTTATTTAATCTAGATAAAAAATAAAAACCTCCTTCAGTGGAGATAATGTCTAACGACTTTCCGTCTTTATGTATGTTGAATCTTATCAAATGACGGTTTTTTTCCTTTCTGTATCTTCTATTTCATTTCTCCTTAAATTTTTATCTTAAAGGCCTTTTGGTGATACGCTATTAACCGTTGTAAGAATCTTTACCTTTCAGTGTGTCATCATCAAAGTTCAGTTCTTGTCCGGTACTAAGTGATGTAACATCACCCTCACTTGCTGCTCCGTTTCCAGTCTGTGCCATAATGGTTTGACCTGGAAAAATCAGTATAAAGCTATAAATTGACATTATCTGCACTTGTATATAAAGCACTAGTAACAAAACAGCCATTCATTTTGCTACAAGAGGTAAAATCGACCACAACTGATTCTAGGAAAAGCCTAATCTAGATAAAAAATGAAAAAACCACCTTCAGTAGAGATATTGTTTAACGACTTTGACTCTTTACCACTTCCGTATGTTGAATGTTTTCAAATGACGATTTATTGTCAGTTTTGTATATTTTATTTTTTTGTCGTTAGTTTGCTATATTAAAGGTCTTTTGGTGATACACTATTAGCAGTTGTAAGAATCTTTACCTTTCACTGTGTTATCATCAAAATTCAGCCCTTGTCCGGTACCAAGTGATGTAACATCACTCTCACATGCTGCTCCGTTTCCACCCTGTGCCATAATGGTTTGATCTGGAAAAATCGGCAAAAAGCTTTAAATTAATATTAACTACTATTAATTAGTCTTAACTAATATTAGAAAAAAAATAAAAATCACCTTCAGTGGAGATAATGTTTAACTACTTTCAGTCTTCATGTATCAAATTTGAATGTTATCAAATGACGGCTTTTTCCTTTCTGTATTTTTTATTTCATTTCTCCTTAAATTTCTCATGTTAAATGCCTTTTGGTGATACACTATTCACAGTTGTAAGAATCTTTACCTTTCAGTGTGTCATCACCAAAATTCAGCTCTTGTCCGGTACCAAGTGATGTAACATCACTCTCACATTCCGCTCCGTTTCCACTCTGTGCCATTATGGTTTGATCTAGAAAAATCGGTAAAAAGCTTTAAATTAATATTAACTTCAATTGCATAAGCACTGTTACCAAAACAACCATTCATTTTGCCACAAGTGGTAAACTCACATTGGTATAAAACTTTTATTTACTGAACAAATCAATTAAAATTCTGTAGCTGGCAGTCATGAAATGGGTGGTGAAGTACTTTTCAAACAACGGGAAAGTACACGTAATCTGATTGAGTTTTCCATTGTGCTTTCAATCAAGATATAAAACTGCGTTTTCGTATTCAGTAGCGCAGTCGCTCAGGCCACCATAGAAGCCAAGCATTGTCAACTCACTTTTCGACAATCTCGGTGGCTGATTCAGTTTCAGAATCAGAGCGACGTCTTTTGCAGTTTTTTTTTCGTTAAAAAACACCTTCAGTGGAGATAATGTTTAACGACCTTAAGTCTTTATTAGTGTTGAATGTTATCAAATGCCGTTTTTTTTTCCTTGCTGTATCTTTTATTTCATCTCTCCTTAAATTTCTATGTTAAAGGGCTTTTGGTGATGCACTATTAACAGTTGTCAGAAACTTTACCTTTCAGCTTGTCATTATCAAAGTTCAGCTCTTGTCCGGTACCAAGTGATGTAACATCACCCTCAGTTGCTGCTGCGTTTCCACTATGTGCCATAATGGTTTGATCTGGAAAAATCAGTAAAAAGCTGTAAATTGACATTATCTTCACTTGTATATAAAGCACTAGTACCAAAACAGCCATTCATTTCGCCACACTTGCTAAACTCGACCACAAATTCTAGGAAAAGCCTAATCAAGATACCTTCGGTAGAGATAATGTTTAACGACTTTGATTCTCTAACCATTTCCATTGTTGAATGCTTTCAAGGGACGGTTTGTTGTCTTTTTTGTATATTTTATTTCATTTCCCCTTAGTTTGCTATATTAAATGCCTTTTAGTGATACACTATTGACAGTTGTAAGAATCTTTACCTTTCAGTGTGTCATCATCAAAATTCAGCTCTTGTCCGGTACCAAGTGATGTAACATCACTCTCAAATTCTGCTCCGTTTCCACTCTGTACCATCATGGTTTGATCTGGAAAAATCGGAGAAAAGCTTTAAATTAATATTAACTTTACTTGCATAAGCACCGTTACCAAAACAAAACTCACATTTGTATAAAGCTTTTATTGACTGAACAAACCAATTAAAATTCTGTAGCAGGCTGTCATGAAATGCGTGGTGAAGTACTTTTCAAACAACGGGACAGTACACGTAATCTGATTGAGTTTTCCATTGTGCTTTCAATCAAGACATGAAACTGCGTTTTCATATTCGGTAGCTCAGTCGCTCAGGCCACCATAGTAGCCAAGCATTGTCAACTCACTTTTCGACAATCTCGGTGGCTGATTCAGTTTCAGATTCAGAGCGACGTTTTTGCAGTTTTTTTGTTACGTTAGTCAATCGACTTAGTAGCAGCAGGGAGTTACAGTACCACTTCAGTAAGATGTGACAGAACCCTATTTGATAACAGAATCAGGAGTCAATAACAGCAATAATCCTTATAAACATACTGTTTCTTTTTGGTACAAGCGAAATTCGGTAAAGTTTACTTTTAGCTTTATAGAACTTAAGGGGATAATCGTCATCATTTGCAACAGCTTTCGTCATTGGTAATACTTTGTTGATGAAAATTCGTGATAAAAATACTGTTAAGTATATAAATTCGGATTCCTACTTACAGATGTTTGGCTGCTATGACCACATCAACAACAACACTTTTTTTAGTTTCAAAACTACAAAAACTAAGATTGGATTAACCCTAAAATAACCTTTTAAAATTATAATAATAATAACGGAAACTTTATTTGTGTTTTTGAATGTACAATTGTAAATCTCGCTACGTATAGGCGATTTAAAAATGCTGCTTGAGATTGGATTATTAAAAAAAAAAACAAAAACAAAAACAAAAACAAAACAAAACCCAAAAAAAAAAAAACTCAAAATTGCATTAAGCCTGGGCTATCCCGGTTCCTATTTCTACAACAAAAGATGTAATATGTTGCTCTAATGGCTATATTTATCATTTTCTTGATTATATAACGTTGCTGCTTTTTGTCGATGCCAATGTCATTCATCATGTCTAAGAATAATGATAATAAAAATAATAATAATAATAATAACATAATAGTTATTGTATTTATAATAATAAATGGTACAATGTGCAGGTGCTGTGGTTGCACCACAGGATTTCAGCATCTGTTAATATAAATGCCTTACTAATTGTCTCTGTTGATGGGTTTAAACGCATCACAAATTACCATGGAAACATTGTTTGGTAAACCTTTCTAAAACCGCAACTGGGCACAATATCACACTATAAAACCGGCCTTGTAGCAGAAGTATACGCATGCGCAAAAATTAAGATTGACGAGTTGCTAGGGGTATACGGAACACCGTAACACAGCAAAGAAAAATCGACGAATTCGACAAAGCCATGCTAAAAATCACGAGCCAATCAAAAAAAGATTCCGCATGGTTAGACATACCACAATATTAGAATAAAAGACCACAATTACATAAGTACCGCATGAAAATTTGCCAAATACAATAATACCGCGAATTTTCTCAATGTAAGGCGCTAGAAATGTAAAACTCTACTATACTCTCCCGTCCCCGAGACAGATGCAGGGCTATATGTAACGGTTAATTCGCAAGGAAAAAGGAATTCATCGACCACAAATTTTAGAAAAAGTTTAATCTGTAGATAAAAAATAAAAAACACCTTCAGTGGAGATAATTTTTAATGACTATCAGTCAAGATATAAAACTGCGTTTTCGTATTCAGTAGCCCAGTCGCTCAGGCCACCATCGTAGCCAAGTATTGTCAACTCACTTTTCGACAATCTCGGTGGCTGATTCAGTTTCAGATTCAGAGCGACGTCTTTTGCGGTTTTTTTTGTTTAAAAACACCTTCAGTGGAGATAATGTTTAACTTCTTTCAGTCTTTATGTGTGTTGAATGTTATCAAATGACGGTATTTTTCCTATCTGTATCTTTTATTTCATCTCGCCTTAAATTTCTATGTTAAAGGCCTTTTAGTGATACACTATTAACAGTTGTAAGAATCTTTACCTTTCAGTGTGTCATGATCAAAGTTCAGCTCTTGTCCGGTACCAAGTAATGTAACATCACCCTCACTTGCTGCTGCGTTTCCACTCTGTGCTATAATGGTTTGATCTGGAAAAATCAGTAAAAAGCTTTAAATTGATATTATCTTCATTTGCATATAAAGCACTAGTACCAAAGCAGCCATTCATTTCGCCACACGTGCTAAGCTCGTCCAAAAATTCTACGAAAAGCCTAATCAAGATACCTTCAGTAGATATAATGTTTAACGACTTTGACTCTCTAACCACTTCCGTATGTTGAATGATTTCAAAAAACGGTTTGTTGTCTTTTTTGTATATTTTATTTCATTTCCCTTTAGTTTTCTATGTTAAATGCCCTTTGGTGATACACTATTCACAGTTGTAAGAATCTTTACCTTTCAGTGTGTCATCACCAAAATTCAGCTCTTGTCCGGTACCAAGTGATGTAACATCACTCTCACATTCTGCTCCGTTTCCACTCTGTGCCATTATGGTTTGATCTAGAAAAATCGGTAAAAAGCTTTAAATTAATATTAACTTCAATTGCATAAGCACTGTTACCAAAACAACCATTCATTTTGCCACAAGTGGCAATCTCACATTGGTATAAAACTTTTATTTACTGAACAAATCAATTAAAATTCTGTAGCACGCAGTCATGAAATGGGTGGTGAAGTACTTTTCAAACAACGGGAAAGTACACGTAATCTGATTGAGTTTTCCATTGTGCTTTCAATCAAGACATGAAACTGCGTTTTCGTATTCAGTAGCGCAGTCGCTCAGGCCACCATAGTAGCCAAGCATCGTCAACTCACTTTTCGACAATCTCGGTGACTGATTCAGTTTCAGACTCAGAGCGACGTGTTTTGCATTTTTTTTTGTTACGTTAGTTAATCGACTTAGTAGCAGCAGCGAGTTACAGTACCACTTCAGTAAGACGAGATAGAACCATATTTGAATACAGATTCAGGAGTCAATTGCAGGAATTATCCTTATAAACATACTGTTTCTTTTTGGTGCAAGTGAAATTCGGTAAAGTTTACTGTTAGCTTTATAGAACTTAAGGGGATAATCGTCATAATTTGCAACAGCTTTTGTTATTGGTAATATTTTGTTGATGAAAATTCGTGATAAAAACACTGTTAAGTATATAAATTCGGATTCCTACTTACAGATGTTTGGCTGCTATGATCACATCAACAACAACACTTTTTTTAGTTTCAAAACTACAAAAACTAAGATTGGATTAACCCTAAAATAACCTTTTCAAATAATAATAATAATAATATTAATAACAACATAATAGTTATAATATTTATAATAATAAATGGTACAATGTGAAGGTGCTGTGGTTGCACCATAGGATTTCAGCATCCGTTAATATAAATGCGTTACTAATTGTTTGTGTTGATGGGTTCAAACGCATGACAAATCATCATGGAAATATTGTTTGGTAAACCTTTCTAAAACCGCAACTGGGCACATTAGCTGTGGTCACACTACCGACTTTTACCTAGGTAAAAGTGATTTACCTATGGCAAATTCATTAAAAATCTCCCGAGGTAAATTCATCTCGGGTTTTGTTTTAACTAGATGAAAAATTCTGGGAAGGTCACACTACTGATATCGGCTACAAAGGTTTTCACGCCAGTTGAATTTTTTGGAGTGTAAATTTCAGAAGGCAAGATGCGCAGGGATCTAACTGATCAAAGAGACGTTTTTTTCTTTTCTCTCACTGTTATTTCTTACGCTAATTCAACATGCAAGGTGAAGAAAGGCGAAGACGTAGACGAATCGTGCCCCCAAAATTTCTTTCACCGCGTGAGCTATGTCCGGGTTCTGTCATCAAGACTGTCGCCGATGAGAGTCTATTGGCTAGCAACCTCGGTATTTCATGTTTCCCTATCTATCTCTTTGGGGTAGCTGTCAAGGGAAACTCTTTTGTTCTCGAGACATATCCAAGACCCAGACGATAAAATTTCCCCGAGGTAAGTTACCTAGGGAAAAATCGGTCACACTTTAAAAATCAAGTTTCCCTGGGTAAACTGTCAACAAGTCGAATTTACCTAGGTAAAAAGTCTGTAGTGTGACCACAGCTATTATCACACTATCAAAGCCGGTCTTATAGCAGAAGTATACGCATGCGCAAAAAATAAGATTGACGAGTTGCTAGGGGTATACAGAACACCGTAACACCGCAAAGAAAAATCGACGAATTCGACAAAACCATGCTAAAAATTACGGGCCAATCAAAAAAAGATTCCGCATGCTTAGACGTACCACAATATTAGAATTAAAGACCACAATGACATAAGTACCGCATGAAAATTTGCCAAATACGGTAATACCGCGAATTTTCTCAATGTAAGGCGCTAGAAATGTAAAACTCTACTATACTCTCCCGTCCCCGAGACAGATGCAGGGCTATATATAACGGTTAATTCGCAAGGAAAAAGGAATTCATCGACCACAAATTTTAGAAAAAGTTTAATCTGTAGATAAAAAATAAAAAACACCTTCAGTGGAGATAATTTTTAATGACTTTTAGTCTTTATGTATCAAATGTTGAATGTTATCAAATGACCTTTCTTTTCTGTATCTTTTATTTCATTTCTCATTAAATTTCTCATGTTAAAGGCCTTTTGGTAATACACTATTAACAGTTGTAAGAATCGTTACCTTTCAGTGTGTCATCATCAAAGTTCAGCTCTTGTCCGGTACCAAGTGATGTAACATCACCCTCACTTGCTGCTGCGTTTCCACTCTGTGCCATAATGGTTTGATCTGGAAAAATCAGTATAAAGCTGTAAATTGACATTATCTTCACTTGTATATAAAGCATTAGTACCAAAATAGCCATTCATTTTGCTACAAGTGGTAAACTCGACCACAAATGCTACGAAAAGCCTAATCTAGATAAAAAGTTAAAAAACCACCTCCAGTAGAGATACTGTTTAACGACTTTGACTCTTTAAACACTTCCGTATGTTGAATGTTTTCAAAGGACGGTTTGTTGTCTTTTCTGTATATTTTATTTCATTTACCTTAGTTTGCTATATTAAATGCCTTTTGGTGATACACTATTCACAGTTGTAAGAATCTTTACCTTTCAGTGTGTCATCACCAAAATTCAGCTCTTGTCCGGTACCAAGTGATATAACATCACTCTCAAATTCTGCTCCATTTCCACTCTGTCCCATTATGGTTTGATCTGGAAAAATCGGTGAAAAGCTTTAAATTAATATTAACTTCACTTGCATGAGCACTGTTACCAAAACAACCAGTCATTTTGCCAGAAGTGGTAAACTCACATTGGTATAAAACTTTTATTGACTAAACAAATCAATTAAAATTCTGTAGCAGGCAGTCATAAAATGCGTGGTGAAGTACTTTTCAAACAACGGGACAGTACACGTAATCTGATTGAGTTTTCCATTGTGCTTTCAATCAAGATATAAAACTGCGTTTTCGTATTCAGTAGCGCAGTCGCTCAGGCCACCATAGAAGCCAAGCATTGTCAACTCACTTTTCGACAATCTCGGTGGCTGATTCAGTTTCAGAATCAGAGCGACGTCTTTTGCAGTTTTTTTTTTCGTTAAAAAACACCTTCAGTGGAGATAATGTTTAACGACCTTAAGTCTTTATTAGTGTTGAATGTTATCAAATGACGGTTTTTTTCCTTGCTGTATCTTTTATTTCATCTCTCCTTAAATTTCTATGTTAAAGGGCTTTTGGTGATGCACTATTAACAGTTGTCAGAAACTTTACCTTTCAGCTTGTCATTATCAAAGTTCAGCTCTTGTCCGGTACCAAGTGATGTAACATCACCCTCAGTTGCTGCTGCGTTTCCACTATGTGCCATAATGGTTTGATCTGGAAAAATCAGTAAAAAGCTGTAAATTGACATTATCTTCACTTGTATATAAAGCACTAGTACCAAAACAGCCATTCATTTCGCCACACTTGCTAAACTCGACCACAAATTCTAGGAAAAGCCTAATCAAGATACCTTCGGTAGAGATAATGTTTAACGACTTTGATTCTCTAACCATTTCCATTGTTGAATGCTTTCAAGGGACGGTTTGTTGTCTTTTTTGTATATTTTATTTCATTTCCCCTTAGTTTGCTATATTAAATGCCTTTTAGTGATACACTATTGACAGTTGTAAGAATCTTTACCTTTCAGTGTGTCATCATCAAAATTCAGCTCTTGTTCGGTACCAAGTGATGTAACATTACTCTCACATTCTGCTCCGTTTCCACTCTGTGCCATAATGGTTTGATCTGGAAAAATCGGTAAAATGCTGTAAATTAATATTAACTTCACTTGTATAAGCACTGTTACCAAAACAACCATTCATTTTGCCACAAGTGGTATTCTCACATTTGTATAAAACTTTTATTGACTGAACAAATCAAATGAAATGCGTGGTAAAGGAATTTTCAAACAACAGGACAGTACACGTAATCTGATTCAGTTTTCCATTGTGCTTTCATTCAAGACATGAAACTGTTTTCCAGAACTCAGTAGCCCAGTCGCTCAGGCCAACCTAGTAACCAACCATTGCCAACTCACTTTCCGACAATCTCGGTGGCTGATTCAGTTTCAGATTCAGAGCGACGGTTTTTGCAGTTTTTATTTTGTTACCCTAGTCAATCGACTTAGTAGCAGCAGGGAGTTACAGTACCACTTCAGTAAGACGTGACTGAATCATATTTGAGAACAGAATCAGGAGTCAATTGCAGCAATAATCCTTATAAACATGTTGTTTCTTTTTGGTGTAAGTGACACTCGATAAAGTTTACTTTTAGCTTTATAGAACTTAAAGGGATAATAGTCATAATTTGCAACAGCTTTTGTTATTTGTAAAACTTCCTGATAAAAACATTGTTAAGTATATAAATTCGGTTTGCTACTTAAAGATGTTTGGCTGCTATGATCACTTCAACAGATACACTTTTTTTACTTTGAAAACGACAAAACTTAAGATTGGATTAACACTAAAATAACCTTTTCAAATAGTAATAATTTTAATAATAATATAATAGTTATAAGAATTATAATAAGAAATGGTACAATGTGAAGCTGCTGTGGCTCCACCATGGGATTTCTGCATGCGTTAATACAAATGCCTTACTAATTGTTTCTGTTGATGGGTTGAAGCGCATAACAAATTATCATGGAAATATTGTCTAGTAAACCTTTCTAAAACCGCAACTGGACACAATGTCAGACTATCAAAGCCGGTCTTGTAGCAGAAGTATAGGCATGCGTAACAAATAAGATTTTAGAGCGGCTAGAAGTATACGGAACACCGTAACACGGCGAAGAAAAATCGACGAATTCAACAAAACCATGCTAAAAATCACCGAGCCAATCAAAAAAAGATTGCGCTTGTTTGGAAATACCACAATAACAGAATTAAAGATCACAATTACATAAGTACCTTATGAAAATTTGCCCAACACAATAATACCACAAAATTTCTTAATGTAAGGCGATAAAATGTAACACTCTACTATACTCTCCCCTCCCCGAGACAGATGCAGGGCTGTTAAAAAAAAGTTTAATCTAGATAAAAAATAAAAAAACACCTTCAGTGAAGATAATGTTTACCGACTTTCAGTCTTCATGTATCAAATGTTGAATGTTATCAAATGACGGTTTTTTTTCCTTTCTGTATCTTTTATTTCATTTCTCCTTAAATTTCTCATGTTAAAGGTCTTTTGGTGATACACTATTAACAGTTGTAAGAATCTTTACCTTTCAGTGTGTCATCATCAAAGTTCAGCTCTTGTCCGGTACCATATGTAACATAACTCTCACTTGCTGCTCCGTTTCCACTCTGTGTCATAATGGTTTGATCTAGAAAAATGAGTATAAAGTTATAAATTGACATTATCTTCACTCGTATATAAAGCACCAGTACCTAAACAGCCATTCTTTATGTCACAAGTGATAAACTCGACGAGAAATTCTACGAAAAGCCTAATGTAGATAAAAAATGAAAAAACCACTTTCAGTAGAGATACTGTTCAACGACTCTTTAACCACTTCCGTATGTTGAATGTTTTCAAATGACGGTTTTTTGTCTTTTTTGTATATTTTATTTCATCTGTCCTTAGTTTGCTGTATTATAGGCCTTTTGGTGATACAGTGTTAAAAGTTGTAAGAATCTTTACCTTTCAGTGTGTCATCATCAAAGTTCAGCTCTTGTCCCGTACCAAGTGATGTAACATCACTCTCACATGCTGCTCCGTTTTCACTCTGTGTCATAATGGTTTGATCTGGAAAAATCAGTATAAAGCTGTAAATTGACATTATCTTCACTTGAATATAAAGCAAGTTCAGCCAAAAGGTTCGGCAGAAGAGGTTTCATTTCAACGCCAACACTATAGGATTTTCTCCAACTTATAAAAAAACTCCCTTGAAAGGGATAAGAACTCAACGTACATGTACCATGCTAAAAAACGCCGAGCCAATCATAAAAAATTCCGCATGTTTAGTAATACGACAATTACGTAAGTATTGCATGAAAATTTGCGAAACACAATATTACCGCAAACTTTCTCATTGTAAGGCGCTAAAAATGTAAAACTCTACTATACTCTCCCCTCCCCGAGACAGACGTTTGATTCCAAATGCCCCACGGTGCAGTGGGTAAAAGAGGAAACGCAAATTCCTAAAGGGGATGGTCACACTTCAAATTAACTGACTCATTTTAGTAGATTGCAGGCCTTTTCACCGGAGGTGAGGGTTCTTCATTTTCGAGTGGAATGTATTTCGGTTTCCAAAAAATAGAAGATACTTGGTTCTTTTCCCATTCGTGGTTGTTTCCTTTTTACTTGTTGGTCTCTTCGATACAGCTTTGTATTCGACAATCTGTTTTGCGGTTGTCAAGTACGTCATAAGCAAAACTTTCGATTAAGAAATTTGGGGTGGATCGAAACTCCAGTGAAGGTACTCCGGATTTCAAGTGACGGCGATGATAGAAGGATTTTTTGGGTTTAAAATTTTCAATTCCGGGATTCTTTTGGGGTAGGAAAAATTTGGCAAGTATTTTCTTAGCTGGCTTGATTTTAACTGAATAATCTGGTCGGTGCATGCGCAGTTCTGTATAGGATTTTTTGGGGGGTTAATTTTTGGTCCAGGGAATTTTTAGGGTTTTGATTTTTGCCCTCATTCGGTCATCCACGTCTCTTGAAATCCGGAATACCCCTTGGGAACGAAACTTGCTATGGTATAGAAAAATAAAATGGTGAATTATAATTGTGGGTACAAAAGATAAAAGTAAAATGCGGACTATCGTGTGCAACTTTTTTGTGTGTTCATTTCCGTCTTCGTCTCTTTGCTACATATTAAAATGTAAAAGATTACGGGGATAATTTATTTCCCGGTTAGGCAAATGGTGTCACTTGTTAATTCATCAATGGCGTTGATTATGGTCACACACTCGTGAAATAGGGGCAAATTTGGTCGTTCCGTTCCTCACTTTCTGATGTTAAAAATGCTAAAAAAGCTGAAAATTTATTAAATTTGTAGCTCACACTAATAAACCGTTATGCGGTGTGTGTCCATCTTTCGGGTTGGCGGGAAAATAGGAATCATACATGCCGGGAGCTAATGCAGGGCTATATGTAACGGCGGATCCGCAAGATAAAGGAATTCGTCGACCACAAATTATAGAAAAAGTCTAGTGTAGATAAAAAAACACCTTTAAGGCTTTATGTATGTTGAATGTTATTAAAGGACCGTTTTTTTCCTTTCTGTATCTTTTATTTCTCTTCTCCTTAAATTTCTATGTTAAGGGCCTTTTGGTGATACACTATTAACAGTTGTCAGAATCTTTACCTTTTAGTGTGACATCATCAAAGTTCAGCTCTTGTCCGGTACCAAGTGATGTAACATCACCCTCACTTGCTGCTGCGTTTCCACTCTGTGCCATAATGGTTTGATCTGGAAAAATCAGTATAAAGCTGTAAATTGACATTATCTTCATTTGTATATAACGCACCAGTACCAAAACAGCCATTCATTTTGCCACAAGTGGTAAACTCGACCACAGCTGATTCTAGGAAAAGCCAGCTAATCTAGATAAAAAATGAAGAAACCACCTTCAGCAGAGATAATGTTTAACGAATTGGACTCTTTAGCCACTTCCGTAGGTTGAATGTTTTTAGATGACGGTTTTTTTCATTTTTGAATACTTCATTTCATTTCTCCTTAGTTTGCTATATTAAAGGCCTTTTAGTGATACACTATTAACAGCTGTCAGAATCTTTACCTTTCAGGGTGTCATCATCAAAGTTCAGCTCTTGTCCGGTACCATGTAATGTAACATCACCCTCACTTGCTGCTCCGTTTCCACTCTGTGCCATAATGGTTTGATCTGGAAAAATCAGCATAAAGCTGTAAATTAATATTATCTTCAACTGTATAAGCACTGGTACCAAAACAGCCATTCATTTTGCCACAAGTGATAAACTGAACCAAAAAATTCTACAAAAAGTGTATTCTAGACAAAAAAAGGAAAAAACCACTTTCAGTAGAGATAATGTTTAACGACTTTGACTCTTTAACCACTTCCGTATGTTGAATGTTTTCAAAGGACGGTTTTTTGTCTTTTTTGTATATTTTGTTTCATTTCTCCTTAGTTTGCTATATTGAAGGCCTTTTGGTGATACACTATTAACAGTTGTAAGAATCTTTACCTTTCACTGTGTCATCATCAAAATTCAGCTCTTGTCCGGTACCAAGATCACTCTCACATGCTGCTCCGTTTCCACTCTGTGCCATAATGGATTGATCTGGAAAAGTCGGTAAAAAGCTTTAAATTAATATTGACTTTACTTGTATAAGCACTGTTACCAAAACAACCATTCATTTTGCGAAGTGGCGAACTCACATTAGTATAAAACTTTTATTGACTGAACAAATCAATCAAAACTCTGTGGCAGGCAGTCATGAAATGCGTGGTGAAGTACTTTTCGAACAACAGGACAGTAAACGTAATTTGATTTAGTTTTTTGTTGTGCTTTTAATCAAGACATGAAACTGCTTTCCAGAATTCAGTAACCCATTCGCTGAGGCCAACATAGTAATCAACCATTCCGAACTCACTTTTCGAAAATCGAGGTGGCTGATTCAGTTTCAGATTCAGAGCGACGGTTTTGCAGTTTTTTGTTGTTACCCTAGTCAATCGACTTAGTAGGAGCACGGAGTTACAGTACTACTTCAGTAACACGTGACAGAACCATATTTGAAAACAGAATCAGGAGTCAATTGCAGCAATAATCTTTATAAACATATTGTTTCTTTTTGGTGCAAGTGAAATTCGGTAAAGTTTACTGTTAGCTTTATAGAACGTAAGGGGATAATCGTCATAATTTGCAACAGCTTTCGTTATTGGTAATACTTTGTTGATGAAAATTCGTGATAAAAACACTGCTAAGTATATAAATTCGGTTTGCTACTTAAAGATGTTTGGCTGATATGACCACATCAACAACAACACTTCTTTTTAGTTTCAAAACTACAAAAACTCAAGATTGAATTAACACTAAAATAACCTTTTTAAATAGTAATAATAATAATCATAATATAATAGTTATAATAATTATAATAATAAATGGCACAATGTGAAGGTGCTGTGGCTGCAGCATATGATTTCAGCATCCGTTATTATAAATGCCTTGCTAATTATTTCTGTTGATGGGTTCAGCTGCATAAGAAATTATCATGGGAATATTGTTTGGCACTAAAAGTGTACACCTTTCTAAAACCGCAACTGGTCGTGGTATCACACTATCAAAGCCGGTCTTGTGGCAGAAGTATACGCATGGGCAAAAAAAAGATTGAAGAGCGGCTAGAGATTTACCGAACACCGTAACACCGCGAAGAAAAATCGAGAAATTCGACACAACCATGCTAAAATTCGCTGAGCCAATCACAAAAAAATTCCGCATGTTTGGAAATACCACAATATCAGAGTTTAAGGCTACAATTACGTAAGTACCGCATGAAAATTTGCGAAACACAATAATGCCACAAACTTGCTCAATGTAAGGCGCTAAAATTTTAAAACTCTCCTGTACTCTCCCCTCCCCTAGACAGACGTTTGATTCCAAATGCTCCACGGTGCAGTGGGCAAAAGAGCCTCGAGTTAACGGAAATGCCTAAAGGGGATTGTCACCCTTCAAATTAACTGACCCATTTTAGTTGATTGCCGGCCCTTTCACCGGAGTTGAGGGTGCTTTGTTTTCAAGTTGAGTGTATTTCGGTTTCCAAAAAATAGAAGATACTTGGTTCTTTTACCATTCGTGGTTGTTTCCTTTTTACTTGTAGGTCTCTTCGATTCAGCTTCGTATTCGACAATCTGTTCTGCGGTTATGAAGTACGTCATAAGTAAAACGTTCGATTAATAAATTTGGGTTGGAACGAAACCCCAGTGGAGGTACTCCGGATTTCAAATAACGGCGATGAGAGAAGGAATTTTTGGGTTTCAAATTTTAAATTCCGGGATTCTTTTGGGGTAGGAAAAATTTGGCAAGTATTTTCTTAATTGGTTTGATTTTAACTGAATAATCTTGTTGGTGCGCAGTTGTGTATAGGATTTTTTTGAGGGGTCAATGCTTAGGGTTTTGATTTTTGCCCCTATTCGGTCATCCACGTCTCTTAAAACCCGGGATACTTCTTGGGAAGAAAGCTTGCTTTGATATAAAAAAATAAAATGGTGAATTATAATTGTTGGTACAAAAGATAAGAGTACAATGCGGACTATCGTGTGCAACTTTTTGTGAGTTCATTTCCGTCTTCGTCTCTTTGCTACAGATTAAAACGAAAAATACCACGGGGATTATTTATTTTTCGGTTAGACAATGCTGTCACTTGATAACTCATCAATGGCGTTGATCATGACATTGGTCACAGAATTGTGAAATAGGGGCAAATTTGGTTGTTCCGTTCCTCATTTTCTGATGTTAAAAATGCTAAAAGAGCTGAAAATACAGTAAATTTGTAGCTCACACTACTAAACCGTTATGCGGTACGTGTGCCAGTCTTTCGGGGTGGCGCGAAAATAGGAATCATACATGCCGGGAGCTAATGCAGGGCTATATGTAACGGTGAATCCTCAAGATAAAGAAATTCGTCGACCACAAATTTTAGAAAAAGTTTAATCTAGATAAAAAATAAAAAACACCTTCGGTGGAGATAATGTTTAACGACTTTCAGTCTTTATGTATGTTGAATGTTATCAAATGACGGTTTTTTGTCTTTCCTTTCTGTATCTTTTATTTCATTTCTCCTTAAATTTCTATGTTAAAGGCCTTTTGGTGATACACTATCAACAGTTATAAAAATCTTTACCTTTCAGTGTGTCATCATCAACGTTCAGCTCTTGTCCGTTACCAAGTGATGTAACATCACCCTCACTTGCTGCTCCGTTTCCACTCTGTGCCATAATGGTTTGATCTGGAAAAATCAGTATAAAGCTGTAAATTGAGATTATCTTCACTGGTATATAAGGCACTAGTACCAAAACAGCCATTCATTTTGCCACAAGTGGTAAGTTCGACCACAAATTCTACTAAAAGCCTAGATAAAAAGTTAAAAAAACCACCCTCAGTAGAGATACTGTTTAACGACTTTGACTCTTTAACCACTTCTGTATGTTCGATGTTTTCAAATGACGGTTTTTTGTCTTTTTTGTAGATTTTATTTCATTTCTCCTTAGTTTGCTGTAGATATTAAAGGCCTTTTGGTGATAAACTATTAACAGTTGTAAGAATCTTTACCTTTCAGCGTGCCAACATCAAAATTCAGCTCTTGTTCGCCACCAAGTGACGTAACATCACTCTCACATGCTGCTCCGTTTCCACTCTGTGCCATAACGGTTTGATCTGGAAAAATCGGTTAATAGTTTAAATTAATATTGACTTTACTTGTGTAAGCACTGTTACCAAAACAACCATTCATTTTGCCACAAGTGGTAATCTCACATTAGTATAAAACTTTCATTGACTGAACAAATCAATCAGAATTCTCTGGCAGGCAGTCATGAAATGCGTGGTGAAGTAATTTTCAAACAACAGGACAGTACACGTAATCTGATTCAGTTTTCCATTGTGCTTTCATTCAAGACATGAAACTGCTTTCCAGAATTAAGTAGCCCAGTCGCTCAGGCCACCCTAGTAACCAACTATTGCGAACTAACTTTTCACCAATCTCGGTTGCTGATTCAGTTTCAGATTCAGAGCGAAGTTTTTTTTGTTGCCCTAGTCAATCAACTTAGTAGCAGTAGGGAGTTACAATACTACTTCAGTAACACGTGACAGAACCATATTTGAAAACATAATTGTTAATCAATTGCAGCAATAATCCTTATAAACATACTGTTCCTCTTAAGTGCAGTGCAAGTGAAATTCGGTAAATTCTACTTTTAGCTTTATGAGAACTTAGGGGATAATCGTCATAATTTTCAACAGCTTTCGTTATTGGTAATACTTTGTTGGTAAAAATTCGTGATAAAAACACTTTTAAGTATATAAATGCGGTTTGCTACTTAAAGATGTTTGGCTGCTATGACCACATCAACAACAAAACTTTTTTTACTTTCAAAACTAGAAAAACTTAGGATTGGATTAACACCAAAATAACCCTTTCAAATAATAATAATAATAATAATAACGATAATATAATAGTTATAATAATTATAATAATAAATGGTACAATATGAAGGTGCTGTTGTTGCACATGCTGTTGATATGTTCAACCGCATAACAAATTATTATGGAAATATTGTTTGGTAAACCTTTCTGAAACCTTAACTGGGCACAATATCACACTATCAAAGCCGGTCTTGTGGCAGAAGTATACACATGCGCAAAAGAAAAAAGATTAAAGAACGGCTAGGAGTATACGGAACACCGTTACACCGCAGTGAAAAATCGAGAAATTCGACACAACCATGCTAAAAATTGCCGAGCCAATAAAAAAAAATTCCGCATGTTTGGAAATACCACAATATTAGAATTCAAGACCACAATTACAGAAGTACCGCATGAAAATTTGCCAAACACAATACCGCAAACTTTCTCAATGTAAGGCGCTAAAAATGTAAAACTCTACTATACTCTCCCCTCCCCGAGACAGACGTTTGATTCCAAATGCCCCACGGTGCAGTGGGCAAAAGAGCCCAGCTAGAGGCAACGCAAATGCCTAAAGGGGATGGTCACGCTTCATATTAACTGACCAATTTTAGTTGATTGCGGGCCCTTTCACCGGAGTTGAGGGTTCTTCGTTTTCGAGTTGAGTGTATTTCGGTTTCAAAAAAATAGAAGATACTTGGTTCATTTCCCATTCGTGGTTGTTTCCGTTTTACTTGAAGGTCTCTCCGATTCAGCTTCGTATTCGATAATCTGTTTTGCTGTTATGAAGTACGTCATAAGCAAAACTCTAGATTTTCGAAATTGGGGTGGAACGAAACCCCAGTAGTACTCTACATTTCAAGTGACGGGTTTGATCGAAGGATTTTTGAAATTTTCGATTTCGGGTTTTTCTTGAGGTAACTAGTGAAAATTTGGCAAAAATTTTCTCGGATGGCTTGATTTAACTGAAAATCGTTATTCGTGATTTGCCCGCGTATTCCGGCCGTGTAGTTGTGTATGGGATTTTTTGGCGGTTAATTTTTGGTCCTGGGATTTTTTGGGCTTTTGATTTTTGCTCCAATTCGATCATCCAAGTCACTTTAAACCGGGAATAACCCCTGAAACCTGCTGTGGTAAAAGCTTTGTTCGCACTTCTGATAAATAAAATAAGAACTACCGTGATAAAAAAAAAAAAAATCGAAAAAATTAATTGAATGTATTAAATGGCAAGAAAATTGAATTGGGAGGATTAAGCGAAGGTCTGTTTGCTGAACTGATTTTCGAGAAGGAAAACCATTTGAATTGAGATGCTTGTCTTCAGTGGACCCGGCTAATTAAGGACGAGTTTTAAAATTTGTGCTAAAGGACCACAAGTCAAAGATGGAAAGATTGTCTTACATGGAATGACCGTCTTAAATAAATCCGCATGGGCTCTTTTCTCTCTTTCTTTCTCTCTCTCTGTTTTTTTCGCTAGATGGGGAAAAAACGAACTACATCAGACAATTGCTTTTGGTAGAGAAAAAATTGTGCTGAAGATATTGCGACTTAGAAATACGAAGATAATGAAGAAGGTTTTTCAAAAACAGTTCAATTAATTGTTAATTAAAATACCTTACGTTAGTTTCTGACCCTATCGATGCACTCACGGGAATCGCAAAAAAGCGGTAAAAACAACAGGAAACTTTTCGAGATCAGTAATTATAGTGTGGCTTGTTTAGAAGGTGCACAAATAACATGGCATTGAACAATATTATATGCTTGTTACAGGTAAGAAAACCTTTCACTAAATAAACGATGTAATTGATCAGATTTAGCCTACCTGTATTTTCACGGGGGAAAAACTTCTCTGTTGCGTGTCACTCAGTCGTATCTTGATATGATGATATGAAAGGGGCGTCAACTGATTATAAAGACTTTGGCAAATCATGTGATCAAAAGGACACGACGCAGTAGGTTAATTTTATTTTAAGAAAATGTGTGTGATGACATTCTGCCTAAAAATATGTTTTATTCGTAACCACTCAAGAAACTGATATAAGCAAAAGAATATGACGCAAGCATATTTTATTTAAAGAAAATGTGTTTGATGACATCCGATCGAAAATAAAACTGTTACTTGACAATTTATAAAATGTTACACACATAGTACAATATGTCGCTTTACAATATTTCTCTTTCATGTATTCTCTCTCTTTCGTAGTTAAATCTGTATTATTTTTGAGAGCAAAACCCCTGGAGTCAACCAGAAATAGTATTCCATGCCATCTCAGAGTGAAAATAAGAAGAAGGAAGCCATACACTATACCAGTTCAGAAAATGTGTAAATACCAGTTTTCTTGTGAAAATTAGTTTTATTTGCATGAGAATAAAAAAATTTTCATATCAATGACTTTGCACTTAGCCCCGCTTTGAAACAGAGGCTGAGGCCGGCTCGGCAGTAGACTATTGGTGAGGACTCATTTGTCTCTTACATTGTTTTGCTCATAGTAACCTACGCGTGGTTTTTTGCTCATATCTACTTAGATCAAAAGACTCACAACAATCATTTTGACTCTAAACAGTCAAAAATATCTCAAACTGAAGTATTTGAGCTGCAATCGGTGACAAAATTGTTGAGCAGTGTACCCGTGGGTAACTTCAGAGAACTATTCTCTCTTGAGAGAACAAAACAATTCACACCCCTCCCCTCTTTCCTTCATTCAAAGTTGGGGTATTTGTTGTTTTCTACAGGTACCTTGTGGTAAATTTCGTGCCACAAGGCAACTCGAACAGCCGCACAACATTGCATGGGGGAGATGAGAGAAGAAAAGCTTTATTTTGTCCTTTTAGAGTCAGTAAAAACGGCAGAAATGTCTTTTAGGAAAAAGGGTCTCAACTAATTTTGTCGCTGATTGCGGTTTCTTCCTTGCGGTCCAAACGCTAAGAAACTAAACAGTCAAGAGAAGGAAATGGCTTTTAAAGACTTTCTTTAAAAATATTTTAACTTTTTTCTCGGTAGCTATTTATCTATCTTACTCTTTAGAGTAACCTGCTATGATGTAAGGCCGTGTTTCATTTTCTAATGAAACTACCTCTTATTTATTTAGACCGTATTGGCACTTAATTATGTGGTTCTTTAGCGTTTTGCGCAATTGTAAAAAAAGAATTTTCGAAATTAAAGATTCCGCAAATAAACATTCTCGCGAAATTTATACCCATATAATCCACATAGAAAATTCATTTCACGGAAGAAAATAAAAAAAACATGTAATAATAAAAACTCAGTATACACGACATGATCATGAATCGATATATATGAGAGTTTCCCCAGCTCCAGGGCATAAAATTTAGTTGTATGAATACACGAAGCTCTTACTTCGAATCCGACGCCCGGTCGCTAAGCGCTTGTTGCGCGTCTTATTATTTGGGCGTCGCCCAAATAGAGTAGTTGCAATAGGCACCCAATGCGTGCGAACGTAAACAAGCCAAGCGACGCGAATGTATGCCACGCGATGTGTCACGACACAGTATTTATTCTCGTTACAATATGTCCCAGAGCTAACGCACGGCAAACATCGACGTGAAACAAACTATTAACTTCTTAAGCACATCGCTCGTTAATAATGCAATGTTTCAAAGGATTAAATGAATTTCCCTATACAAATAAATACGCAATACATAACAGTATCGGCGCTTATTTATTGTTTTTAAGTATACCGAAAAAATCATATTTTTTGTATGGAACTCAACGGATCACCGCGTGACTTTCTACGAGTTTTGCTAATTTACTGTATTAGAATGACAATCAACTAGTAATAACCAAAGGGTACTGAGTGCGGGCGACAACGATCGAAAGTCAAAACGCTTTTGCTCCAACGCAGTGCTTTGCGCAAGTTTCACGTGGAGATGGTCAAAATACGCGTGATCAGATAACGAGTGATAGAAGGTCCAATCGCGAGTGATCAAATCGCGTTCTGTGCATTCCATTCATTCTTAGTGGAAGTCCAAACGAATCCTGGCTACATACATGCGACGCATGCTTAATAACAACCTGGAGATTAGAATTGAGGGCTTCTCTTATCGCCTGCAATTAACGTGTGGGACTTAAATGCACGGGATATTTTTGTCCTGATATTTGAACTCTTCAGTACTCTGCTGCTCGTTTTGGATTAAGAGTTATATACAAACTTCTTTTAAATTTTAAAAAAATAGGAAATTTCTGACGCAGGAGTTTTAAATAAGTGCAATCGAACGCATTGACTCAATTTTTGTATATCAGGAGTCAATTCGGAATTGCAAAAGAAGAACGAAAGTACAGGCGTTTCAAAGATTTTGAGACTCTAGGGAGGAAGTTTTCAAAGTACAATCCCTTTAAATCTGCGTGCGTTGTACTGAGTGTCTAAGAACTTCTTTAAGATTGAACGGGCAGTCTTACTTCACTACCAGGTTAAAAGACAACCGACAGTCATAAGCGTTTTGTTTTCAGTATGCCTGAGTATCTATAGCGGTATCTGCATGGATGAGTGTTTTTTGGCAGCGGGCCGCTGCGCGTGGCTATGAAAATCACTCACTCTCAAACTGACTCATCTCCATTCTTCTCAATTACGTGAATGAAGCAGTCTCGCAAGATGAATAAGTTGAGAATGTGTGAGCGCTGTTGTCAGCTCTTGGCTCAAGCAAAGGGGTCATATAAACGCACGCTTAAGTTGACTTGGCTGGGAGGCCAGGCAGTGACCCTATTTCCCGGGACAACTTTTCTCCATAGAAACGGAAGAGGATAAAGTTAATTAGTAAAATCCAACTAGTGGTCTATTATCTATGCTGCGTTCTGATTGGTTGAGCTACTACTAGGCTATAGGTTATAGCCCACTAGTGGCGAAAAGCGCCGACTTTTTGGTGGTAAAAAAGGATTCAAGTTTAGCTTTAACGGTAAAGTTGGTTTGTCTCGATATTTTTGACCAACTACAGTAAAAAGACCCCCAATCAAGCGGACACCCTCTATTAAACAGACACTAAGCCTGGTTTCGAAATTAACCTCTTATATTTCCCTTTATAGGGATCCCCTATTCAGCGGACACCTCTATTAAGCTGACGCGGACACGAAAATAAGTTGTATTTGGTTAATTTCCATTGTTAAAAACCTCTATTAAGCGGACAACGGACTGAATTGACAATAGTAGTATTGGGTTACGTCCTTGAAATACGTACTGAAGTCAGTTAATGTTTTTGCATTTACAAAAAAATTAAAGTTGGCAATGAAAGGTAATAAACTTGAACTATGGATAGCTTCTCTAACAACATGCAACTTTATCACAGTACACAGTAACCGTTGAATGTTGATCATTAACAAATATTGCGCAATTTTTACAACCTCTATTAAGCGGACACTTGGGAAGGTCCCGAAGGTGTCCGCTACGAAAACAATTATTCCTCTCGCCTTAATGGCCTATGACTCAATAGCCTCTTCGGCCTCATGAGCTAGTGACTCAGAGGCAATTCGGACTGGAGGAATAATTTTTAAAGGTCCGATAGAAAATTGGGGTTCAGGGGTGCTGTGGTGCCGGTATAGCTTCAACCTACTGTCTACAGAAGTTTAGTTCTGTCAGTACAGACGAACCTTGCTTTCAAAAACATTCGCCCTATAAGTAATCGGCAATTTGTTTCTAAGTTAGTTGAACAAGCAGTTTCGAATCAGCTTCAGCCTCATTTGGTTAAGAATAATCTCTTGCCTACGCTTCAGTCGGCAAAATTAAAAATGACATTTTAATCAACATGGACAAACAACACGCTACGCTTCTTATCCTTCTAGAAATGATCTACAGTTGTAATTTATTCGAACACAACATATATAGGTTCGCAATACATAAATTTATCTTCGTCAAACGATGGATATTTATACTAAACCACGTGTTAAGTCGTTCTTAATTATACTTAATATTCATCCAAACTAATACTTTGCAAATGCTGTATAAATTTATTAATATATTCTTTACACTTATGGCTGCCCGTATAATAGAAATCTTTTTGTTCCACCAAAAGAATTTCATGAAACAAAAATATCTTTAAAATATCTCTTTAGTATCAGTCGTTAATTTTTTGTTTTCTCATGTTGACCAAGATAATTTATACCAAAATTTCCAACAATTACATGAATGGCAAAGGTCTCTTCTAACTGTTGCGCGTGTTTCTAGACTGTTCACAGTCGTCAACATCAGGCTCTTACCGGTATGGACAGCCATCTTGGTTTCTTATGTACCGAGGGGAGGGGGGGGGGGGGGGTTAGCTGTCGGGTTAGGCCTAGATACAAATATCCGGATATTTTTAACGATATTTATAAGATTTTGAGATATTGTAAGAGGAGGCGAGAAAAATTGCCTCTTCGATTGGGAAAAGGTTTCAAATGTGCATGTTTGCCTGTTTTATTTGGAACAATGTCCCTGTGAATTGTATTATACAAAATCATTGTTTCGAAATTGGGTACGAGATGTTTGTAAACACACGAATGTGTCTGGTATGTTTTTCATCTAAAGCGGAGTTGCTTAATTAGTGGATGGTAAAAGGCGTTAGGATAGTCCTTCTGTCGCCTTCTCCCAAACTGTTCCCCGCCCCCTTAGTAGACTTGACACTCATTGCATCCAAGATGGTCGACCGTAACGCAAAGCGCTCGATCTCAACGATCTTACGGAAAAACGGGAACTCCGAGTAGTCTAGCTTGATTCCGCTACTTTGAATAACAGACCACGACACATACTACTGGCGTGACAGTCACACTATGCGTCATGTCAAGCTTTACCTTTAGCAATTACTCAAAACTGAAAGACAGTGGTCACCGACAACTGACTTGAATACTCGGTTACTGACACTTCTTTGTAATTCAGCATTTCAGACAACAAGCCAAACCTCAGGATGTATCTAATATCTCCTGGGGTTACTCATTCATCTGATTTGAAGCAAATACCTTCACTTTGATTAATCTACTACACTATCATATCTAAAATAATATCTATAATATCCACCATGTTATCTACATCACTCCTGATCGCACCTTTTATGGTCAAACACATGACAGATATTGCTCACATGATTAGCGGGCGTTTCTTTGGCATAATCCAAGATAAGATTATCGAACTCAGATAATTCGTTACAACGAAAGAAACGGAAAATCCGATAATGGACCCTTAGGACCTTTAGCATATGGCGCAAACCGGAGAGGCGTGGTTGGCCAACCTCCACCTTGTGTGCTTTCTTTCGGATTAGTGACGAAAGAAAGGCACGCTGGCTGAGTCTGGGTCATGAATCCTAAAAATCCAGATTTAAATTTGTTCTGATGAATCCATAGTCCTTTAAGGTCGTTACGCAACGGGGAATGGGGGAAGAAGCGTTGGGTGACGACCCTAAAATGGCCACGATGAAGACTAAAGAATACACTCAGTTTGTGGATTCTTCAGATTAAAAATTTAATCTCTCCTGGATTTCAGTAAATAAACATTGGGTCCGTTTTTGAATTTGGACTTTCCTAAAGATACCCTAGTCTTTTTAGGCACGCCCATAATAAGATGACAGCTGCTTTGTATCATTATCTGAAAAGCGAAACGATGACGTTACACGGGAAGATTCGCAACGACTATTTTTTGCGCAACACAGGATTGCAATGCTGGAACAATGTTGCAACCATTTAAATCAATGTCGCAACAATGTTGCAACGCTGTGTTGCGCTAAAAATCGTTGTTGCGAATCGTCCCGTGTAATATCACCTTAAATCGCATATTATATGGCTGATTGCTACTTGGCACTTGACAGAGACTGATCTTGCTTCTCCATCTAGCCAAAAGTCCAGACTTCAACGCCAAGACAAATGAAATCCTCGGTTGCGGAAAGCATCTCGCTGTCATAAGTTTCGCAGGCAGTGCTTCTACCATGATACAGATCACTGTCTAACCAAAGCCCAAATTTCCCCCTGAAAATTAACAAGAATTTAATAGTGATCAAGGTACTTCATAGTCTTTAACGCAGCCGTTCTTTGTGTCCTCGCGTCAGCATACTAGGGGCGCTTACTATTTGCCAGTTTTGGCTGGCTAGAGCAGCCCGATCAAAAAGAGAATTCCACTATTAATCATAACCGTTACAATTTCCTCAAATTTGATTGGTGCGTTGACTGCTTTATTTTTCACCAATCATTGTGTAGGGTTGTAATGGGACAGTTGACTGTAATCGGAGACCTTTAAGCGCAGAATTTATCCCTATAACCAAAGCAAAAATTGACGAATTTGTAACATTACACAATGTCTCTTTGATATTTTCCCTAATTTTGGATAATTGGTATTAAAAGCATTTGTTTTCTCGAAAATTGTAATGATTATGATAAAATTGTCACAGAACTTCGATTTGTATCGTCCAATTCGGTATGTAATCATACCCGTGATTAAACAAATCGGACTCCCGCGATTTTGTTAATCACTCGTATGATTACAGAAAAAAATTCGAGAAAAGACTTATGTTTCACGTTTCAATTACTCAGACATCTGGTCGGCCAGTTCTGACTTTTGAAAAGCGTTCTTGGTACTTCGTCGCGTAAACAGACCCATCATGTTTTTTCTAACATAACTCAACATAATAGAACGGGCGGTTGGTCCTAAAAGTCCTTCGAAGTCATGTAAAGCTGTTATAAAATCAAAAGACAGATCCAAATGTTGCATCTAGCAATATGGGCAGTTTTGGACCAACTTAAAGGCCCAAAGAACAAAGGCGGGTTGAGGTTTAGGCAGTTAGACACACACACAAAAAATGAAAATAGTCAAAGGAAGAAGGGTTTTAATATAAAAGACATGAACTCATCAACACACAACTTCGTTCCCAGGGTTCTTTCCTACCCGTGACCTGGGAACGACTCGGTTGAGCAACACATAATTCAACTAGAGATAGACTGAAGATCATTGCTTTGTCGATTAAAATAAGTTTTATTTCATTGATGTAATTAAATTCATAAACAATTCATAAACAATTAAGCAATAGACCACACTTTCTATGGGTTTACCGGCGTGATAACCCACGCGGGATGTTGGGAGAACACGAAAAAAGCTTGTAAATCACGAGCCGAAGGCGAGTGATTTACAAGCTTTTCGAGTGCTTTTATTGCTTTTATAAAATAACTTTTAGTAAAACGGAGTCGTTTAGGCAAAAAAATCTTTTAATAGCGTGATCAAATCTTGTCTTCTCTCTAAAGTCATCATAAGCCAATCATAGCTAACGATACAATAGCAACGAAAAAGTAATCAAGCGCCAAGCGCTAATCTTTCACAAAACTTCACAGTCCATCGAACGAGAAACAGCAGAACTTCTCTGATCAGAACACGTTTTGAACTCAATGGAAACTTTATATGAAAGCTGTTTTACAGGAAGTCAAATTTTATGGCTTGTAATTGTAAACATTAACATTCCCGATCGTGCATAAATTGAACAGCTGCTTGAACTCCGAAGTGCTCTGCTGATTTGTGGATATTGAAGTGTTGATGGAAGGAACTTGCGGCTGTTGCAGTGGTGGCCTTACTACGAGCTGATTTGGCGTCTGCTTATGTGACTGGTCTTCACCGAGAGCTAAACTGAGCACGTCGCTGCATTTACGCAGTTGATGCGCCGACGGCATGTTGTGGTAGCTTTGTAGGCTCGACTCGTTGCGATGACCAGATATTGCCATGATCTCACGATTTCTGAGGCCAGCATTTGCCCACAAGGTTATGGCAGTCGCTCTTACTGAATGATTGGTGTAAACACGGGAAAGGTTGGCCACGGAGCTGATCTCCTTCATCATTGCTGACAGCTTGTTTACTCCTAGCGGCCGATTTTCGTACCATATCTTGTCAGTTTGCCGCCAATTTCGTTTGGGATATTGGAACAACGCTTCGCATTCAGGATGCAATTTTGAGAGAAAAACTTCGAGACCAGTGTAGCCATCTGTTTTGCTGCTGGTTTTGTACATTCTTGCATTTTTTTCAAAGCTTTCTACATCTGAAACTCCGCCTGGGTGGTTTTTCGTGCTTTCGTCATGCGTCATCGACACAAAATGGTCGCCTTTAGCATCAACATCAAATGTTAAACTTCTTCTTTTCAAGCTTCGCTGACCTTCAAAGCCACGGCGACACCAAAACAGTGAAATGTGGAACCAAACATTTCTCAAAAGGGACCAGGGCTGGGTAAGTGAAAAAATTTCACTGTTTTTGAGCTTTTCAAGATCTTCCAGCTCGATAGCCGGCTTGTGGCTTGTGTTTTGAAGGCCTTCTTTCTTGAGCTGATTTATTTTTGCGTCCAACATCTGGTTGGAGAGAACAAACTGGGGGTCTTTAGTGAGGGAAATACCACGGTTGTTGGGAGGTGAATTAAGAAATCTTTCAATGCCATTTCTAAGAGAGAGTAACGTTGCTCTGCTGTAATTTTCTCCCTCCTTGTTACGGGCCTCGGCGTAAAATTCGCGAAGACTTTCGTCCAACTCGGTAATTGTCATTTCAGCCAAATTAATACCAATTTCTTTCTGCTTACTCCACTCTGCAGAAATAAAAAACTGACCTCTTAGCGTTAAGAAAGCTGTTGTTCTGAAATAAGCGAAACATAAACACGTTTGCGAGACATTTTATTTCGTAATCTCTCTTTTGAAGTAGTTTAGTTCTGAATCAAAAAATCAATAATTTGTTTACGATTTGGTTTGACACTAACAATGCTAAACGTTTGCTCTCAACACCACAATTTCGGTTTGAATTGTTGCTGCTTGTTGTTATTGTATTTTTTTCTGTAATAAAAAACGAAAATAGAGCGAGATTTTTGTAACCAACCTGTGAAAACTGTTACAGCCCACTGAGTTGCCTTTTTAGTTCGCTTCGCCTGAGAATCATTTACAACGTCGTTGAGTTCTTCCTCGTCCATCTGTGCAAATCTTCTCTTGTTGTTGGCTACCTCATTTTTTTTAACCGCTGTTCTTTGCTTCGCTTTCTGGCTCTTGCAAGCCCAGCGACGAAATAATATCAAAATCTGGTAGCTCTTTGTCAGCCATTTTTGCGGGCCGGGTAGAAAAATGTTTCAGTTTTCTATGAGTTTACCGGCACAATAAACCATAGGTTTTTAACCAATCAGAACGCGCGTACTATCTAAGTTATTTTATAAAATAGTTTATAAAAACTGAATCATTGGATAATGCAATTCTAGCATTTTGATTGGCTTAGCCGTTAGGGTATATGAGCTATTATACCATGCTTTCCATATATGGTCGGTAGTAGTCATAGAGGCTACTACACGTAGTAACCAATCAGAGCGCAGCAGAAATTGTCTGGACCAATCAGAATCGCGCATTTAGCCCATGTGACCCCATTGACGTCACAAATGCCCATATATGGGCATGGTTGTCCACGTGACCCCATGGGATAAAGAGCACACGCACACAAGAGTTAGATCCACATTGTTCACATAGTTTTAATCTCGTGAGGAGAGCCTGGATGACAAGCGGGACGTGTGTGACGCCCTAGTGACGTCACGCCCAATTTTTTACAAATCTAACAGGAGGTCGAGTTCGTCCCCAATCCTCTCGTAGCCATAGGGATGACTGGATCGGGTGGCTACATCGATGACGCGCTTGTCAAACACCAACCCATACTGCTTCACGCGCGGAACCACTTGAATTTGTTTCTGTTCTAAATCTCGTTTGAAATAATAGGGGGTGGTAATGTTCAAATTTCGGCGAGAGTCCTGGGGCGAGTCTAATTCTGAAAGAATGTTCTCTTTCATGGTCTGAAAATTGAGAATGGCCGACCCACGGACGTTCAGGGTGAAACCGCGTACCTTGCACACCACTTTGCCACCACGGGTCTGGTACCCATAATTCTTGGCGCCCCCCGAAACAAACTCGGTGATGACGTCTCCGTCTAATTCATCCGTCATGTCCCCCAAAAAATCCCCGGTGGCAATGCTGGGTTGACCGGGACGCCACTTGTACACCACACTGTCTGTATCATAGTAGAGGACTTGCTGTTGAAGGGTGTCCAGGGACTCGTAGAGCTTCAATCGAGCATGACAGGTGGTGAAAGCCGCCACGAAAATGTTGGTCCTGGTGCCTTTGACAGCATTGTCTTGGACACTGGTGTAGACAGCTTCCAAGATATCGTCAGTGCAAAGGCGGAGTGTGCTGAAATCGAGGGCAGCATCGGAGATGAGATTGAACAAATGGGCGGGGTCTTTGACAGTGACGGTGGTGGGTTTGTTGATCCGCTCCCCGAATTTGCCCCAGAAACTGTTCAGCATGAGCTTGGCCGTGGCCTTGCGACCGGGATTTTTGGCAATGCTGGCAATGTCCAGTCGGATCCCTTCCCGTTCCTGGTAACGAAGAATGTAGTCTCGTTTCTGCTCGAGGGTATGACACCAACTGAGCCACCCCGCTGATTCCTGTTTCAACTTGAGCCAGGTGTTGACGTAATTGGCGAAAAGACCCGTTTGGCGTTGCTCGGGGGGAAAATGCCAGACTTCGTGGATCTTGATCAGCGTGTACCCCTTTTCGACGGCTTTGACCAACTCGGGCGTGCACCAGGTTGCGCGTAGCGTGCGTTCCGCGTCAGAATGAGGGCAATAGCGGGTTCGGGTCAACATGGGTTGGGCCTGCTCTGTTTGGACACAGGCACGGCAGAGAGGAAAGGTGAGCTTGTTTCCGCTACGCACAGGCAAGACGGGGTGGAACAGACCAGCGGGGGGAAGAATGTCCACGGTGGCTACACCAAAATAGGACTCCAGGGACTGGTCGGCGGGCTGAGTGATGATGTTCGGGTGCCCAGTGGGGTAAGGGCAGTTTTTGTTGACCCATGGGTACAGGGAGGTCACATCCACATAGCGTATTTCCTCGCCCTCCCCAGCCACAGCATGCAGAGCCACCGCACCCGTTCGACCCCCAAAGAAGGCTTCACGGGGTTCCAGGGGTGCAACCAGATCAAAGGAATTCAGGAAACGTTGGACGGCTTCATCCGTGTCCACCAATTTGTCCCATTCACATTCCCACATTTCGATCACCGTATAGCCTGCTCGGAGCAGTGCCATGCGTTTGGAGAGCGTGGCTTGATAGAGTTCCTCGACGCTTCTGTCCGGCACCGCATAATGTTTGACGTTTCTCCTGGGATAACAGCGGAGACAGCCATGGTAGAGACATCCATGAAACTCGTAGACGGTGCGAGTCAGGGGATCGTAGCCATCGACAAAATGACTGTGGGCGCTGGTTCGGACCGACTGTTCGCCCCCGTTACGAACGTGACGAATGCGGTCAGCACTAGCCCCCTCTTTGGGAATGAGGTGTTCCTGGTAATAGAGCCATTGCAGGGCTTTGAGGGATTGGTTGACTTGGGCCCCTCGCCACCCTCCGAGAGGTTCCACAGCAATGGTGTCGGGGGTCAAATGGTGCTTGCGCCAATACAGATTGCAAGCACTGGCGATGGTCATACACTTGGCCATAGGATTGAAGCCAGCCTGCTGTTCAAATTCTTGCTGAAAGGCTTCACAGCCAGCTTTTAACAGGGCGACATCTGATTTGCAATAGTCAATCATTTCTTGCTTGAAATGGAAGGGCACGTTCCGACGGACTTGATCTGCATGCCAACGGGTCAGTTCGTCTTTCTTTTTGGCCATCATGCCGTCGGGATCGTAAAACTCCAAATCGGGGATGCGGCCCACATACTGTTGGTGGTTGGGGGTATTGAACAAGTGGGGAAAGAAGCCCTTTTTTAATTCGGTCAAATTGAAGGTGCTGGGAAATGAGGCCAGCGGCATAGGCAAGAAACATAACGAGTCAATGAATTTGATACGTCCACTCCTGAAAGACAGGACTTTGGCTCCCACGGTCAGTTGGTCCACCACCTCGCGTTGTTGCTGGTAGAGTTCATGTAGAATGAACATGCCATCGAACCCTTTCAAATTGTGAAACACCACGAGAATCTCCCGCTCGCCCTCACGGTCTGGAACGTCCGTGAGATCATCCAAATCGTGCAAAAACATGACGAGATTCATAGAGATCTGAAATTATAGACCCCTGCTGATGTTCGCCTATTCAATAGGCGAACATCAGCAGGGGAGCTCTGTAGAAGTAATCAACTTTTTACGGCTCATTTGCTTGGAGGTGACAAATTCTCATATCAACGGAATTCCTGTACGTCAACAAGATTTCGGTTCAACAAAAAACTCAACTACAAATTAGCCGCATTGGAAGTCTTTCTGCCGAACCGGAATGCATTTGCCTCTGTAGTGGCTTCTCTTAAAATTTATTGTACTTCGAGAAGAGTGATTTTACGCACTTCTTACTGGGGAATTTTCCATTGTATATTTTGTTTACTTCTATTTATTAAACACTAAGCGCCAGTTATTTAACTGGTATATTACAATTAAGCCCTTTTCTGTTTAACCAACGCTTTTATCAAAACCCATTTATCGTGAATAATTTTTATATACAGCATATAAGGCAGACTGGAAAACTAAAGGAATTATTTTCTTAAACTAACCCACCAAGAAAGAGGCCTGGAGGTCCAATGATTTCCGAAACCGCGGCCTAAGGTAACCCGTAATGGTTTGAAAGTAATGTCACTCTATTTTCTTTTTGCCTCTCTCGCAAGTGAAAGTGAGAGTTCACAGAGACTGTGCGGTTTTCTCGAGTGCGTTTTAGAAGCTGCCTTAACGGAAAGGTTACTACACTACCGGAATTAAAACATCGAGGAAATTATTAATTTAAAGCCGCGGAGTATTTTCCCCAACAATGAATAACATTACCTCTAACTTTCTGCTATAACACTGCAAAATATTTCAGATTATTTTTCAACCGAATAGGCTGCGAATTTAATGCGATATTCATGTTCACTTTCATACCTTCATCCGCATTTCGTATATTTCAATTCATGCTTACAAGATCTCCCTAATTTTATGTTTGAACGCAAGGCTTTTTTAATGGAAACTTTATTCAAGGGCAGAACTAACACTAAGCGCTAAACGGAAACTGCCTTATGAAAAAACTTTTAAAATTGACGCGCTGTTTTAAAGGCCTCACTGGATCTGGATGGGGTTAAATACAAACGTGAGCGAAACACTAATTTTGCAATATTTAAATAATGTCTAAAAAATAAAGCTTCCCTCCGAGATACCTGGCGAATAAAATTCTCACAGAGCCACAGCCTAAAAAGGCTAAGCTGCTCTGTTGCATCAGGAAGGCCAAACTTTTTTTCTTAATGCTGGACAGAGATTCAAACAATATCTAAAAGCGCGTTTTTAGTTCCCTCTGAGACACCCGGAGAATAAAATTCTCACAGAGCCACGGCCTAAAAAGGCTAAGCTGCTCTGTTGAATCAGGAAGGCCAAACCGTTTTACTTAATGCTAGACGGAGATTCAAACAATATCTGAGAAGCGCGTTTTTAGTTCCCTCTGAGACACCCGGAGAATAAAATTCTCACAGAGCCACAGCCTAAAAAGGCTAAGCTGCTCTGTTGCATCAGGAAGGCCAAACTTTTTTTCTTAATGCTGGACAGAGATTCAAACAATATCTAAAAGCCAGTTTTTAGTTCCCTCTGAGACACCCGGAGAATAAAATTCTCACAGAGCCACAGCCTAAAAAGGCTAAGCTGCTCTGTTGCATCAGGAAGGCCAAACTGTTTTACTAAATGTGGGGCATGCACTATCATCTTCACAGATCTAATCAGTGCAAAATTAAATAAAGCTTTAATCTGTAAATCAATTTTTGGTTTATGAAATTTTACTCGCTTTTACTGACTGTTGATAGCCACTGGCTTTGGCAAAATAAATTTTCCTGTTTTCTTAAAAGGGATTCGATAAAATTGAAAATATCCACTACTATCCACACTTAAAAACTGAACCCTGACTCGTTTGCCATCAGGCTTAAGAAATAGTGATCTCCATCAACATTATCCATGAACATTACACTTTCACATCATTAGCAGTTATTGAGAATTTATGAAATGATCGATCGCGAGTGATCAGTGTCGACCTCAAAACGTTTTTGCGCTAAAATGATAATAGGTATCCATTTGAAGATGATACAAAGGAACCCAAAATAGACTTACCAAGTTTCGGCCGATGTTTAGAAAATTGAAAAGGGCTGGAGAGCATCACCGTTCAGGCTAAATCCAGTCAGCGACCGTTAATAAAAATCATTTAAGCTTACATAATCAACAACGACGTGAATGCCCGAGTTTCTGACTTGATGGTCATCTGCCACCGTCAGGAAATTGTACGATATTGCTTCTTGAATGAATCCCTCATTTTAATTTCCTCAATTCATTAATCCACGACCAAGTACCTTTTCGAGATCTTCTCCGCACGACGAAACGCTTTCTCTGACTTCTCTGACCGCTTTCCGCTATATTTTCTAGTAGCTGGAAGGAATTTAGTCCTTCTTTGATCGCTTTAAACCCGCTTTCGTCTGCATTTCATCGGCGCAAGTTAAAGGCTCGTGCTAATGTTGAAACGACAACAACATGATCTTTCCTCTTTGAAAAACCAAACCTTGATAGGTTGACTCGAGCGCCAGTACTATCTGTACTATCGACCAAATCATAAGTAGCTATAAATAATCGGCCGTGCTACTTCCAAACATCATCTCTACATAAAAAGCATAAAATTTTGACTTGCCATGAATTATATCTGTCGGTAAAACCATTTGGTCACTGATACTGCGTACGAGATTACCTTTGTTTGGCAAGCGAGGGTCCAAAGACTGAAGATGCTTTTCCCGACGAACGCGCCACTTTCATGCCGGCTTTGAAATTCGCGCGAGATCGCATTGTGATACAAATAGTATCTGTCTTTCGTCTCAGCTCGTCTTCCATCAGTGACGCAAAGTACACAAGTCATGACAGATTAGTGGCTATTAATTGAATCCTAATTAGGTTTTTACAGGGACACCGGAAATTGAAACTTCCTCCCTGTGGTGAATTTCAAAGTCGTATGAATCTCGTCATGTGTAGGGCACAGTCTTCCCCGTCCAATACATGGATGGTTGTTTCTGCACTCGATGAATAACATAACAAATTGGCTACAAACACGCCTTCCGCATTTTGCATGGCTTCAAAATCCGCGTAAACAAACAGGGGAGGGGGTGACGCCACCATGCTACCTCTCCCCTCCTCTGTTGGTTCAGTCTCCTCGCGTTCCATCACGGGCTGAATGTAACATTTATGGTCCTGGATGGGTACCCATTCCTGACACGCGGGGCATTTGGCGTACCCGCACTGGTGACGTTTGTTGGGGACGACCGTGTATTGGGCTTGACACTTGAGACAAGTTTTGATGGATTGACATTGTGCACTGACTTCATGATAACGTTTGCATTGACCGCCGTAAAACTTGCGGTGACACAGACTGCAATACTCGGTGGGGCGGGTGCCACGCACATAATCCGGACAATCAAAGCGCCTACACGCGGAGCAACGTCTCCCTTGACAAGTGTGATGGTTCCGATCGTTGGTGTTGAACCCCCGTTCACAGTCCACACAATAATACGAACGATTGACAAACGCAGGAAAGGACGTGCAGCCACCAAAATGATCATTGGATTTTAGTAAACGAATCTGATGAGGGGCGGTGGGGCCTTTGAAGATCAAAAAGAACGGTTTCATCCGGGTCATGACCAAGAGTTGATATTGAGACCCCAACGTTTGTTGAAATTGGCGAAGCTCGGGTAAACCACAGGGACCCTCAGCGATTCCCGCTTGCTGATGTAAGGCCTGGGCTTGACGTTGCTGCACAGGAAGCCCACGTTTGAGATTCTCCCAGTCGCGAAACCCGTCCACGCCTTGATCTTTATGGCAATGGGCTCGCATGGTGACAATGGCACGGGCACAGCATAAGGCATCTCTGTTTCGGATGGGGATGATGCATTTCTTTTTCTTATTGACTCGATCCAAACATAAACGTCCCACATTGCGTTGTTTATGTCGACCGGACCCTGGGCCAGGCATGGATACAAACACCACATCCACTTGGAACCCGCGATCGGGGTTGAAGGCTTCATTGCTGTTTAATTTCCCAGCCAAGGTGGCCAACATTTCATCCAAGCGAGCGGTGCGTTGCAAAAATTCCCCCACGGTGAAATTAGCTGTTTGATAAGCGTGGGTGAACCCGTGAGCTGTAATGGCAAAATTGACAAAATGATGAGCGGGTCGCTGCTCTCGGCCGAGTTCCGTCTCGATGGCATGATGCAACGCTTCCGTTAAAGCCATCCCAATATTATCCCCAGCCACAGGATCCCTCAATTGACGCAATTGCGCGTTGAATTGCGCCCGCTCCACCACGTCACGCCAGCGGCGTCGTCGGCCAATAGCTTGCATATGGAATTGAAAGAGAGGGTCTCGGGCGGCGGCAGCCCCTCCCAGCTGTTCCCACCGATCATAAGCGCGGTTCAACAGAGCATCTTCCTCATCGTCATCACTGACAGGATACCAGTGGTCCTCCGCCATGACGGAGGAAACCAATTTGAATTTTCCCGCGCCAGACGCTGGCTTTTATAGACCCAAAAAACACGTGATCAAACGAACGGGGATTGGTGGACTAGACTCAGGTGAGAGTCAGGTGAGAGTCAAGTGAGGGGGTTGATTTGACAGGAGGAGGATTGAGGGGGGTACCCCCCATGGGTACAGATTTCTCAAATCTCCTCTGAGCCTGGATCGAGATCAGTGATTGGTGGAGAGATCCCTAGATATAGTCCATCGTCCAGGACCGTGGTCAGTGTGGTTCGAGAATGCCCAATAGAGATCCCGAGAAGGCGAAGCAGGCCAAGCGTAAGTGGTACCTGAAAAACAAGGAAGAGATTGCGAAACGGAAACGTGAGCAGCGGGCGGCCAAGAAGAAACTCAAACCCCCCAAACCACCCAAACCACCCCCGACCCCTGAAGAGATTGCGAGAGCCCGAGAGTTGAACCGGTTGGCCTGTCACCGTTACCGAGCTGCGCATTTGGCCCAAGTGCGTGCTCTGAACCGCAAGTATTACCATCAACACCGTGATAAGATTGTCCAGCAACAGCGGGACCGTCGTGCCCGGAACAGACAGACGCCCAGTCCATTCCGAAAGTTGCGTGCGTTGGCGGACGTGTGTGCTGCCCGATTGTTAGAGCTGGATCATGGATATGCCAGGATTGCGCCAGCCCCCCAAGAAAAAACGGGACCCTGAGAAAAACAAACAACAACAAAAACGGTATCGGCAGCGCCAGTACGCGGCCCTGAATGGGATCGAGGACGTGAAGGCTGTGCACCGTCGACGCTACCACGAACGCATGGCTCGTATGAAAGCGAATGGGGAGTACGAGGCCTTCAAAGCCAAAAAGACCCAAGAGGGTATGCGGCGCTACCATGCCATGACCGAGGAGCAGCGAAGTGAGGTCAAACGCAAAAACGCCCAGTGTCAACGAAACTGGATGCAAAAAATGAAGGACAAGGGGACGTACGAGGCTTACAAGCAGCGATTGAATGCGCGGCGGCGAGAGATTGCCATCGAGAAAAAGCGTGTGTTTGGCGTCGAAGGGTGGAAGGCTCTACAGAAACAGAGATACGAGAAGCGGGTGGAATCGATTCGGCGTCGAGAATGGCATTGGTTGGACGAGGCATTAGAGCGTCCCTTTCCCTTACCGTGGCTGCCTTTGGACTGGGCTGAGTCGGAGCCTGAAGAGGACAAGGTAAAAAACCCTTCGTGCCGAGGCATTACAGCAAATGGACCACTATTTGTAAGAACAAAATGAGTTTAATTAAAACATGTATGATTGAACAAGGTTGTCTTTTTTATGACGAAGGGGTTTACATGCCCAATCGGAGTTTGGTTTTCATAATGCGTCTAACAATACGCTCTGTCAGGTTTTTGTTGCCAGGGAGTTGATCAATCTTGGCAATCATCTTGCGATCCGCCGCCCATTTGTCTTTCAAATTCTTAGCTTTATCATAGTCAATGTCATGCGCTTTAGCAATCCTGTCCAACCGGTTGATGCCGGGATCCCCACGCGCCAATCGTTTTTTCAAATGGGTGCCAGGTCCCATGTACTGATAACCGGGCCAATGAAATTCAATGCCCGTCTTGTTGAGGAGGTTTTGTACATCAAATAACTTGCCGCCACGTTGCGAGCGTCGTCGTCGCCTCAGTCGGGAACGGGGCGCAGCACGACGTTTACGAGTCCGTCCCATGTTACGGGGTTTTCCACGATTTCCAATCCAAGGCTTTCTTGGCCACACTGGCGGCTTGCTTTTTGGCAGCGTCGGCAGCTTTTTTGCGAATCCCGCGCTTGACCGCTTTCTTGATCGATTCCACACGTTCACTGGGGGTATCCCACGGTTCTTGGCCGTACGTGTCCGAAAAAGGCAGGTCTTTCGCCAATTCTTCGCTGCTCAATGGGGTCGTGAACTTGAGTTTCTTTTTGGCAGTGGGAGTGATCTTCGGTTTGGGCGGGACAGGCGGTTTTCTGGGTCCACGAGTGGGGGTGCCTTGTTTTATACCCTGGGTGGCCTTGACCAATTGCGTGAACCACGCTTGCATCGGGCCCGCCTCAAAATCATCATCGCCCGGGGTCGTGGCCCCTGCGGCACTCACACCCCCGTTCGGGGCTCCAAACGGTTGGCGCACTTTTTTGGTCCAATGGCGTAATTGACGGCTCACGGCTTTGAGTTGAGGCCGTTTCCAAGCATCGGGGGCATCACTGGTCAGGAGCACATGTTGTTTGGCCGCTAAATCGGCGGCTTTGGTCAAGCGGGTATCTTCCACCAATTCTTGTTTGTACTGGTCTCGTAGTTGTAAAAAAGCCGGGCCGTTGTCCACCGTGGTGCTCACCATCTCGGGTTCCATGGTGCAACTGAGGGGTCTTGTCTAGCGCATGCAACGTTTATAACATCGGTAGAGTTCAGGCCAGAGGGCACCCCCTTTTTGAGCCATCATGATGGCGCGTCGTCGTTTGACGGAATGGGCGGGTTTGGCCATGGCGCGTAAACTCTGGGCGTGGGGTTTGAGCAACGTAATGGTGTGTCGGGAACGGAGCACCGTGCCACGGAGGGTGTTCATCACCAATTCACTGATAGCATTGATCTGATCCGCATTCGCCATCCGCAACAATTCTTGTCGTTTGTGTTGATTGGCTTCTTGTAAGACACTTTTTAAGAACGGGGCTTGACGTTCCATGCGCCACCCCATGATGAATCTTAAGTTCAGGCAACGACCAAGGTCTATTTATGGTAAAAATGGCGCCACACCTACCACACAATTCGCCATGATCATGCGTTTGCATGTGATGTCGACACCGTGAACACAAGGCCGCTTCATACTGGTCGTCCCAATCCAAAGCAAACGTGACGGCTTTTCGTTTCTTGGTCACGTTAGCGTCGGCGCGCCCGCCGTTTCTTCTTCTTGAACGCCCCAGGCGAGAGAGCCAATACCAACATGGGGAGCACGCCTCCACGTTGCAATCCACGTCGTCGACGTCGTATTCGAGGGACATAACGATGTCGGCGACCGTTGGGTCCACGGACCATCGTTCAACTAACTCTTGTCCAAACCCACGAAGGTCTTTTTATACGTTTTCACATGATCGAACAAGTCAAGTCAAGTCAATCTTTATTTAAACACGGTAAAATCCATCAGGAATTTAAAAAATTAAAAATAACCTAACTATCCTAAACAAAATTCAAAACCTGACTACAACTAATCTAACTAAAACCTGTTTTTCATGAATGCCGTGTATAACATTAAAAATGAACATTAACTAATCTTTTAAATTGACTAAGAGATTCGGCTTCTCTCACATGACAGGGTAGGCTGTTCCAGAGAACTGTTCCGCTATAAGTAAAGCTGTTTTTCATGAAATTAGTTCGCGGAAATGGGACAAATAGTTTGTTAACAGAGTCCCTCAGGGAGTAACGCGTTTCATTTCGTTTAACAAACTTAGATGATAAATATTCAGGAACAAGGCCATTTAAAGACTTGTATACCATTATGGATTTCTGTATTTGAAATTGAGTGCTCAAGTCTTTCCAATCGAGTTGTCTAATCAAACGGTTAGCATCAGCATCATAGCTAGAGAAGGTTAAAACGCGAGCGGCACGGTTCTGAAGCTTCTGTAGCCTGTCAAATAATGTTTTACCACAATTACCCCAGACAAGATTGCAATAATCGAAATGAGATTGAATTAGTGAGTTGTATATATAGTGAAGGGTAGGTGGAGGGACAAAAGGTCTAATTCTTTTTATTGCTCCAATTCCGGAAGCGACCTTTTTAGATAATTTATCAATGTGTGTTTGCCACCGTAGATTTTCATCAATAAATATTCCAAGCGATTTGACAGAGGAAACGTGTTCTATCGGAACATTATTAATCGAGAGCTCAAGTGGGTTCGACAAAGTACTCAATTTTTGTCTGGAGCCAATTAGCATGAATTCAGTTTTAGAAGTGTTCAAAGTAAGTTTATTGGAAATAAGCCATTTGTTTAGGTTATCTAAATCGTGACTCAGAGTTAACTGTATTGAATTCACATCAACGCCAGCATAAGTAATGTGGGTGTCATCGGCATACATTCTAGGCTGGCACGAAGTAAGGCAGTTTGGCAAGTCATTAATATAAATAAGAAATAAAAGGGGGCCAAGGATTGTTCCTTGCGGTACCCCACATTTAAGAGAGCAGATTCTAGAAAGAGAACCGTTAACAAGACATCGTTGTGTACGATTAGTTAAATACGACCTAAACCAATCAAGAGCTGTACCTTGTATTCCGTAAAGGTTCATTTTAGCTAGAAGGATATCGTGGTCAACGGTGTCGAAAGCCTTTTTTAAATCGAGGAAAACCACAGCATTAACATTGCCACGATCAATATTAAAGGCCCAATTATCTGTAGCTTCCAGAAGGGCAGTTGCAGTTGAGTGTAACGAGCGAAAACCCGATTGATGATTAGAAATGATATCTTCATTGGTCAAAAAGTTATACAACTGATCATAAACAATCCTTTCAAACACTTTAGCTATAACGGAAATGACTGAAATAGGTCGATAATTATTCAGATCAGATGGCTCACCTTCCTTGAACAACGGAGTAACTCTAGCACATTTCCAATCATCAGGAAATATACCAGAGACTAAAGATTTAATTTAATTAAACGATTCCCCCGCATAGCGTTTCCGTTTGCCTGAGGCCACTTCCCGTCGACGTTTTTCGCCAATTTTGATGGCACGCTTGGTTTGATGATCCCCGATGGCTTTGGTGATCCCATAGCCAGCTTTGAGAATCCCTATAGGCAGACCGACCCCGACACCCCCCACTTGACTAAAGGTCATACGCCGTGATCGTTTGGCGGGGGAGCGACGTCGAGTCGTGGTGCGTTTGCGTTTGCGTCCCATGATGAATCCTTTTGAGAGCTGAACACCGCGAGCCTCTTTTATACATTCACATCAAGCAACACACACTGGGTCGTTTGGCATACCCCTTCTTGACCACCCACTTGTCGTACGAGTCCTTGCTGCCACTGGCGCGATACTGGCGTTTGTAACCGGCCACCTGTCGTTCGGCGGCCTTTAATTCGGCTTTGGAAGGAATCTTCCACATATTCTTGTCCGCCAACAACTCAAAGCCTTTTTTGACATCCACGATGAACGACGCCGTCCCACCCTTCATCCTACGTCGACGTGATCGTCGTCGTCGGGTCGTGGTGCGATTGCGTCTAGGGGCCATCGCGTGTCGACAACGGCCACACATGGTACTAGGACGGTGCGAGGAAAAACACTGTTTTTATATCTTTTTTTGTTCACGGGCGTCGGCCCCGTCCGCGTGCTCGGCCACGGCCACGGCCCCGTCCTCGGCGTGGTGGTCTGGGTGGACTTGGGCTGGACGTTCGGGTGGATGTGCGACGCACCGAAGGTCGCCCTCCCCCATCTTCGTAGACCGTGGTGACGGTATTGGTGTGCGTGATGTTGCGAATGCGTCTACCTCGAGCCCGTTGTTGAGCATCTTCATTGAGCAAATCCAACCGTCGCCTTAATCCTCGCCGTCGTTCGTCGTCATCATCATCGCCATCCTCGTCCTCGGACGGAGGGGACGAATCGGGAGACGGTGGGGAGGGCAACCTGGGACGTCGTCGCGGTTGTTTGGCAGCAATGGTGGGGCGTCCAGTGGGGGTCGTCACCGTTGAGGTGGTGGTCCTGGTCCCTGCCCCGGCGCTGCAGCGAGCGGTGGAGGGGCGTGAGGGAGCGGTGGTGGTCGTGGCAGTGGTGGCGGGGCGTGTTCGAGTGGAGGTCACGGGTCGTGGTCGGCTGGTGGTGGTGGTGGGGCGTGTTCGGGTGGCCGTGGTGGTGATGGGGGCGGTGGTGATGGTGGGTGGCGGCGCCGTGGTGATGGTGGTGGTGGTGGTGGTGGTGGGGGCGGTGCCAGTGCCCGCCACAGGCGGTAACGTGAACGCATTCAAGGCATCGTCTACATTGACCGGATAAGTCAAATTGAAATCGTCAATGTCTTGATCCAATTGGGCACGATCCACCGGTCGAGACAACTCGGTCACCATGTCCGTCATGCTGCTGATATCCATGGAGGGTGGTGGAGCTGTGGGGGCGCCCACACCCGCGGGCGAGAGGGTCGGTGTGTCCATGCGAGCCGCTAACTCAGTATGTTGTCCGCCTTCTCTTTGTCGACGGACCCTGACGAGTTCTCGTTGCAGTTCGTTTTCGAACGGCAGGGACATCCAGGGGCAGGGTGTGGACTTGCGCCTTGCCTTCTCGGGGCGTTAAATGACTCCACAGGCGGTAGCGATCATCCGACGCAGGATGCACATCCAACATCAAATAGCCAAAGGGACGGGACGTGATGCGTTTAAATAGGCGCAAGACTTGACGCCACCGATCCGGAAAGGCTTGCAATAAAATGGTCCGTATCCCTGTTTGATCCCGGGGGTTTTTGAACGCCACAATGTAATGCGCGTTGCGATTGATGGTCTTGGAAAATTTGCCAGGCGGGAATAAATCTTGCGTCAAATACAGCACCGTGATGTTGCGATGATGCGAATCTTTGGTGAACAAATCCAACACGCGCTTGTCTTGTCCCCCTTCTTCCATCAGGGTCGTCCAAGACCAACACCCCTCCGCGCGTCCGACCAAACCATTGCGTCAAATGACGGGGGTCCGGTAACCCGCGATGAAACTGAATCCCATCCTTTTTTTGCATACGATCGAACCGGGGTTGCCAACGATCATAGGCATACACAATCTTGTGGGGTTTGACTTGAAAGACGTTCAGGTACCGTAACCATTGTTCCACCAATTCGCTCTTGCCACTGCCCGACGGGCCCGCGATGATCACACTACTGGGTTGTCGGATCATGATTCCCACGGTCGAGGGTGACGTCGATAATGACCAGTGGCCCCTTTGGCACCCATGCGTTTATACCGTTTGTCGCGTCCCAATTTGTCGCCAATTTTATACGCTTTGGCCAACACGCTCATGATGCCCCGCCCGTTTTGGCGAAAACAGGGTCGTCGGGTGGAGGCGCGCTGTCGTCGTCGTTGTCTGCGAGGGGGCATGCCGTCCAATATTCGCGGTATAAGCGGGGGGACTCGGACTGAATCAGGCCTTCCATGGTCTCTCTTAAATACGTTTCGCTCATGCTGTCCATGTAATGCTTGAGGGAGACCCAGTCTTGGTCTTGCGCCAATTGTCGAGCGACTAACCAATGATACCCATCCCAGGCATCGATGCCACGCACCGTGTTGACCCGCTCGATCGGGTTGGACCACCAATACAAGGTTTCTTCGAGAATGAACGCATCCACGACGCGCTGCACATCGGCTCGCGTAATCATGATGAGATACAATGACCACTCTTTGACTACACACTTCGTTTTTATGGGTTTTTTATTTTAACACTCACAGTGATTACAATTCATAAAGGCTTGGCGGCTCACATTCTTTTGCCCCCCATCGGGTCGGGCATCGACTTCATCTTGTAATTCCTGTTTAATCACCTGTTTCAACTGCTCGGCCACTTTCTGATCATTCAACACTAAATTGTCGCAACTCCATTGACTTAAAAATTCTTGATACGACCGTCCTTGCGCACGAGCTTTCAAGAAAAATAAAGCATAATGGCCACAGGTTTGACTATCCAGGGCTTGCAGGGTCTGGTCACTGCGAGTCGGGTACTTCCATTGACCCCACCATTGGTGCAGCTCCGGGTTGGTGTACACGTGCAGGGGTAGACCATAACTGTCAAAGACCTCGCACTTGTTCTTTTCCGTCCACAGGCCCAACCAATGCTGTCCCGGTTCTCCCGCAGGATCGGTGTTGACAATGTACGCTTGACGGACACACATGGCGGGGGATCGGGGTAACTGGTCGGCCGGGTACACCCCGTGAAACACGCGTCGTAAGGTGGGATCCTCTAGGGCCAGGGTCCGCAACACGGTATCACTGAGCACCACAAACTCCATGACCGGTGTCTTCTGTCTTCTGAGGCTACATCAGCCGTTGATGTTGTACTTTATACCTCCCAGACGATTGATCTCATACATGTTTTCATACTCACTCCACACCAACACGGTGATGTTGTGATTGACCGCAGCTGCAAAATCAATAATCAGTCGCACATTGCCCGATTGACGGGGGTTGCGATACTGGGGGTCATCTGCTTTTCCACTGGGCACATTGTTAAACATGAACAACGTGCAGTTCTTGCCCTGTCCCCAATCACCAGGCAGCAGCATGGGCAGCTTGTCTTCATTGTAGGCACCCATGGCTTGTAGAAATCGATCGTACCCCAGTAGATCTTCATAGGCTTGGTCTCCAGTCAGTTGCAGGGTTCTGTAAGGGTATTCTTCTCCATTCAAGGTCTGTCGTACTTGGGTGACGCCAAACTTTTCAAAGGCGAAAGGGTATCTTGTTAGGTCTCCATTGAAGGTATTGGAATGCAATAACCCAACCATCACTCGGTCAGGAAATCGACCCACAAACACATTGTCTTGTTCCCACTGGATGGTGCGTCCATCGAAGAAAAACGTGCGAATTTCGCTCCGCACGACTGGGTAGCGGGCAATCTGTTTGCCCAGCTGTCTTTCTTTCTGCAGTCTGACATAGACGCTGGCATTCAGGGTCACTTTTCTCATCAGCAAGGTGACTTTGATGTCTTCATTGTGGATGGCTGGAAATTTTTTGGCAACCAAGGTTCCTTTGTTAGGGGTGCCCATCAGGTAGACAGAGTTGGGGTTGAGGAAGAGTTCAAAGTCCATCTGGACATTGGGGACCAATAATTTGCCTGTCTTGAGGGGTGGCAAATGGGGACGAATGATGAAGGTGTGCCAATGTTCGGTCAGCAACCGACTGGTCAAGGCTCCCAAGTCTGTATTCCCACTCCAATTCGCATTGGTGGGGACATCAGAATTGGCGGCTGTGGCTCCCATGACTGGAATCACATTGAGCTGATTGACCCATCCTTGCGGGGCTAGCTTGGTGGCTCCTTCCTCTCGGCTGTAATTCAGCAGGGTTTCTAAGTAGGCTCTGTAATGGTAGGTGTTGCTCTGTTCTGTCATGAGGACCCCATTCATGCTCAGGGTGATATCTCGAAAGATGGTGTGACCGAAATTGTTGACGCAGTAGACGTGTCTGCTTTCGTTGGCATCGGAAATGAGTAGACCAGCATCCAGTCCTGTATACCCAGCCGCTGGATCCGTCAGGCGCACTTTGACTTTGAATCGGAGGGAATTGGGATCGTAATAATCGTCTGAGCCTGGAATGGAGAAGGTGATGGGCTGGATGCCCGTCAAGGCGGGTTGAAACTCCACCTCCCGAGAGGCTTCGTACCGATAATCCACATCGGGCACGTCAATCAGTTGGAGCGACATGATGTGGTCTGTTCACGTTGTTCAACGGCGTCTTCTTTTTATACCCTGTCGTTGCCTCCTGGCTTTGGCTTGGTTGGCCCACAACACCTTCCTGAGATCCCCCTGGCCAAAAATCGTGCGCCCTTTCATACGGCGTAGGGCCTGCTCCACCCTCCAGGGTTCGGAGTTTACCCGGTACGTCGCAGACTGGAACCTCAAAGGATTGTTATGCATGCGGGTGGACTTGCCAAAAATCGTCCCCCCTTTCATCTTGCGACGTAGGTGTTGATCCAACAGGCGGGAGGACGTGTACATCAGGGGATAGCGCGCCATGGTCGACTTGCCAAAAATCGTGCCCCCCCACTTGATACGGCGAAATGAACCGTCCACGGGCGCGTTGCCGTCGAATCCGATTTTGCGTTTTGAGAAAGCCTCCTACACGTACCATTTTTTTTTTTACAGTCCAAAGATATCCCGTACGCGTTGCGTGGCTCTTTTATAGGTATTTTGGGCGGTCCGTTTGACCTTGTGTTTGCCAGCCGTCCAAGCCATGGCGGGGGCTTTGCGTTTCAATCCGCGGCTGAGTTGGGCACTTCGATCAGCCCACGTGTCCGCGGCACTCTTTCCTCGTTGAATATCTTGCAGTCCCGCTTGAGCTTGCTGCACGATCAGGGGTCCTGCCAGTTTGATCAAGTCTTCGGCCAAGCCTTTACCTTCTTGCTTGGTGAGCACGGGCGTGTGGTACCGCGTTAAACTGCCTCCGCGCATGGTCGGTTCACGTCGTGGTGCTTTTTGGACCCTCGAGAGATATGGGGTGGCTTTTTATAGCTGTTTGAGACCAATGGTCACCAGGGTTTTGCCAGGGGGTAAGATGGCCAGGGGTCCACTAGTACTCGCAATCTCCACTTCCAAGATATCCAATTGTTGGCCTCGTAGTTTGATCCATTGGTGGTGCAAGGGTTCGGCCGTACTTTCCCCATCGCCGGTTCTCAACAATTGCACTTCCCGTAACAGGGGAAACTTGCCACTGCCCACCACGGTGGATTCGACGAGATCTGAATAGACCATGACGGTACGTTTGCGAGTCCCCACGATCTTTTCAAACGAGGCATCCAGGTTGTTGAACTGCCATTCCACTATCAAGGACAATTGCAAAAACTTCACACCCTGATGGGTCACCACTTGCATGGGATCATGTTCAATGTTGCCTGTATTGCCAAACAGTAAGGTGGGATTGACGCCCATGTACTGCGCACCTTCCCAGTTGTAGGGCGTGCGATTGGAGTTCCCTTTGGGTGTAGTGTCCGAATCATAGGTGGACGTTGGCAGAGTATATTGCAGATTGGGCCCTAGGAAATACTTTGTCGCGTTGTTGACTTTCTTTTCCTCCACCAACCCAAACTTGAGCGCAATGTTCAGGTTGATGAAAAACTCAGTGATGGCGCTCTTGTCCGCTTTAATCAAATCCTTTTGGGGAAGGGCCTTAATCACCAAGGCACCTTTTTTCCAGGTCAGTCGGGGCAAGGCGTTTTGTTTGGCGCTGACAATAGGTCTTTGGTCAGGTTCGGCGACCAACCACTGCATTTGTTCATTCATGACATTGTGCATGATTTTGTTGTGCATTTCTTGCATCACGCGTTTCCAAAACTGACTCCCCGTCGACACGATTTGATTTGCATTCATGATCTCTTCCAATTTCAACACGCAGTCCGCGGGTTTCACCTCGGCGAATCGGTACATCCCAGTCACCCATTTGCGGATCACATAGTTCATTTTGAATTTGATCACTTTGGTATGAGGATCCGCGGCAACGACGGCATTGCTCTGGCCTTGATCGGGGACGATCAGGGACAACAGGGACGCGTGCCAGCCCTCGCCTGGTAAGCTAAGACGTTCGGGCAGACGGACCTTGAAACTGTTGTTGGCATTGTTGGGAAACTCGTCGGTCGGATCGCTGATGAGCGTCAAGCGTTTGATGTCACTCATGATGAAGAAGAGGCGCGTCCCAGAATGTGCAGGGTCCTTTTATAGCCATTGGTCCACTTTCTGTTTACTGCGAGGGACGCGTCCCACCAACGAATTGAAGGTCGATTGTTTGGGATGAAAACACACTTGCTGAGCAATGTTGGGAAAGGCCCGGGCCAGTTCCATCAGGGTCATGCAGGTCTTTTGTTTAGGGGGTTTCTTCTTGCGCATGGGTGGATGACGACCGGCGCGTCGGCGTTGTTTTTTCTTGGGTGGGGAACGCAGGGCACCCCGTTTCTTGGCATACTCTTCGGCTCGATGGTAGGCATTGGCGTAGGCCCATTGCTGCTTGGTGGGACTGGCCAACTTTTCCCACCACGGTTGGGTTTGCCGTTGTTCGGCTGCTTTCTTCTGGATGAAGTTTATAATGTCCGCGTCCGTAGTGGGGGGTGGCGTGTAACTGGCCCGCGGTCGGCTGGAATCCGCCAGGACTTCATCGAGAAACCGTACCCGCTTTTTTCTTTTTCGAGGCGTTATTTTGACGCGGACCATATTGCGCGGGAATCCAACTATCGTACTTGGCAGGCCACCCTTTCCACCGGACCAAGACGTGACGTCCTTTCCGTTTCAAGACTTTTTCGACTCGAAACAACGAGTCGTCCGTCACTTGGACTTTTTGGACATCGGGTTCGTAAAACGTGCCTTTTATAGGCGTGCCGTCCCATTCACTGAGTCGATAGGTGACCACGGGATGACGACGGACGTGCGTGACCACAAACACTTCTTCCGTCCAGCCCGGCAAATACCCTTTTTTGAAGGGACGATGTTTCTTGTTGAGACGCACACGATCGCCCACGCGACATTTGGGCGGGGGGATCTTGGGGTGCAAACGCGACCCGTAGAGTCGATCCCACACGTCGGGCACCGTTTTGGGGGTGACTTGGTGCGGGGCCATCCCAATACTGCGATGATAGGCGTGATTGTACGTATGGATCAAGGGTTGTAAGACGTCCACGTACCGTAACGTATTGTGCGCGGTGAAATACCGGTACATGCGCTGTTTCAAGGTACGATGCCATCGTTCTACCACCGAGGCCTTGCTATCCCCATACGTGGAAAAATGATGCGTCCCCTGTTTCTTGAACCAGGCTTGCACCCCTCGATTGTAAAATTCTTTGCCTTGATCCGTCTGCACGCGGAGCGGTCGCCGCGGCGAGGCTTGCTGGTAAATGCGTGTCAACCCTCGGATCATCTCGGACGTGCTTTTGGATTTGATGGGGACGGCCCAGGCATACTTGGACAGGACGTCGATCACGGTCAACAAATATTTGTTCCCCTGATTCCATCGACTGAGTTTTTGCATATCCACTAAATCCATCTGCCATTGTTCGTCTCGGTCAAAGACCAACGTGGGCGTGGTGGGAAACCGCGTCCGTCGGGGTTTGTGGAGCGTATAGCTCAACACGGATTGAAGAATCCGTTGCGCTTGCGGGGTTTTCAATTTATGGGCTTGGGCAAAGGGTTGGACCCCGCCCAAAGCCGCGGGTTCCTGGGGATCTTCGTAAGCGCGTGGCAACGACATCAAGACACTGACACACATTCCGAGCCAATTTCTGTCTTTAATAGTTTTTTCACACACTTACATTTTCAAAACAAACCCGTGCTCCCAAAGTTCTTATGCAAATGGCGCCTTCTCTCATACTCTCTCTCCTGGGCTTTGACGGATTCCCCAAACTGATTCAACCACGGACTACGCTTCATCTTTTCTATCTCTGGGTCTGGCCTCTCTACAGGGTACCTCTCTGGTCCTTTCAAAAGAGGGACGGGTAAACACTCCTTCTTGTATTGGACCTCAGGGGGTGTGTCTTTCACCCATCGTCTCAGGGTAGGTTGCGCTTGCTCTCGGGGACACCACAAGGGACCATGGAGCCATTGAAAGTAGCCACAGGGTTCTCTCCCAGGGACAAAGCTCCCACAACTGAAAAACACTTTGTTGTAATTCTTGGCGGTGCGACTCAATTTCATCTTGGGGACAAACCCACATCGGCACTTGAGCTCTCCGCGTTTCAATCGCGCATGGACTTGAGGATGCGTGTCTTCTTTCAAGGCCTCCATCATCACCTCCCGCGTGTCTTCAAACAAATAGACCGGAAAGCCTTCTTGGGGACACTTGAACCTCAATAGACCAAAACTGGATTGGGGGTTGACACATTCAAGGAATCGCTGGGGATGAAACGGGCACGATTCATACAGGAGTTGGTTGAACTGGGTGTCCATCTGGTCCAGGTCCTGTACTTCCCATTCCCCCACTTCAGTCGCTGGATCCGAATGAAACGTCCCTTCCTCGACACATTCTTCCTCATAATCTTTCAGGGTTCCCTCCATCAGCTCGTTGACGGAACAGACGGGAGAGGGTGTGGGGGGTGGCAGTGGGTCCTCCGCTCGGGGCAGAGCCTTCAGTGCTATCACGAGTTCACTGGTAGGGGGTTGAGTGGCTTTCACGTCCTGGGCTTCAGCGGGGGACAGGCCGATCATGTCTGAGGCGGGCGTTTCCCCTTTGGGTTTCTTACTACTCACTCGACGTCGTTTGCGCCCCGAAGGCACAGCCGCAGGTTGAGTGGCTTGACGTTCCATCCCTCGACTGAAGAATGACTCTGGGTGACCGTCTTGCCTGCCTTTTATAGCCCCTCCTCTTACATCTCGTGATGCTCATACGATCTTTTTCTCCACCAATCCCGGACCACGCCAGGCGTCTCGTGAGGATCGCGTGAGGTAGTTTTCCACCAATCCGGGCGCACGCCCTCTGCTATAAAACCAGAGATGGTTCAAAGGTCGTCTCATTCGTCGCGGTCTTCTCTCATTGGATGGTAAGCAATCATGTCTTTACGCGAAGTAGGTCTCTTGGTGTACAGTCAGGGGTTGGCCATTTCCCGAGACGTTTAATTTTTTTTTTTCACAGATCATGCCCTTGACCATTTACATAGGAGGTGCCAAAGGCGTGGACACGCATGTCGAACGATTATGTCACTTGTATGGTCATACGTGTGTGGTCCTCATCCCACCCTGTCACCCTCGAGCCAAGTCCCTCGCGCCCTTGACCCAGTCCGAGTTGGACGCCGCCACACCCACCGTCACCCAGGTGGCGTTTCGATTGGGTCGACAAATCCATCATCCCATCAGCCTCCAGTATATACAACGCAATTATCACGTGATCCAGCCTGCGTCCTTGGTGCTCGCCTTGGGCCATTTTGACGAATTAGGCAAGCATCTGTTGGGCGGAACAGGATGGAGTGTGGTCATGGCCCAGCTCTTAGGCAAACCCCTCCATGTGTTTGATGTGGATAGGGAACAATGGTCTTGGTGGAATGCCACCTCCCAAGAATATCAACCCTGTGAAGGCATGACGGAGGAACAAATCGCTCTACCCACCCTCCAAGACAAGACCGCCATTGTAGGCACCCGAGAAGAAGACCAGGCCATCTATCCCACCCTAGAAGCTTTATTCAAACGCAAATGAACATAAAAAAGAACACTGCTATAGAACAAATCACTTGTTTTTTAATCACAATCTCTTATTGTACATCGATCACAATAAAATTCATGGCTGACATGACATTCATGATCAAATCCAGTCTCTTCATGACTTTGTCCAGGGTATCGTAAGCGGGCTTCCTCCGACCAATCATCACGGGGAGCTGGCCCAAGGGACACTTGGGGATTTGACTCTTGAAGCGTTCAATGATAAAGGCAATGCCCTCGTTCATTACCTTGTCCAGATTGGGAGGGACACACGCCATTTCCACCATCATGCCAATCTGAAACCAGAAAAGAGACTCTCAGCCATTTTTTCAACCCATCACCACCAAAAAACACTTTTTTACTCACCGACAACCGGTGATCCATCATATGGTGGCAGTGGTGACAGCCATTTCTCCTGGGTACGTGCAAACGAACCACGACTTGGTTCCAGTGTCGATCTTCGCCCAGATGTTGCGGCAAGCCTGTCAGGTCGCATTTGGGCAACCCCTTGAGCTCCTGCACCACCTTCTTTCTCTTGTCCATCGTGTAAAAGCACTCGACCCAAAACATAATCTTTACTTGGACTTCCAAGGGCAACACGTTGCCAAACGGCTTGTCTTCGGGGTCGACGAGTCCTTTGTATTTCATGACGACGACGAGCAAGCAACGAATGTGAGGCAATGAGTCACTCCTTTTTGTAGCCGGCCTCACGTGATGGGGTGACATCATCCTCACATGATCATCACGAGATCATGGCCAGGGGCAGGATTGGTGGAAAACACATCACACGATCATCACGAGATCGATTAAAAAGTGTACCCATGGGGGGTACCCCCTAGAGTGTCCTTTCGGTCACGTCCTCCTCACGTGATGCCTCTCCGCCAATCAACGTCTCCCAACACGTCTGTAAAACCCCACGCGCACTAGATTTGGCTCATTCCACTTTGATCAGTTGTACTGGCCAAGATGGTGAGCTCTTTGCAGTCCATTTTGTTGTACTCCGTACCCATTGCGATCCTGTTCGATATGTTGAAGATTCTCCATCACCTCCCGATGGGTCACGAATGTTTCCGCGCCCTCTTCAGACGCTGCACTCATGAGGAACTGAGGGACTGGGCCAAAACGCTGCCTTGGGACCACCCTATCGTCCGGAAACTCGATCATGAGGTGCATCGCCGTCGCATGGCGGGTGAGTCCCATTTGCTTTTTTCCATGGCCCAGGTGTGGGGTCCCTCTTATCCCCTATTTTCTTGATTCATAGACGTGTTCCCGGGGATGGATTTTCTACGAAAAGTCTTGTGGCCCGTCCACTTATGTCGTTGCCCTCGACGCGCCCGACTCAATTGGGCCGCGCGGTTCTGGGTACCTAGAACCTGTCCCGTCTGTCGTTTTTTTTGATAGATTCTTGGGAGTACATGGAAAACCAACCCGTCTGCCACATTTACCAGTGGGTCGCCCATCCCACCCCTGGCGGGGTCTGCAACCATTGTGAACGCATGATGGACGGATTACGATTGGACGATATCATTTCCGGCAACAGGGAGGGATCCCTCACCGAAGACGAGATTGTAGAGTATGTGCAGAGTGGGGACCCCAACCATCGAGACTGGGACGATTGGCCATTACGAATGACTTTTAGAATTAATTCGTTTCTTCGGGCCCAGGGTCCCGTGGGTGACCCAGATTTATTCGCGCTTGGCTTTTTAGATGATGATTAAATTTTCAAAATTTTTTTTAGGCACACATTGCCTCTTGCGTCATCACTTGCAATGGATTCCGAGTTTGCACTCCCATTTTTTTCGCATCCTGATTCGTCCACTTTCCACCTCTTTGTAGGCTTTCATTATACGTTAAAACAGTATGGAGGATGGATATGTCCCGTTCAACTAAGATGTCATTATAGCACTGTCAAATGTGTAATCAGTCTTCATGAAACGTTTCAGATGTAATTGATGTAATTGAACAATGGGGGTGGATCCTTCCCTTGCAACACCGATGCCATATTCACAGTGTTCAACATCTCATTCAATTCTGCAATGATACTGCTTTTTAGATACACATGTCCACCTCAAGAACAGCCGCTGGTTCCGAGACCGCATTGCTTTCTTATTAATGAGCTCACAGTATTATTATTAATTTTTCGAAGATTCGCATGCCATTCTCAGCACCCACAGGGTTCATGGCACCTCCGCTGCATGGTGTTTTTGTGGCAGTATCGTGCAGTGGTACACTGGAACTGGGGTCTCCCTTCCGTGTCCGAGCCCACTCAAATTACTCTGTTGTCGTTGCTATTTGAACTTTCGTCGTGTGCGCGATTTACACGTGCCCTGTTATTGGTGTGAGATTTTGCAAGGCATGGGATATCCACCCCGTTTTTGAAAACATGTTTTTTTCTTTTCAGATACTCGTTTTGTCATACGAGCTATTTATATCCCTTGCCTTTTTCAGCCACTACCCAGGTGATAACCAATCACACGAGGTATACCTTCAACTATCCGATGAGACAATTATACTTTGTCTGCAAACGCTGTTGGACTTATTCACGTCTCGTGTCCGTCCTCCATGAACCTTGTTGGGGTTGTCACATATTCGAAAGCTCGGGATGGGAATTCTGAAACACCCGGCAGGGGGAGGTCTGCATGGTGGCACCACCCCTACTGGATGTTCATTCTCATTTTTTTGTCATACGAGTCATTGATCTCCCTTCCCTTTTTTCAGCCACCAACCAGGTGATGACCAATCACACGAGGAATAATGTACAAAATCTGACGGGAAAATTATATTTTGTCTGTATACACTGTTGGCTTTATTTACGTCCCGTATCCACCCTCCATGAACCCTGTCGGGGCTGTACCATATTAGAAAGCATGGGATGGGAATTCTGAACACCCGGCAGGGGGAGGTCTGCATGGTGGCGCCACCCCTGCTGGATGTTCATTCTTATTTTTTTCATTAGATTCCCATTGGATCCTAGAAAGTGTGATGATTTTTCGAAGCTGGCCCATCCCTCATAAACTTTGTATCGTGAATCATCAAGGATGGTCCAGCTTACTCCATTTGTTCAAACTCAAACGTTGGATTTTTTATTAGAATGTCATTGGATCCTAGATCATTTTGACTTTAATCAAGACTGGATTTTAATAGAATTTTATTGTAAACAATCATTTGAAGGGCGTGACGTCATTAGGGCGTCACACACGTCCCGTTTGTAATGAAGGCCTGTTTTTTTATCTTCCAGTCAATCATTGGACAATAAACCACCGTCTCGTGCGTGCCAATGGTCGACTGTTTCTCATTCAGTTTGCTTCTTGGATCTAACCACCCTCTTCTAATTCGTTTCAGACATCTTTTCCACGTTTAAATTCCATTTAATCAAACCGTGGTCATTCACAAGTTTCAACCACTATATCAAATGGCCTCATCCATTGCTCATGACCTCTTCCGCCAGGAAGCAAACACCCTATCTTCATTATGTGTATTAATGTAAAAAATGGGCGTGACGTCACTTGGACGTCACACACGTCCCACTTGTCAACCAGGTTCGAGATTTGTTTTTCATTAAATCATAAAAATGATTTTTTTCACTCTAAAAACAGTGTGTTTTTCTTGACTTTTGGGATGCGAGGGGTCTGGGACTACTTTTCATGGTTTGCGACGTCCCGCTTGTCATTCCAGGCTCTCTCCTCACGAGAATAAAACTATGCCAAGAATGTGGATCTAACTCTTGTGTGCGTGTGTTCTTTATCCCATGGGGTCACGTGGACAACCATGCCCATATATGGGCATTTGTGACGTCAATGGGGTCACATGGGCTAAATGCGCGATTCTGATTGGTCGATAAAATTTTTGCTGTGCTCTGATTGGTTGCTACGTGTAGTAGCCTCTATGACTACTGTCGGTGTACGCGTCAGTTTAAAATTGGAAGCTAGCTGAGATTTTTTTTCGCGAAGGATAGAACGGCGCCCGAAGCAAATAGTTTTAATTCATTTCTTAGAATACTAGAAATGCAATTTCATCGAAAGAAAAAAGACAAAAACAAACAAAACAGCCACTAGAGCTTGTTTGAAAGTTTGTCGAAAAACACATGAAAACACATGGAGCTAAAGTACCTTGACCAGCTACGAAAGAGGACAAGTGTTGTTTCTTCATGATAGCGAAGCCATTCGCCGATCGAGTCACTCGTCGATAGATAACTGCGGCTTGTTTATCCGACATCAAGAATATATATAAATCACAAGTAACCAGCTACAAATACAGGCTATGCAGCCATTCACTAGAGCAATCGAGGCGGCAGTAAAGCTTCTTTTCTCGTTCAGCAAAACCTACTTGTGGCTTCAAACAACTTCATAACAAGCGACCGAGGTAATAGTTTTTCTCCGTTGTTCTTACTTTTATAACTGCACCGAAAATCCAAATTCACAGTAATTTCGACGGCTGTCACTTAAAAATTCTTTTCCTCCACATTATCTGCCAGGTTTTTTAGCTGTTCTGCTGTGTAAAATCCTAGAGTCCCGATGAGTTTTTAAAAAACTAATGTTCATCGCTATAATGTTTTGATTTTTCATTCATGCAGTCCAGGCGAGTCCGTTCGCGCGTTGACAGCTTTGATAGACGTGTGACATGTGAATAGCGGAAGTCCCTTGTCTTTTCCGGTTTGTTGTAGTCGGGGAGATTCAACGAGATTTTGTGGGCGTTTTTAATAAGACAATTATTCCACTCGCGCTTGTTGGATATGAGATGATTATAGCCAACTCTGCGCTATGCGCCTCGTTGGCTATCTATCATCTCATATCCAAAGCGCCCTCGTGGAATAATTGTTAAATAGTATACGTATTGTTTGTCGACATCCGGAAGGGAAGAGTGCCATTAAATATAAAAACAGTGAAAAGAAAACACTTACTCACTGCTTCCGAACGCAAGTCCATTTGCATCTCCTGCCATGTAGTAAGAATTTCTTCCCCGGCATGGATAAATCTACAAAAAGAACCAAGCCAGTGTATATACCTGTATCTCTATCTACATGTGATATTGTGAGGTTACGTTACCCTGGCTCCAGAAGTTTGTTCTTAAAATACCCAAGATGAAATAAACCGTGCTTACGGTTTGATAAGGCTCCCGAGACGGACTTTTTTTTCTTTCGGCGGCTCGTTGACGCGGCAAACATCAGTATCGATAAGAAAAAAATATCCTCTGGAACCTAGGGTGAGGCTACGTGCGTCCCGATAACGAACATAACTTTTCCCCAGGTAGGGGAATCCAGATTCCGAAATCCGAAAGTGTTTGCATCTGGAATCTGGAATTTGGAAATTTTATCTGATGGAATCTGGAATCCTGGATTTTGGAATCCATAATACAGCTCAAGGAAACCGGAATGGCACTAACCATTGGAATCCGGAATCCAAGTTCCTTTGACAAAGAATCCGGAATCCAGAATCCGAGACTGTCTTGGATTCCTTTACATGGGGCTAATAACTATGTCGTGTTTTTTAAAGAATCACAGTGATGCAGGAAAAAAGAATACCTTTTGGGACAAGGAAAACGTCTGAGCCCTCAAACACTATACCACCATTTTACTGTATGGGAGAAGTCGTTTGAGAGCTAAGTCGGTCACTAGATTCATTGACATGCGTCCTGTATACAGCTCGGATAAACTAAAAAACGTCTTAAGGGTCTCGTGCGTAGGTGAAGAAAAAGCGCTGGTGGAAAGAACTGATCGTCCGCCAGATGAAACACTGCACAATATATTTAGTTTTAGGTCTTATCGCTAAGCTTACCTTGAACTGTGGTCTACAAGTGAAGAAATATGATTTTCCAAACCTACAGAAACTAGCGTCCATCCGAGGAGAAATTGGAGAAAATACACCAAACACCTAATAAACAAATGTTAACAAAAAGAACTGGATTTCACTTTCAAAATGTATGATACTGGAGATATAGACGCCCCAAATTAACCGTGTACGTTTGTGGTGGAGGGACCTACTATCTGTATCTGTTGCGATCTTTTCACTTTTGTGGAAAGTTACCTATCATAATAATGTAAATGTTGTGCAGGAGACAGAAATCGTTCGAAGAAGGCGAAACATGAGAGCGATTTCATCAAATAGGTCAGGGATACATGCATAAGGCTTGAAGCTAGGTCTATGCTAGTTGGACTGCCTGAACCCGAAATACAAACATCCGAGTTTGGTCGCGTGCCCAAAAATATGAATCCGTAAGCTAAAGTGAACAGTGCGAATTATTTTTTTCCAATAAGCTGTGTTTGTGTAAACGCCTACAAGTCAGAATACCCTACAGCTAAAAGTAATAAATCCGGAAACATTTCTCCTCTAGTATAATTATAGCTTGAGGAAGAGATTTCGACCGACAAATTCCAATGATGACATAATGCAACGTTTTTCATCGTTAACTTTCTTTCGAACAAAGTGTACTAAAAGACCAACAAAAAGAAAAAGTATTGGAAATTAGGAAAGAGTGATGAAAAAAAAAAAAAACTCCTAAATGCTATTGTATATTAATTAATAAAGGTAATAGGACTAAATGGAGTCTAATTCGTTCTGCAATCACATGAGTGATTAACGTCGTAGTCCGATTTGTTTAATCACGAGTAAATTAAATTAAATTCCGAGAGTTTTCTGCTGGCAGTGAAACAAAGCTATTTAAGTGCGCGTGCGCGATGGCGCGTACTGTCCAATTACTTAGGCAGTACTGTTTTATTACACCGTCAGTTGATAGGCAATCAGATTTGAGAATTTTCTTATAGTTATGATTAACACGAAAATCGGTTCCAGATGACACTATATAAGTAGAGCTCACTTACAAATCCCTCTTGATCCTTTACTACCAATAGAACAGGAGATTCCACGTCTCTCAGCCTATGATAGAGCATATTCAGGCTCATACCATGTTGATTTGTACTATAGACCAGTATCCAGGTGGATGATGGGACATGCCGTGAAAGCTGAAAGAAAATGATTAACAGAAGATATGACATGTGCGGACTTGCAAGCAGAATTTTGGCTCCTGTTATTCAAACGTTTTATAGCGCCCAGCCTGTTGGAGTTCAGATTGTGTGAATGGCGCATAAATAAAGATGTTAGCAGGATAAACAGCGAAGGGGTGGGGTCGGGGGTAAGAACGAAGGAGTTCACTCCTATTCCCCACTCACCCTCCTTGTGTTTCCCCTGCTCTTTGACTCCTTCACGCCGCACTCCACTATCTAAACGCCTAGGACAGGCCAGATAGCGCTATCCACCAGATAGGCATATTGAAATCCAATTGCGCTAACCACTGGATAGTAATTTGTTCGATGTACAGCACTATCCACCTTTTGAACAACTAGGGCGATGTGAGCCCGCATTCTCTCAGTGGATAGGTATTTTGAAATCCAATTGCGCTAAAGGACCGGTCACTATTTATCGCCTGGGGAGGGGGGGGGGGGGGGATTTTGCGCTGAACAAGGTGAAATTTAGCCGATCCCTCCTTGAATGTTACTTCACTGAAGTGATCCCCCCTAATAACTTTTGATGAGTTTTGCGATCCCCCCTCCAATGTCTTCATTTTCCAAGCAGATTTGAGTGGTCTCCCCTCTGAGTCTTTCCAAAGTTTTTAGCGATCCCCCCTTTTGGGTTCTCAGTTACAACTGATTCCCCCTTTTTTCTCCCAAAAATCAAGTGATCCCCCCTAAAATCCTCCCCCCCCCCCCCCCCAGGCGATAAATAATGACCGGTCCCTTACCACAGGATACTAATTTATTCGATGCACAGCACTATCCACCTTTTGAGCCACTAGGGCGAGATAAGCCTGCGTTCTCGGCCGCACCTGCCTCAGGGTCTCAATTGAGATAACTGAGGAAAATGCGCTGCCTTTGCTCTGGTTTTGCAATTAGTTAAACTTTATAGTCTTCTCAGATGAAGAAGGAAATTCGTAGGCCCCGTCTCGTAACAGTTGAACTGTGATATGTAAAATAACAATTAAAGAAACGTAGCAAACTCTAGCAGTAACCATATCCCATCTGTCAAGGGTTGTGGAGTTGGCACCCTCGTTACAAACGAGAGCAACTCATTTCTAACCCACCTCAAATGGGCAGGTATGTTCCCAAAAAAACTGAACGAAATCCCAGAGAACATAAGCTTTTCTTTAGTTCAGAACTTGACTCAACCATATATTACCACACGACAAGGAGAATACAGCGATTCACAGCACACTGAAAAACAAATAGTCTATTCAAAGAGGACAGACGGCAAATTGTTGTTGCTCAAACTATGTAAAAGTCGTAAATGATTGATACCTTATCAATATCTTCCTCTCTTAAAAAATGGGATTCTTCGTCGATTGACTCTTCTACTGTACTTGAGCAAGCCGACCTACAGAGCAAAGGAGAAAATTATGAAAAAGTATCATATCAAAAAGGAGACAGTGTTTCATCACATATCGCACACTGTTGAAAGGAAGATTAGTACTGAAATATTTTCGACGAACTTCAAGGTCTTTGATATTGTGATGAGACAACAGGATTCGCTCCGACGAAGGGATAGCCCCCGAGGGGTATCCCTGGGAGTTGTGGGGATGTGCCACCCTGTTCTCCGAATCCTGACCCTATTTTAGACCAAAATATGTTATTTTGCTGCATAAGCAGAAATACGTCATCATCACTTAGATTAGAACGCTAACAAAAAATTTCTTAAAATCCATTTCGAATGCGCGCGCATGTTTCTCTTTCTTTCTTACTCATTTGGAATTTAAACGACAAATACCTTCATACACTCCCCTAGTTCGCTTGAAAACCATGCATTATTCCAGAAAAACTGGTCTATACCCGTTTTCAGGCCGAAAAGGCCCACATACCCTTTGGGGCAGCACAGACCTATGTGACTTGTATAAGGGAGATTACCAACCTACAAGGTACAGGTTTATAGACTGAATGAGGGGATTGTAACCCATAAACTACTGGATTGTAATAAAATAGTTGTAACCTTGAAATTACTGGTTGGGCAAGTTTGGGTACAGGAGTTGAGGACTTATTTCTTACGGAGGAGGCTCATTTCTTCAGGAAACTCTCATTTCTACGATGGAGGTTTAGTTCCACGGAAAAAGTGTGTTTCTTTGAAGGATGCTCATTTCTACGGAGAAGGCGCATTTCTACGGAGGAGGCGTATTTCTGCGGAGAAGGTGGTTCTCTGAAAAAGGCGCAATTCTGAAGACGAGATCAATTTTAAAACTATAGCTTACTACTTGTAGAAACAGCCTTGTTTTATATTGTGAAGCTGTGGCACTCGGCCACCGTAATAAACTACTGTTTCGCTTCTCTAACAGACCTCCTTTTAGCATCTTCGTAAGCCAGCATTTGTTAAAACGAGTAACTAAAAACAAATCATCATCGGTCATCAATACCCTGGGTAACAGAGGGCTTTTCTCGCGTGCAGCGAAGAGCGTCTTCGACCATAGGCCGACACGTCCTCGACCGAAGACACGAGCGGTCCAATCACGAGTGATCAAATTGCGTTCTGTGCATTCCATTCATTCTTAGTGGAAGTGCAAAAGAATGCTGGCTACAGACATGCAATGCATGCGTAACAACAACCTGGAGATTACGATTGCTGGCTTCTCTTGTCGCCCACAATAGTTCACTTCGGAAAAGAGTGATAGCCTGGAACCCAAAATAAGCGCGCGCCCATTTTTGGGATAGTTTGGGGGAACAAGTCGAGCAGCCACCTTGAATTATGACGAGATGTGCAAGTTGTTGACATGTGTTTTTTGTGCACAAATAACTTCAGGAACTTCCCAGTCCGCGCGTACTTACCTCTATCCGAGCTGCGTTTTCTTTCCGGTTGTTTTGGCTCCACGGCAAAGAAACCATCTCTGGAGCTGTTTCACGGTGCATTCTCCTGGTTTTTCTCGAGGTTAAATTGCCCAAGCTGAAACATTCCACTTCGCTTTCCGCCGTGTTTGTTTACATTTGCGTCCCCAAGTAATCCCATAAATGCGCGCGCTTAGATTGGGTCCCAGGCTATCACTCTTTTCCGAAGTGAGCTACTAACGTGTGGACTGGGAAAGTTATACCAGAGCTCCTGGCGCCCTCGCTCGCGCGAGCGGAGCCCCATAGCTAAGAAAATTTGGTAAACCATCCATCCGGGAAATTTTGGTTGTGACGTCAGCGTACGCCAGCCCGTACACTCTTTGGGAGGCGAGGGAAGGGAAGGGAATCAGGTGTCAGCCCGTCGGGGTGAGGTGTCTGTTATGTTTTCTTGGCGGGAAATCGTGCGATGCATTTGTGCAACCTGCGTTGGAAATGGAGTGGCCATTGTCGTCGCGTTCAAACACTTGTTTTCTAGTATTTCATGACAAAGCTGAATAACGTCTGCGCATGTGCAAAGACGGGAGAGGTCTGGGATCTAAACTAGTATCGTTTACAGAAGGATTTTAAAAACATCCTCATATTTTGGCGATTTTTAAGGTGCATTCTGAATATTTAAGGTTCCCATTTAAAGCAAAGGTAGATTATTTCATACTTCATTCAATTCTCGTTTATAGTTTTGTAATTTTTCTTATTTTTTTGGCTACGAACAAAAGAAGATGCACGTTCGAAGCAGAACAGTTCTTTCGTTGGAATGTTTCAAACGTAAACAGAAATGAACGACGGCTTATGAACATGTGATCAGCCGGGCATCTGATATCAGTGTCAGCATTAAAGGAACATTTTGATATTTATCTTTATTTTTCCTTGAATGATCGACTATTAATTTCTGTTATTCTTCTCGCTTTGTTTCGCTAGGTTTCACTATAAGAACTGTAAGAACAAAAAAAATTCACTAAGGTATCTCTTTTTTCTTCCACTATCCAGGTATTGCAGTCAGATTTAATAATAAAGTACATACTATACTACAAATCTAGGCAACCAAAATCTCGTGCTGAATCTAAATAGTTTAATTCAGTCTTGCCCTGGTGCATGGAGCGTATGAAAAACCATCTTCCGCAGTTGCTCAGTCTCTGAAGAAGAGCAAGTCTAACCTAACATTTTCGGTCTTGGCTCTAATAGCAGAGTACCAGAAACACGAACTTTGACGGAACTGTATTCAGAGTTTTTCCTATCGGCTAGTTATAAAGGGGTATATAACATATTTTTGACAAAACAGTAGCAAGGTGCGCACTGGAAACACTTTTGCTGGTGAAAATGAGCCTAAACAAACCTCTCGTTAATTTTATTTCGTTAAGAACTATTCAACCGAAAGGTTAATTTGGAAAAATATTGGAAATGATTTATAATTTATGAAATCGTGTTCATTTTATATTTTACTGTATTTGAATGGCAATCAACTAGTAATAACCATAGGTTACAAAGTGCGGGTGACAACGATTGAAGGTCAAAACGCTTTTGTTCCGACGCTGTGCTTTGCGCACGTTTCACGTGATAGTCAGTCAAAACACGCGTGATCAGATCACGAGTGGTAGAAGGTCCAATCGCGAGTGATCAAATTGCGTTCTGTCCATTCCATTCATTCTTAGTTGAAGTCCAAACGAATCCTGGCTACAGACATGCGACGCATGCTTAATAACAGCCTGGAGATTAACATTGCGGGCTCCTCTTGTCGCCTGCAATTAAGGTGTGGGACAGGGAAAGTTTTATAGTAAAATTCTATTAAATGCATTTAATTGATCAGGCGTTTTCCACTGAGTATGCATATTTCGTTTTGTCCATATTTGACCTCTACAGTACTCTGATGCCCGTTTTGGATTAAGAGTTGTATATAAACTTCTTTTAGACCTCAGAAATTAGGAAATTTCTGATGCAGGAGTGTTAATGGAATCGTTTTTTGAGTTCTGCTTCAGAAATAAGTGGCATCGAACGCACTTTACTAAATTTTTGTATATTAGTAGTCAATTCGGAATTTGCAAAAGAAGAACCAAACACAGCCGTCTTAAAGATTTTGAGACTAGAGGGAGGCAGTTTTCAAATTTCAGTCCCTTTAAATCTACTTGCTGTGGACTGAGTGTTTAAGAAATTCTTTAAGACTGGACGGGCCATCTTGCTCGATTACCACATTTGGTTAAAAGACAAGCGACGGTCAAGCGTTTTGTTTTCAGTGCGCCTTGCTAGTGGTATTAAGGTGACTCGACCTAGTTTTTTAGGGGGATACCATCCTACTTTGAAGCTCTCTGGTATCCCCACCTTTACTTTTATCGTAAGTTTAACACATAGAATGGATAACATATAGATCAATCTACAATATAACATAAAGTTTTTGGCGATCGGAGTAAATGTCACGTGGTTATAACGCCACGCCCCTTTGAGGTCTGAGTCGAAAATCTGCTGTTGCCGGAAATTTTTCGTGAAAATCTCTTGGCTACACCTAGTACGCATTAGTGCCTTGCGCTGAACAGAGTTTTACCAAAATGGCAAAGACCCAATTCGAGAAATTCAGCGGTTTCCAAATTCGGTGAGCATTCGGAAGTCAGCCAAGCGCGGTCATTGCACGCGTGCTGAACAAGAATGCTGTATAATGACAGACTAGAAACAATAGACAACTCCCAAAGCACAAACTCAGCCAAAACGCTAAAAATCTTCAATGTTTACTCAAGTTTGGGCTTATAGAAGATAATGTCACAGTTTTTCAATGACCATGAAATTCAGAGTCCGGGTAGTTAGTTAATTAATTGTGGCCGTGAAAAAATTTGAAGGAAAAAAAACTACGAATTTTTAAGAAAATGCTTTTTTCGTGAGAAGGACTCTTAAACGCTGACAAACGTCAACAAATAGCGAAAACTATATTATTCCTATATGTTTGCTTTGCTCGAAATCGCGCGCATTTACAAGGCCCTAATTATAAAGCGTTTTGCTGACTTAAAAGGACCCATCTGTTATAACAATCCCCAAAATAAAGGGATTAGTCTCATAGTTTATTAGATATAATCGTCTAAAGTTTGCGTATCATTTTCGCATAAATTACGACCTAAATTTGGAAACCGCTGAATTTCTCGAATTGGGTCTTTACGATTTTGGTGAAACTCTGTTCAGCGCAAGGCACTAGTGCGCACTATATGTAGCCGAGAGATTTTCACGAAAAAATGCCGGCAACAGCAGATTTTCGACTCAGACCTCAAAGGGGCGTGGCGTTATAACCACGTGACATTTACTCCGATCGCCAAAAATTTTATGTTATATTGTAGATTGATCTATATGTTATCCATTCTATGTGTTAGACTTACGATAAAAGTAAAGGTGGGGATACCAGAGAGCTTCAAAGTAGGATGGTATCCCCCCAAAAAACTGGGTCGAGTCACCTTAAGAGGGTCTGGATGGGGTTAAGTGACAACTGACAAATGGGCAAAATTTTAACTGACAACTAACGAAGAACCTGATTGTCCCTTATTTTCTAAAAAACCCGTTTTACGGCCTTAAATAGCATTGTTCCACTCTTTTCGTCAGACAATGTGATCAAATGTGCGTTTTTGGGGGTAATCTTAGCAGCAAGACACTTAAGTGTCATATTTCGTTAATGATTTACTGTAAAACCCCTGTCATGTACCATCTGTGGTAAAAATGACCTATGATCTCACATTTACGCTCGTCTGAGAACGCGCCAGCATACGATGGCTGCTAATGAGGGCGTTACAAAAGCAATTGCAAGTCGTTTCCGAGATGATTCAGATACTGTCTTTCTTTCGATCTACGTCCCAATAATATATTCTGAAGGTACAAATTTTGATTAGCGTAATGGTTGGAAACGTTGGACTTTGGGCCAGCAAAAACGTTGGAGTGGAGGGGAGTAACACAAGACTTGAGAAATGGAGGGCCACTTGAAATGCTAACAATAGCAAAACTGATAAAAATCAAGGTACTATTGCATGAGTTTTGGAATTTAATCATCAATTTTAATTACATTATATGTGTCTTTAAAGGTAAATTTCGCATCAAAAATATACAAATAAGTTTCTAAGTTAATCATTAAAAATCATTTAACTGACAACTCATAAAAAGCCTTAAATTCAACTGACAACTGACAAATGGCCAAAATTTTAACTGACAACTGACATTTGTATCGCCTCATCAAGACCCTCTATTAACGAAGGTGTGTGCTTCTTGGCGAAGAGCCACTGCGCGTATGGCTATGAAAATCTCTCTTAAATTGATTCATCCGGCCATTCTTCTCACTTACGTAAATGAAGCAGTCTCGCAAGATAAATAAGTTGAGCATGTGCGAGCGCTGTTGTCAGCGGAGGGAGCTTTTAGTTGACCTGACTAATTAGATCTGATTTTTATCTTTTAGACATTCTTAGTCATGTTTTGCTTTGTAAATTCTTGCCAATTTTTTATTCTTATCGTGTCTTAATTATTTGTAATACGCATATGAATATATTTGTATTGTACATGGTTGCGTAATATGTTTCATTTTTGGCGGTGATTTCTGGTAGGTAGAAAATTATTTTCATGCTGAATTTGCAACAAAATCGTAAAAACGCACTTGACAAAATCACTGAAATGTTCGTAAATTGGAAATAAAGTTCCCACTAAGTGACGTTTTTAATTTACAAAAAGGTACTTTTTCTCATTTTTATCCGACTGATTTGGTAAATACTAAAACAACTTCCACTCCGGGGGATAGTTGTATATTATGGGCACGTCCAAATTGAATATTTAATTGAGTATACTTTACACTATATTTATCCCAGATTGGGGTATCTTGTATGAGAGATCTCATGAGTATTGTGGTTAACTTTCTCGTAGTAGGATAACTGCATATTTTTTAATCTAACTTTGCCGACCCAAAATACTAAGATGAGCATCTCACTTCTAAACTGAATTTTCGCTGTACACGTTAAAAGCAATAAGAAATGAAATCTATGAGCTCTCATAAAACTGAAAGTCAATTATTTAATACCTATTCTAGCTGGGAACGTTCACTTGATAACAACTCATCACATGGTCCGTTCGAGAACGATTGTTTGTACAGCGCATTGTTAAAGGGGCTTATGTCACGCGTCTGCTATCCTGCTTTTTGAAAGCTTAAAGGCGTGTTTGCATCTACAAAAAGTTCCAGAAATAATAGTCCAGTTTTGTTATTTGAGACTATATTTGCATTGAAACTGTTCCCTGTCGTCTGTTGCTATGGATAGCAACCAGTTAAACTGGAGTGAAAGATGATAGCACTTGATCCTGTCGCAAGAAAGAAACGCAGTGGGGATTCAGTATGGTGAAGACGATTCCAAATGTACATCGGAAATCCATCTATTTCTTTCGTTGGCCTACAATGGATTCAAGACAGCAACAACCAAGTTATTATTTATCGGTTCCACTTCTTTGTAAAGGTTGGGTGGGCGCCTAATCCCTTAAATAAGCTCTATAGTTACCGTAAACCCTCGATTAAGCCCCCGGAGGGTTTATTTATTTCAAACACATTTGAGGGAGGGGGCCTACATAATTTAGCAAAGACGATGGTATCAGTTCTCCACAAAGAACTAGAACTGCGAAGTGTAAAAGCTCAAGTACAATGGTTGTATGTCATGCAGCCGAGGATCAAAGACAAATCTGAAAGTCCAGCTGGTGAAAAAAACTATCGTGGACCAGTCCACATGAAGTGTTACAGTTGAGATTGATAAATATAGTATATCATAAATTAGTGAAGAATAATAAGGGGAGGGGAGAGGAGGGGAAGAGGGACTTAAAAGAGAAGTGGGGCTTATAAGAGGGGGAGCTCATTTGAGAGAGGGGGGGGGGGCTTAATAGAGGATTTACAGTATGGGTGGCCCAAGCAAAATGGATTCTTTTGACCTGAAATTGGGTATAGACTCTGGGCCCGATATCAGGTGAGCCTAAAATTTGTGCTCCCTGGAAGAAAGGCCTGGAATTGGATATGTTTTTATTCATTTGACTTTTCAGAGAAGCGGTTTAAGCCTCGGAAGGAAAAAACAGTTTGCCAAATTTTCTTAGAGGAGTACCCCATAGGAGGCGGGAATTTGCCCTGCTCACAATGCTCTTTCTTCCTGCATGCATTAATTCTTGATACCGGGAATAACTCTTTAACTAAACATGAAAAGAAATGCTTTTTTTATTAGTGGTTCGAAAACAAGTGAAGACAGTAATGGTGATAGACTCTGAAAAGTTAACGGCTTAGAGATGAAATCTCTTAAGCTTGATTTACTAACTGTATTTTAAATTTTATATTTTATTGATTCTTTTTTAACCTATGAATGAAAGACTCAGTTGTGAAAATTCAAATGAAGCTACATCTTTGTTTCCCATTTTGTTGTTCATTACATCAGTTGTACAAAGTGTTATTCTTATTCTGCTTATCTGCGGATTAAATGATTACTTTTCTGTCGTGTTGTTTGTTTCTCAATCGCACTTTGCGGAAAGTAAAAGGCTTCCTGGTCTCCAAACAATCAGGTGCTAGAAATCTAAGAGCAGATTTAAAGATAACAGTCCTTTCATTTCTCAAGTCTACGAGCATGTGATTATTTTTCTATCTTATCTTACAGAGAGGACCTCACCTTTCATTGGCCAAAATTCAATGTCACGTCATCACCAATCAGAACGAACGGCGCCCAGTGCTTCACTGCACTGAATTTTTCCGACTCCCGCATCCTTTTCATGGCCTGATGAAGCGACTTACTTGCACTTTGCCCTGCTACTAAATGATCGTAAAAGTGTCTCATAAACGCAAGAGTGGCTTCGTCATCAATCGTCCACAGCGTCGCAATAACAGAACGCGCACCGGCCCCTAAAAAGGCACGTGCAATACCAACCACTCCTTCGACTTTGATCTTTCCTCGCCCACTGTTGCAGCAGCTTAAGACAACAAGCTTGGCGTGCACTTTTGCATCCAATACGTCTGCCATCGTCAAAAGAAAGTCTTTCTCTTTAGGTCTTTTGGCACTAGGAAAATTAGGGGACAAAATGATTTCTCCGGTTTCTGCACGACCATGAGCTGCTATGTGCACTAACGAAACTGAGTTGAGCCCGCTTAAAACCTGATCTTTTGTAGCGTTCTTTCCGGTGAGAGGCTCGATGTTTAGAATTTGTCCAATCATTTTTACCTCTTCCTCAGCACCTGGAAGCTGCAGAAACGGTTTGCAGCCTTTGATGCGTACAGTTTCCACCCACGGGTTGCCAACAAGTAGAGCCCCCGATGTACTATGTCGACCCTCTGGACATTCTGCCAGCAGCCTTAAGCTTGTCATTGATGGAACCAATCTAATTCTAAGCGTTTCAGATAAATACCTGGAGTTTTGGTCCACAAGGGCAGAATAAGGAATCAAGAACGATGATCCGTCAGGGACGATGACGAGCTCATCACCTTCTATCGAGTGTGAAAATGGAGCCATAAATATGTCGTACAATACTTTTAAAGCAACACCCTGGTCTTCACTCTCTTTCCGGGAGCGAATCTTTTTCCACAAGCTTTTGCTCACACCAATCTGTTTGTAGGCTTGGTAAGTCATTGATGTCAAGTCATCACTACTAACCGGCTCCCTGTTGCACAAAGCCATACAGCTTTCCCCCCTTTAACAGCATCCAGATATTCACCGACTGGGTATCATTCATTACAAATAACATGGGTGGCGAAATATGGTTTGAAATGATAAGTTCCGTCTGCTGTTTCGACAACGAACAGATTGATTTCCTGACGCCATATTGCGATTCCAAGAGGTCCACGAGAGCTTCTGCTCGTCCCCTCTCAGCTGTTAAAAGCGCCTCGAGTATCTTACGTTCAGTGCATTGTTGTAATTGAAGTCTCACTAAACGACTAACGCAATCACGTTCATTCCGAAAGCTGATTTTCCACTCGTCGTTTCCTTTAAGGAGGACTCTCATTTCCTCTACCAGTTCAATAGAGGATTTAAAACACTCCTCGGCTTTGGAGTAGTCGCCAAGAGACCAAAGAACACGAGCAAAGCTATCATATCCAAATTGTTCTACATCCTTGTTTCCAGTCTCGTTTGCTATACTTCTGGCTAGCTGATAAAATTCCATTGCTTTTTTGGAATTACCGAGATGCCCATAGACAGTGCCGAGGTTTATATATGTAGCTCCTTCTCCATATTTTTTCCCAATATCTTTTGTGATTCTTAAACTCAGCTCATAAAGCTCGATCGCTTCTTCAAAATCACCGAGGGACTGATTGAAGAAACCAAGGTTATTATATACACGTGCTTCTTGACATTTGTTTCCAGTATCTTTTGCGATTCTAAGAGCCGGCTGATAAAACTCGTTTGCTTTTTCTAAATTATTGAGAGACTGATAGGCCAAGCCAAGGTTGTTATATATAGCTGCTTCTATATCTTTGTTTCCAGTATCTTTTGCGACTCTAAGAGCCAGCTGATAAAACTCGATTGCTTTGTTGATATCACTGAGAGACTGATAGGCAGTGCCAAGGTTGTTATATACACGTGCTTCTTGATCTTTGTTTCCAGTATCTTTTGCGATTCTTAGAGCCAGCTGACAAAACTCGATTGCTTTTTTGAAATCACTGAGAGAACTATAGGCACTGCCAAGGTTGATATGTACATGTGCTTCTTGATTTTTGTTTCCAGTATCTTTTGCGATTCTTAGAGCCAGCTGATAAAACTCGATTGCTTTTTTGAAATCACTGAGAGACTGATAGGCAGCGCCAAGGTTGTTATATACAGTCGCTTCTTGATCTTTGTTTCCAGTATCTTTTGCGATTCTGAGAGCCAGCTGATAAAATTCCATTTTTTTTTTAAATCACTGAGAGACGCATAGGCAACGCCAAGGTTGTTATATATAGTTGCTTCTTGATCTTTGTTCCCAGTATCTTTTGCGATTCTTAGAGCCAGCTGATGAAACTCTATTGCTTTTTTGAAATCACTGAAAAACTGATAGGCACTGCCAAGGTTGTTATATATAGTTGCTTCTCCATCTTTGTTTCCAGTATCTTTATCGATAGGTAGAGCCAGCTGATAAAACTCGATTGCTTTGTTGAAATCACTGAGAGACTCATAGGCAACGCCAAGGTTGTTATATATAGTTGCTTCTTGATCTTTGTTCCCAGTATCTTTTGCGATTCTTAGAGCTAGCTGATGAAACTCGATTGCTTTGTTGAAATCGCTGAGAAACTGATAGGCGAGGCCAAGGTTGTTATATATAGTTGCTTCTTTATCTTTGCTTCCAGTATCTTTTGCGATTCTGAGAGCCAGCTGATAAAATTCCATTTTTTTTAAATCACTGAGAGACGCATAGGCAACGCCAAGGTTGTTATATATAGTTGCTTCTTGATCTTTGTTCCCAGTATCTTTTGCGATTCTTAGAGCCAGCTGATGAAACTCTATTGCTTTTTTGAAATCACTGACAAACTGATAGGCACTGCCAAGGTTGTTATATATAGTTGCTTCTCCATCTTTGTTTCCAGTATCTTTATCGATAGGTAGAGCCAGCTGATAAAACTCGATTGCTTTGTTGAAATCACTGAGAGACTCATAGGCAACGCCAAGGTTGTTATATATAGTTGCTTGTCGACATTTGTTTCCAGTATCTTTTGCGATTCTTAGAGCCAGCTGACAAAACTCGATTGCTTTGTTGAAATCACTGAGAGACTCATAGGCAACGCCAAGGTTGTTATATATAGTTGCTTCTTGATCTTTGTTCCCAGTATCTTTTGCGATTCTTAGAGCTAGCTGATGAAACTCGATTGCTTTGTTGAAATCGCTGAGAAACTGATAGGCGAGGCCAAGGTTGTTATATATAGTTGCTTCTTTATCTTTGCTTCCAGTATCTTTATTGATAGGTAGAGCCAGTTGATAAAACTCGATTGCTTTGTTGAAATCACTGAGCGACTTATAGGCACTGCCAAGGTTGTTATACACAGTTGCTTCTTGACATTTGTTTCCAGTATCTTTTGCGATTCTTAGAGCCAGCTGATAAAACTCGATTGCTTTGTTGAAATCACTGAGAGACTTATAGGCGAGGCCAAGGTTGTTATATATAGTTGCTTCTTGATCTTTGTTTCCAGTATCTTTTGTGATTGGTAGAGCCAGCTGATAAAACTCGATTGCTTTGTTGAAATCACTGAGAGACTGATAGGCAGTGCCAAGGTTGTTATATATAGTTGCTTCTCCATCTTTGTTTCCAGTATCTTTATCGATAGGTAGAGCCAGCCGATAAAACTCGATTGCTTTGTTGAAATCACTGAGAGACTTATAGGCACTGCCAAGGTTGTTATATATAGTGGCTTGTTGACATTTGTTTCCAGTATCTTTTGCGATTCTTAGAGCCAGCTGACAAAACTCGATTGCTTTGGTGAAATCACTAAGAGACTTATAGGCGAGGCCAAGGTTGATATATATATCTGCTTCTTGATCTTTGTTTCCAGTATCTTTTGCGATTCTTAGAGCCAGCTGACAAAACTCGATTGCTTTGTTGAAATCGCTGAGGGACTGATAGGCGAGGCCAAGGTTGTTATATATAGCTGCCTTTAGATCATGTTTGTTTCCAGTATCTTTTGTGATTGGTAGAGCCAGCTGATAAAACTCGATTGCTTTGTTGAAATCACTGAGAGACTGATAGGCCCTGCCAAGGTTGTTATATATAGTTGCTTCTTGATCTTTGTTTCCAGTATCTTTTGCGATTCTTACAGCCAGCTGATAAAACTCGATTGCTTTTTTGAAATCGCTGAGAGACTGATAGGCGAGGCCAAGGTTAGTATATATAGTTGCTTCTTGATCTTTGTTTCCAGTATCTTTTGCGATTCTTAGAGCCAGCTGACAAAACTCGATTGCTTTGTTGAAATCGCTGAGAGACTGATAGGCGAGGCCAAGGTCGGTATATATAGCTGCCTTTAGATCATGTTTGTTTCCAGTATCTTGTGTGATTGGTAGAGCCAGCTGATAAAACTCGATTGCTTTGTTGAAATCACTGAGAGACTGATAGGCGAAGCCAAGGTTGTTATATGTAGTTGCGTCTCCATCTTTGTTTCCAGTATCTTTATCGATAGGTAGAGCCAGCTGATAAAACTCGATTGCTTTGTTGAAATCACGGAGAGACTGATAGGCACTGCCAAGGTTGTTATATATAGTTCCTTCTTGATCTTTGTTTCCAGTATCTTTTGTGATTGGTAGAGCCACCTGATCAAACTCGACTGCTTTTTTAAAATCACTAAGAGACCCATAGGCTCTGCCAAAGTTGTTATAGCTAACTCTTACAGCGTGTTTGTTCCCGATTTCTTTGGCTTCATTCAATGCGATCTGAAAGTGATCCCGGTCTATTTTAGAATCACCGCGTTTTAAAGCTTTCATTCCGAGGTAATTACTGTACAACCAATTCGTTTTAGAAGTTTGTTCGGGTTTTCCATCTTTGCCTTTGATTCTAGGGCATGCCTGTAAAAAATAGTAAAAAAAAAAAATCTCTTTTGAAGCAAGTCATGGTATAGAAGATGTTTTTATTGTAAAGTTATACCCTTCGTGAGAAAGAAAATAGCCAGCAAGACTTTTTGTGGCAATACGAAAAGTAAACTCCTCCCTTGCGGATACCTCGATATTTCGGACGACTCCTGCTAATACAGCCAAATCCCCAGCAATAGAAATTCCGCTATTACTCGCTTGAGCCAGATTATGGCTTTGAAAACAGATTAGCACATAACATAGCTCGGACGGCAAGTTTCAAGAAATTCTACCAAGAAATCCCGGGAGCAAAAATCTTCCGTTAAAAATTTTTCTAGAATTTCGGTATACCTCGCGAGATTGTCCTCTTTTTTGGAAGTTTTGAAAAATACTGTACCATTTGCTAATGGAAGTTGACGAAAATTCAAAGTGGACGTTTTGGTTGAATGGAAAGCGCCCAAAGTTTCTTTATGGAAATTATTTTCCAGACACTGTGTTTTTTCTAGTGGTTATGAAATAAATAAATATTTATTTTAGTTGGGAAATTCTGTAAAATAGACATTAACTTCGATCAATATCTCAAACCCTTGAAATCTCATATGTAACCTTTTCAAGCTCCATCATCGGTTAAATGGAAATTAGTTTGATGCAAGAAAGACGAACCAACCATTCAGCATTGTAAATTAACCTCCGCCAAAAGGAACGAGTGGTGGCATTTGGCGATGGAATCTCTTCTATTAGCCAACCGTGTAATATCAGTAATACGAAAGGTCACTTCGACCGCTTAATCAAAACAATTCAAAATGCTATTTTATAGAAATAAAACAAAATACCTCGTTGTCCACGGCTCTTCTTCTCGTCGCTTTATTCCTTAGTTCAAGCAACGTGGTGTTTTCCGCGTCGATCTTCCAAATGGTCAAGGTGTAAATAGTATAATATCGAATTTAAGTTGAGTAAAGTATACTTACAATACTTGTCTCTTCTTGTTGTGATTCTAGTTCACTAACGGGCTGTATCAAATCATTTACAACCAGATGAAAACGACAAGATACTCCTCCCCCTTTTTCGCTTTGAAAGCAAGACATGTTTTAAAAAGAACGTGTACCGAATTCAATCAGAAAAGCGTTGCCCCTTATGAGCTGCCTAATGAGAAGCCAAAAAAAAAAAACCTGTAGTCAAACCAGTATGTAACGACGGCCCTGTATATATCGGTCACCCTGTATACTACGGCTACTGAACAACTCTCCGAAAATATTGCCATATATGTTCTGTAAAGTTGATCTGTATAAAGCGGTCACCTCTCTATAACGGATGTGGTCACCCTTTAGACTCCCAAAATGCACAATTCCAATATTTTTTTTAACCTGTTTATTACGGTCAACAAATTGGATTACGATCAAATCATGGACAAACTTCAATATGTGCGCTCCAAAGTAGACGAAAAAATGAATGCTAGCGAAATCGTCGAATCAGTTAACCTTTTTATGGCAATCGAATGGGGGAACTACAAGCGTTGAACGAACTCAATATCACGTTGAATTAAAAGGAAACCTGTATATATATATAGCGGTCACCCATTTCTCAAGGGTGACAGTCATAAATAGGTTTGGCTGTACGCAGCATTTTCCCTGCAACATGGTTAAAGACAGGATAATCCTCTGTAATTGATATTGAGACGCTAATACGAAAAAATGTTGTTGACACTGCTATTGCTACACGAACTTTTTAAAAACTAACTTTTATTAGAAATTCCATTTTGTCCGTACTTTTGTGGTCGTTTCTGGACAAACAAACAAACAAGAAAATATCACGTACTGCATGTGCTTTGTAATTCTCGAAGAAGAAGTTTTGATAAGTGTCGCCCTCAGATAAGTACCGAACCGTTAGTCGAGAAAAATGGCAACCAATTCGTTACGGAAGTGTGCATAACAAGTTGCTAAAATAAACCAACTTTAAAGAGATAAAAAGAGTATAAATAGTGAAAGGATACTGCTAATCCTTGATCACATCATGTGATCGCCAGCTCAAACAGTTTTAACTTTGCAAACGCTTTTGCCCCTAAAATCGTAAAATTAAAGCACGGTGAAAACATTTTTATGTCTTGCTCCTTTCCTCCTTGCCATTTCTCAAAATAGCTCATTTGTCAGTGTTCTTATGGTGTATTAGTGTCTTTGTATGTCTGTCGCAGTGTGATGAACCAGAAGCGTATAATCCTTCAGGATGGACTAATAAGTTTTCTATAGCGATGAAGATAGACTCAACTGTGCGCAACTTTCGTGTTTAAGCTGTCATTTTGCTACTTTCATCACTTTCATGTACAGCAATACCCAATCTCCGGATAATTTCAAACCAGTCTAAAATTTAGGTTCAAAGGTACATTCGTGGCACAGTTACGCTGAAACATCAATGATAGCTCATGCACGTCATACGTGCCTATGTTCAAGAGAAAGAAGAACTCTGTCGCAAATAGCCTACGAATAACCGTAATTGCCATTTTTGTACTATCAAGAGCCCGTGAGCAAACAAACATTTGATGATGACTTTGTTAATCTCTGGACTCCAAATCTAAACTTCAATTTCTTCCATGTTATTTAAAAGTTTGAGCTTTAATTGTAGCCGTTTGAACTTTTGTGAGGAAACAAATCAAAGAAAGGCTACGGTATTTTCACAAGAACGCGGTAATTAGAATCCTTTACCAATATTACTAGCATAATTATGTTAACCCAGTCAATTTCTTAGATACTAATAACTTTATAAACCTCTGAAATCACCTGCTATTATTGGTTTGATTGATAATGGTCGAATGTCCGTGGCATTTTTGGCATCTACCAGTGAGTAAATGTAATTTCCTTTGAACGTTGAAGATAGAAACAAACAAAAAGTCACTCACAGCAAACGCAGCGAAGCAAATTCAAAGCAAATAAGATCAGTGAAAACTCACAAGCCTCTGACGGACCATTCCAAAGCAGGTCAAAAATATCCAACATCAGTGGTTAACCAATCGGAAAGTAGGCAATATTTCTTTACTTTCTAAATACAAGTAGCCTCACCTAAACGAAGGTTTGCATATGCTCTGTTGCTGTACAGTTTCCCCTTTAGCTCTTCGTCCTTGCAGTTTACTTTAATTCCCTCAGTATAAAAGTAAATGGCGTTGCTGTAATCTTCCTTTAAGTACGCTTCATTGCCTTCGGCTTTGTAGACTTCAGCTATTGCTAAAAATGAAGCAGGTTGAAATATCATCATGGTCATGTCTATAGTCCTTATACAGCCGCCCCCTCACCTCCCCTGCTTTGTCCCCAGTCGCTCGCGATCACTTTTTGGGGGATATTTGAGTTAATTGTTAAGGAAAGGGGGCAATAGGACTGATGGGAAGAGAAGAAACAATGAAGTTTTCTCTCTTTTTCCTTCCCATCACTCTTCACTCGCGTTCTGTCCTCGTTGCCATCATACCGATCTCGCGCTCCTCGCTGGGTCCAGCTTTCGCCCTTCTCACTTGTTCCGTACTCGCCTCTAAGCTTTGGGAGAACTTGTGGAGGGGCCAGCCCCCCTCCACTCAAACAAAGAGGGCTAGGGGTAGATGGCCTGCAATAGGCGAGATGCAGCATTTAGCATGCATAACTTTTGGAAGTGATATTCGGGACAAGAGATAAAAACGGGACCGGGAAGCGAGAAATTAAATGACGAGCGAGGGTGGGGTTTTTCTCTTTTGGGAGATCAGGCTGCAATACCGTATCTTTTTTGCACCAAAAGGGGGCGATTCAAGGAAAATAAAAAGTTAAAAAACCACCTTCAGTAGAGATACTGTTTAACAACTTTGACTCTTTAACCACTTCCGTATGTTGAATGTTTTCAAATGACAGTTTTTTGTAATTTTTGTATATTTTATTTCATTTGTCCTTAGTTTGCTAAATTAAAGGCCTTTTGGTGATACACTATTAACAGTTGTAAGAATCTTTACCTTTTAGTGTGTTATCATCAAAATTCAGCTCTTGTCCAGTACCAAGTGATGTAGCATCACTCTCACATGCTGCTCCGTTTCCACTCTGTGCCATAATGGTTTGATCTGGAAAAATCGGTAAAAAGCTTTAAATTAATAATGACTTCACTTGTATAAGCACTGTTACCAAAACAACCATTCATTCTGCCAAAAGTGGTAAACTCACATTAGTATAAAACTTTTATTGACTAAAGATTGGATTAACACTAAAATAACCTTTTGAAATAGTAATAATAATAATAATAATAACAATAACAATAGCAATAATAATATAATGGTTATAATAATTATAATAAAAAAAGGTACAATGTGAAGTTGCTGTGGCTGAGCTATAGGATTTCAACATTCGTTATTATAAATGCCTTGCTAATTTTTTCTATTGATAGGTTCAACCGTATAACAAATTATCATGGGAATAATGTCTGGCACTAAAAGTGTAAACCTTTCTTAAACCGCAACTGGGCACGGTATCACACTATCAAAGCCGGTCTTGTAGCAGTAGTATACGCATGCGCAAAAAAAAAAAGATTGAAGAGCGGCTAAGGGTTTACCGAACACTGCAAAACTGCAACTGTCCACGGCTCTTCTACTCGTCGCTTTATTCCTTAGTTCAAGCAACGTGCTGTTATCTGCGTCGATCTTCCAAATTGTTAAGGTGTAAATAGTATAATATCGAATTTAAGTTGAAGTAAAGTATACTTACAATACTTGTCTCTTCTTGTTGTGATTCTAGTTCACTAACGGGCTGTATCAAATCATATACAACCAGATGAAAACGACAAGATACTCCTCCCCCTTTTTCGCTTTGAAAGCAAGACATGTTTTAAATAGAACGTGTACCGAATTCAATCAGAAAAGCGTTGCCCCTTATGAGCTGCCTAATGAGAAGCCAAAAAAAAAAAACCTGTAGTCAAACCAGTATGTAACGACGGCCCTGTATATATCGGTCACCCTGTATACTACGGCTACTGAACAACTCTTCGAAAATACTGCCATATGTGTTCCGTAAAGTTGATCTGTATAAAGCGGTCTTCTCTCTATAACCGATGCGGTGACCCTTTAGACTCCCAAAATGCTCAATTCCACTATATTTACCTGTTTATAACGGTCAACAAATTGGCAAACTTCAATATGTGTGCTCCACAGCAGACGGAAAAATGAATGTTAGCGAAATCGTCAAATCAACCTTTTCATGGCAATCGAATGGGGGAACTACAAACGTTGAATAAACTCCACATCCAGTTGAATTTAAAGGAAACGTGTATATATATATATATATATATTTAGTATATACACACTCAGTGATCTTGGTGATTTAAGCAATCTGATTGGTTCGCTATCTCGGACTATTCAACAATATTCACCTCCTAGCGAGTGGATAATGTGTGAGCTCGGTGTTTTTCCCGTTTTTTTTAGAGGACGATCTTTTAAAAGTCGACAAAATCCTAGGGCTGACTTTTTTTAAGGCAAGAAAAGACTTGGAAGGATTCAATACGGCGTTTTTCAATTTACTGTAGCAGGAGTTTTGTGCTCGATGGATTGTTTACAACTCCCGTGTATTCGCGTAGAAGAAGCCGTTTCGTGAACTCAGCGTTTTCTAAGAAGAAAATTTTGGCTCAAAAATCGAAGTTTATTTATGACAAACAAATTTAAAAGGAAATGTTTGCAGAAATTCTACATTTCAAGTAAACAGGAAAAAGAATGATACAGGAAGACGACCTCTTACCTCGAGCAACCGAGCCGCCATTTTTGTCAGCACTTCATGCGAAGAACGACACAACATGCCCTTTTGGCTATAAACTTGGCGAGTCAACAGAAAACAACACAGCTCTACTTTTTTTCTCAGGTAAGGAAACAGTTCAAACTTTTAGCGATTCCATTGAAGCCATTACGCTGTTGTTTGCGAAATAAGTAAACTTGTGAATTGCCATGTTTGAAAATTCTGCAAAGATCTATTTTTAAACTTACGCGTGATTTGATCTGTCAATCAAATCCTACTTTTGAATGGTTTCCTTTCTGATTTTGTTGAGATCACTTCGTGTGTATATACTAAAACAATTATTCTTCTCAATCTCGGTGAATAGTGGCTTTGGGAATATTTACCTCGCCGCTTTCGCGGCTCGGTAAATATTTTGCCACTATTCACCTCGATTTCAAAGAATAATTGTTAAATATATAGCGGTCACCCATTTCTCAAGGGTGACAGTTATAAATAGGTTTGACTGTACGCAGCATTTTTCCTGCAACATGGTTAAAGAGAGGATAATCCTCTGTAATTAATATTGAGACGCTAATAGGAAAAAAAGGTTGTTGACACTGCTATTGTTACACGAACTTTTTAAAAACTAACTTTTATTAGAAATTCCATTTTTTTGTACTTTTGTGGTCGTTTTTGAACAAACAAAGAAACAAGAAAATATCACGTACTGCTTTGTAATTCGCAAAGAAGAAGTTTTGATAAGCGTTGCCCTCAGATAAGGATCGAACCGTTAGTCGAGAAAATTGGCAACCAATTCGTAATGGAAGTGTGCATAAGAAGTTGAAAAAATAAACCATCTTTCAGCCATAGAGGAATATAAAGAGTAAAAGGATACTGCTAATCCCTGATCACACCACGTGATCACCAGCTCAAACAGTTTTAACTCTGCAAACGCTTTCGCTCGTAAAATCGTCTTACTCCCTTTCTTCCTGCCATTTCTCAAAATATCTCATTTGTCAGTGTTTTCTCTAGTGTATCAGTATCTTTGTATGTCTGTCGCAGTGTGATGAACCAGAAGCATATAATCCTTCTGGATGGTTTAATAAGTTTTTTATAGCGATGAGGATAGACACAATTGTTCACAACTTTCGTGATTTCAATTGTCATTTTGTTACTTTCATCACTTTCATGTACAGCAATAGCCAATTAGTAGTATAGGAGGGACCGAATTATCCCCTTTTTTGAGCAGGAATTTCATTAACTTGGGCAGGAATACATTAACTAGGTGACGTCATAGGTTATTGTCTTGATCTCATGAATAAAATGCGCAGGAATCTCATAAAGATAAGGTCACGTTCTATTTTTATCTTGTGGCGGTCATGGTTGGTATAACCGGTTTGACACTGTGACTTAAAATCACGGAGACGTAACGTAATTATGCAAGTCCTATTTCCTGCTGCTGTGAATGTCCTAGTTCCGGTTCACTGATTTTTGGCGACCAAAAAGGAGGAGGAGGAGGAGGAGGAGGAGCAAGGAAAATAATAAAATTGAGGGAAATATTAAAATTGTGTTGGAGGGAATAAAAAAATTGAGGGAAAATATTTAAATTGTCAAAAGGAGAGGGGTAAGTAAAACATTGTTTGCAGTGTAAAAAAGAGCTATTTTGCCTTTTCCCTCATTATTATGCACGATTTGCCCGCCAAAAATCAGTGAACCGGAACTAGGACATTCACAGCAGCAGGAAACAGGACTTGCATAATTACGTTACGTCTCCGTGATATTAAGTCACAGTGTCAAACCGGTTATACCAGCTATGACCGCCACAAGATAAAATAGATCATGATCTTATCTTAATGAAATTTCTGCGCAAGTTAATGAAATTCCTGCCCAAAAAAGGGGATAATTCGGTCCCTCCTATACTTCTCCAATTTCCGGACAATTTCAAACAATAAGCCACTCTAAAATTAAGCCGGGGGTCAAAAGGGTACATTCGCGGTACAGTTACACTAAAGAATCCGTAACAGCTCATGCACGTCATACGAGCCTAATATGTGTTCAAGAGAATGAAGAACTATGCCGTTAAAAACTAATCGCAATTAGCCTAGGAGTAAAAACAGTACTTGCCATTTTTGTGCTATCAAAGAGCCCGTGAGCAATCAATATTTGATGATGACTTTGTTAAGATCTGGACTCCAAATCTAAACTTCAATTCTTCCATGTTATTTAAAAGTTTGAACTTTAATTGTAGCCATTTGAACGTTTGTGAGGAAACAAATTAAATAAAGGCTACGGTGTTTTCACAAGAACGTGGTAATTAGAATGCTTTACCAACATCGCAGGTACATGTACTAGCATAATTCAACCCTGTCTGTTTCTTAGATACAAGTAAGTTTATAAACCTCTGAAATCACCTGCTATTATTGCTTTGATTGATAATGGTCGAATGTCCGTGGCGTTTTTGGCATCTCCCAGTGAGTCAATGTAATTTCCTATGAACGTTGAAAATACAAACAAACAAAAAGTCACTCACAGCAAACGCAGCGAAGCAAATTCAAAGCAAATAAGATCAGTGAAAAGTCACAAGCCTCTGACGGACCATTCCAAAGCAGGTCAAAAATATTCAACATCAGTGGTTAACCAATCGGAAAGTAGGCAATATTTCTTTACTTTCTAAATACAAGTAGCCTCACCTAAACGAAAGTTTGCATATGCTCTGTTGCTGTACAGTTTCGCCTTTAGGTCTTCGTCCATGCAGTTTACTTTCATTCCCTCAGTATAAAAGTAAACGGCGTTGCTGTAATCTTCCTTTAAGTACGCTTCATTGCCATTGGTTTTGTAGACTTCAGCTATTGCTAAAAATGAAGCAGGGGTTTTCAATTGAAATGTCATTAAACCTCATGGTCATGTCTATAGTCCTTGTACAGCCGTCCCCTCCACTGCCTTGTCCCCAGTCGCTCGGAATCACTTTTTGGGGGATATTTGAGTTAATTGTTAAGGAAAGGACTGATGGGAAGAGAAGAAACAATGAAGTTTTCTCTCTTTTTCCTTCCCATCACTCTTCACTCGCGTTCTGTCCTCGTTGCCATCATACTGATCTCGCGCTCCTCGCTGGGTCCAGCTTTCGCCCTTCTCACTTGTTCCGTACTCGCCTCTAAGCTTTGGGAGAACTTGTGGAGGGGCCAGCCCCCCTCCACTCAAACAAAGAGGGCTGGGGGTAGATGGCCTGCAATAGGCGAGGTGCAGCATTTAGCATAACTTTTGGAAGTGATATTCGGGACAAGAGATAAAAACGGGACAGGAAGCGAGAAATTAAATGACGAGCGAGGGTGGGGTTTTTCTCTTTTGGGAGATCAGGCTGCAATACCGTATCTTTCAAAAGGGGGCGATTCGAGGAAAATAAAAAGTTAAAAAACCACCTTCACTAGAGATACTGTTTAACAACTTAGACTCTTTAACCACTTCCGTATGTTGAATGTTTTCAAATGACAGTTTTTTATAATTTTTGTATATTTTATTTCATTTGTCCTTAGTTTGCTATATTAAAGGCCTTTTGGTGATACACTATTAACAGTTGTAAGAATCTTTACCTTTTAGTGTGTTATCATCAAAATTCAGCTCTTGTCCAGTACCAAGTGATGTAGCATCACTCTCACATGCTGCTCCGTTTCCACTCTGTGCCATAATGGTTTGATCTGGAAAAATCGGTAAAAAGCTTTAAATTAATAATGACTTCACTTGTATAAGCACTGTTATCAAAACAACCATTCATTCTGCCACAAGTGGTAAACTCACATTAGTATAAAACTTTTATGGACTAAAGATTGGATTAACACTAAACTAACCTTTTGAAACAGTAATAATGATAATAATAATAACAATAACAATAATAATAATAATATAATGGTTATAATAATTATAATAAAAAAGGTACAATGTGAAGGTGCTGTGGCTGAGCTATAGGATTTCAGCATTCGTTATTATAAATGTCTTGCTAATTTTTTCTATTGATAGTTTCAACCGTATAACAAATTATCATGGGAATATTGTTTGGCACTAAAAGTGTAAACCTTTCTTAAACCGCAACTGGGCACGGTATCACACTATCAAAGCCGGTCTTGTAGCAGTAGTATACGCATGCGCAAAAAAAAAAGATTGAAGAGCGGCTAAGGGTTTACCGAACACTGTAAAACTGCAACTGTCCACGGCTATTCTATTCGTCGCTTTATTCCTTAGTTCAAGCAACGAGCTGTTTTCTGCGTCGATCTTCCAAATTGTTAAGGTGTAAATAGTACAATATCGAATTTAAGTTGAAGTAAAGTATACTTACAATACTTGTCTCTTCTTGTTGCGATTTTAGTTCACTAACGGGCTGTATCAAATCATATACAACCAGATGAAAACAACAAGATACTCCTCCCCCTTTTTCGCTTTGAAAGCAAGACATGTTTTAAATAGAACGTGTACCAAATTCAATCAGAAAAGCGTTGCCCCTTATGAGCTGCCTAATGAGAAGCCAAAAAAAAAACCTGTAGTCAAACCAGTATGTAACGACGGCCCTGTATATATCGGTCACCCTGTATACTACGGCTACTGAACAACTCTTCGAAAATACTGCCATATGTGTTCCGTAAAGTTGATCTGTATAAAGCGGTCTTCTCTCTATAACCGATGCTCAAAATGCTCAATTCCACTATATTTACCTGTTTATAACGGTCAACAAATTGGCAAACTTCAATATGTGTGCTCCACAGCAGACGGAAAAATGAATGTTAGCGAAATCGTCAAATCAACCTTTTCATGGCAATCGAATGGGGGAACTACAAACGTTGAATAAACTCCACATCCAGTTGAATTTAAAGGAAACGTGTATATATATATATATATATATATATAGCGGTCACCCATTTCTCAAGGGTGACAGTTATAAATAGGTTTGACTGTACGCAGCATTTTTCCTGCAACATGGTTAAAGAGAGGATAATCCTCTGTAATTAATATTGAGACGCTAATAGGAAAAAAAGGTTGTTGACACTGCTATTGTTACACGAACTTTTTAAAAACTAACTTTTATTAGAAATTCCATTTTTTTGTACTTTTGTGGTCGTTTTTGAACAAACAAAGAAACAAGAAAATATCACGTACTGCTTTGTAATTCGCAAAGAAGAAGTTTTGATAAGCGTTGCCCTCAGATAAGGATCGAACCGTTAGTCGAGAAAATTGGCAACCAATTCGTAATGGAAGTGTGCATAAGAAGTTGAAAAAATAAACCATCTTTCAGCCATAGAGGAATATAAAGAGTAAAAGGATACTGCTAATCCCTGATCACACCACGTGATCACCAGCTCAAACAGTTTTAACTCTGCAAACGCTTTCGCTCCTAAAATCGTAAAAATAAAGCATGTTGAAAACATTTCTTATGTCTTACTCCCTTTCTTCCTGCCATTTCTCAAAATATCTCATTTGTCAGTGTTTTCTCTAGTGTATCAGTATCTTTGTATGTCTGTCGCAGTGTGATGAACCAGAAGCATATAATCCTTCTGGATGGTTTAATAAGTTTTTTATAGCGATGAGGATAGACACAATTGTTCACAACTTTCGTGATTTCAATTGTCATTTTGTTACTTTCATCACTTTCATGTACAGCAATAGCCAATTAGTAGTATAGGAGGGACCGAATTATCCCCTTTTTTGAGCAGGAATTTCATTAACTTGGGCAGGAATACATTAACTAGGTGACGTCATAGGTTATTGTCTTGATCTCATGAATAAAATGCGCAGGAATCTCATAAAGATAAGGTCACGTTCTATTTTTATCTTGTGGCGGTCATGGTTGGTATAACCGGTTTGACACTGTGACTTAAAATCACGGAGACGTAACGTAATTATGCAAGTCCTATTTCCTGCTGCTGTGAATGTCCTAGTTCCGGTTCACTGATTTTTGGCGACCAAAAAGGAGGAGGAGGAGGAGGAGGAGGAGGAGCAAGGAAAATAATAAAATTGAGGGAAATATTAAAATTGTGTTGGAGGGAATAAAAAAATTGAGGGAAAATATTTAAATTGTCAAAAGGAGAGGGGTAAGTAAAACATTGTTTGCAGTGTAAAAAAGAGCTATTTTGCCTTTTCCCTCATTATTATGCACGATTTGCCCGCCAAAAATCAGTGAACCGGAACTAGGACATTCACAGCAGCAGGAAACAGGACTTGCATAATTACGTTACGTCTCCGTGATATTAAGTCACAGTGTCAAACCGGTTATACCAGCTATGACCGCCACAAGATAAAATAGATCATGATCTTATCTTAATGAAATTCCTGCGCAAGTTAATGAAATTCCTGCCCAAAAAAGGGGATAATTCGGTCCCTCCTATACTTCTCCAATTTCCGGACAATTTCAAACAATAAGCCACTCTAAAATTAAGCCGGGGGTCAAAAGGGTACATTCGCGGTACAGTTACACTAAAGAATCCGTAACAGCTCATGCACGTCATACGAGCCTAATATGTGTTCAAGAGAATGAAGAACTATGCCGTTAAAAACTAATCGCAATTAGCCTAGGAGTAAAAACAGTACTTGCCATTTTTGTGCTATCAAAGAGCCCGTGAGCAATCAATATTATTTTGATCCATCGCCTGCCTCACGTGCGCATACCTCAAATCCACGTGTATTGATAGATTGAACCCACAAGGCAGCAGGTGAGTGAGCACGTGAAATATTCCTTCCATGACTCAGAGATACGTGCACACGAACCTCAAAAGAAAGTTTTAATTAATAATATTAAATAGTAATAATAATAATAATAATAATAATACAATATGCAAAAGATGGACGGTGCTTTTGTTTGCGTAACTAACTAAATTTAGGGTTAGGTTGTCCGCTCCTTTTAATGTTGTAATGTTATGGTCATCATTGACATATCACGTTTAACACTTATGTCTTTCTTGTTGTATTTTATAGCATCTAGTCAAGAACAGTTGACTGACCTTTTCTGATCCGCTAAATGTTTCAGAGAATGGAATTTTTGTGCAGCGTGGTAAAAGACAGTATTGAGGTGGTGAACATGCGCTGCTGCAGCTCCAGTCTTGAAAACTATCTGACATGTTAAACTTTCCAGTTTGAAAGGCGACCACTTCTCCTCCTGCGACAAACTAGAACAAACGAGTTTGCAGAGAATTATTCAGTTAACCTTCAAGTTTTAAAAAATCTGTGGGTTCGCACTGCAAGTTTCAAACTGCGCGATGTTGGAAAGCAGGAATTTGCCTTTTTCAGAATAATAAATTTGTAACTGGACAGTCACTAACAAAGTAGAGAAATTTGTTAGAAGCAGCCGGTGTCTTTTTCGAAATAATGAAACTGTTATTTGGACAGAGAAATCTGCGAGTTCTACTGACTTTATTTGTTCGCCTAGTCTGTAATTGTGCGTTGTGTGAGGTATGACATTTTGGTAGCGACATTGCGTTTAAGTCATGTGTTTGACGTTTTCTTTGTGAAATGCAGGGTGTCAGTCACTAAACCCTTTGCCTCTGGTAACGAGATCGCGCATGCGTCAAAGCTAACTAAGCTAGCTACCAAGGGGAGCACGGAAATACTAACACTTGTGTGACAGTGACAATTGTAAGCTCTCTGAGTTTTTGGAGTTTGTGTATTTTGTTATGGAGCCAGTCAAAGAATTTTCGCACATTCTGTACTTCAGTGTATTTGGAATTGTGCCTGCGTTCTCGTTTCATTAAGCCCAACTGCGTTTTACCTTTTTAAGCAAAAACACGTTAAAATTAGTACTTTTAGTCTTTATTTTATCATAAAAAGGGTTGAGGATAAATGGATCATTCGATCTTACGGCGGAAACAAATAATTGGAACTGAAAGAGGTACAATGCGAGGGGAGGAAAGCGGTTCATAATTTATTTCACAATTAAATTACCAAGAAGCTCATAACTTCATTATAAAAGAACCAATGAAAGCACTTCTGTATGGCGGATTAGGGCGGAATCATCCGTCAGGTTTCTCTTCAGTAGGAATGCGTGCTAAGCAGGTTTCATTGTCAGTTCTGAAAATTAACAGTCGCTCATAAAAAGGAAGTTACAACTTACGCATTTCGGCTGATACACCAAGGAAAGCAACAGCAAAAAGCCGACTTCTTTCATCCTCTGAAAGACTCAATCTGGAAGATACTCAGGAGCGACGCTTAGAATTAGCTTCGTATCAATTTGCCTTCACAAATTAGCCACACAAAGTACAAACTACTTTCCTATTTAACTGACGCAACGATTGAAATCAGCCTTCTTTGGACTAAGTCATGATCAGTTTCCGAATATTTGACCTCATTACTGAGCTACGAACAGTATTGGGGGAAGCTAATGCTATTGAGCATTCTATTTAACGGGTTCACATGTAGGTCCGCCGGCTCATTGTCTTTTCAGGGAATTGCAATGTATGGTCAAGTATAGTAGTAGTCAGTTTTATTACGAAGTTTTCGAAGTAGAGCTAGAAATATAGAGACTGTTAAAGTAGTATCGATAATAAGTTGTACGGGTGCCTGTAAGTTACAAATTAAGATGATTTGCTAATTTTGTTTCTTCAAATGCATCACACACAACAATGATTTTCCACTTACCACTTGGTGGCTGTCTTGAAGTAACTCAGCTATAAGTCAATGCGAACCTGCTAATTTCAAAGGTGCTTGACGGTTAAAGAAGGCTATACAGCAAGCTCACTTTTACACTGGTGAAGAGAGAAGTCTCTCAGTGGCGTGTAGAAAGTTGATAGGCTTGTTTCTGTAAACACTTGAAACATGAAAATTTTGTCCACGCACATGTTGTTTTCATTGCTTAAGGACTCTTTCATTCCTTAAGACAGTTCCTCACTGATTTATATTTTACTTCCGCTGTAATCACACAGCCGTTTAAATCTGCTTTATTTATTGTAGAGTAAAACAAAACTACGTATTTTGAAATATAGAAGCATTATTTTCCCTTTCTGGCTGGAAAATTGAGTATTTCGGATATAATTATACGAAATAAGCTTTGTCAACATGTGTAATGTTCTGTATAAATTATGATAAATTCTGTCCTCTAGCCGTTTAGAATGATATATGTTGCGACTTTAGCCACGCTCAAAAAAACCTTTGAATTTTCAAACGCAGTCTGTCATAGACTCCTTAAAAATAAAAATATTCGATTTGTGATGGAAGAAATATTGGGAAACGGAAAATTGAAAAAATGCATCTCACAGGACCCACAGCAAGCTGACTCAGTTAAATTACCTGGCACGCAAAGAAAATCATGACAGACGTAAGCGCCTTATTTATTGGTTTTCAAACCTTCTGTTTCAGGAGAATCGAAGTATTTACAGAGATTTTTTCTTTTTAAACTCATTGGCTTAGTTTGTAATGTTTGACTAATGTTATTGTTAAAGGAGCCGATTTAATTCTCATCTGCCTTCCTTTCGCTGTTTCCTATTATTCTGCACACGAAAGCAAACAGTACTCACGGATAGAATGAGGCGAAAGCTGTGTTTCAGTGTTTGGTTTCTGCACTTTTTAGTATGCTGTGTTTTTGTTTTCTGATTTTCAAGGAAATGTCTGAGAATCGTTTAAAAGTGTCGAAGACCGATCCTGATGGAAACAAAGAACCAAAGGATACTTACAGACGAGCCAATCTGTCAACGGGGATATTGAGGTGAATGTCATCGAGCCATGTAACAACCGTATGTGACCACAGGTAACCCAGGCTCTGTGATAGTACCACAGTACGGTTCCAGTAAAATTACAGAGTTTGTATGGGGTAAAAATATCATCCTAAAATTTTTAGGAAATACTAAATAAAGATCAATGAAACTTACTCTGCAGTTAATTGTTGTTGTCCTTATTGCTCCAACGAAGTTTCGTGATAATTTGCAGTAATTTGTTCAAATTCACTCTATCTACAATAATAATATACAAGGTAGGAAACACGAGGTGCCATTTTCGCCGACATGCTCTCATTCAACACAACTTTTTCCACGAAATCCGAACTCCAACGGAAAATAAACATGCCAGGATCGTAGAAATAGGATAGCAGCAGATATAGAAACCAATGAAGCTTTCCCAGATAGAGAAACGAATCCCACAGACTTTGACAAACTCGAAGAATATAATCCAAACACACCGAGAATACGCTCGCCGAAGCAGCCGGGCCAGATCAACGCGCGGCCAAGAAAATGAGGCCTGGGCACTGTACAAAAAAATTCCATCCCGGGGGTCCTGGGGTGACCTTTCTAGGGACCGATACATCATTTGCTTAAGGCCACCCTCCCCTGCTGGAAAAATACTTGATAGAAGGCAATTGTTCTTCCTAGCCAATCACTATGGCCTGTTATAAAGAGATTATTTTCCTCTCGAACTATATTCAGCTCCTGGCGCTGGTCCTCAGAAAGTTTATCAAACATCAATAGGGCAAGGTTATAAGGGCAAAGGAAAGAACAACGAAGGACGATTTACAAAACTTAAAACGAGCAAAAGATATAAGTGAATTTTGGCTCTTACCGAGGCATTTGTAGAACAGGACCAAATTCAAAGAGAGGTGTATCACGATGATTCACATATTTAACCGATAGAGCGTTCACTTGTATTGACAAGAAGTCGGCGTGTTACTGCCGCATTAACCGCTAAATATGTTAATCGCGCTAGTTCTTTGTTTACTAATGCACGTGCCTTTCACATTTGTCTCAGTTATCGCAATTCATATTCTGTCGCAATTTTCTGTATAATTTTTGACATTAGTTTGTAAGCTTCACCGTTTATTTACGATAGTTTCGCTCGAGAGTTCACAGCAACAGTATCTCAGTCATCATCTACCTTTTGTTCAACCTTGTTTTTAGCCCGCCTTGTAAGCATTTCGCGTTGTTATTTCATTAGTTTCATTACTGTTATTTGCATTCCTTAGTAAAAGAAATGGGACGCCTTGTACCTCCGCAGACTCTGCTGATTATATTACTTTTTTTTAGCCATTTAAATTCAGGCGCGTGTGCGGGGTTTGCTCTGGCAAATGGTGATTGGCTAGGAAGAACAATTGCCTTCTATCAAGTATTTTTCCAGCAGGGGAGGGTGGCTTTAGGCAAATGATGTATCGGTCCCTAGAAAGGTCACCCCAGGACTCCCGGGATGGAATTTTTTTGTACAGTGCCCAGGCCTCATTTTCTTGGCCGCGCGTTGATCTGGCCCGGCTGCTTCGGCGAGCGTATTCTCGGTGTGTTTGGATTATATTCTTCGAGTTTGTCAAAGTCTGTGGGATTCGTTTCTCTATCTGGGAAAGCTTCATTGGTTTCTATATCTGCTAAAAAAATTATGTGCAAACACTGTAACAAAAGCAGCTGAATGCAGGTTAATAAAATTCTTCTCACTCGCGTTCGCCCAGAGCAATTCCCCTCTTTTTATTTGTACACAGTTTTGAATGGAATCAAATCATTATGAGATGAAACCGTGCTTCGAAAGCTTAACATTTTCTTAACATATTAGCTAATTGTGTGGATATATAGCATGCTATTTCACTGTTTTTATGATTCTAAAAACTTGTTTCAAAAAATTTCCAAATGCTCTCACAGAATTTGTTCAAACTTTGCTATAATTGAAGCAATTATGGCAGGTACATACTCCCTTAAGCCTTTGCTAAAAAACACTCCTGGTACAGAGAAACACAAAAATAAATAAAAAACATATTGGTTTCATTAGGTTGCCATGGCGACTCCATTTGCAATAAAACCTAGATAATAAGAAATTTTCATGTTTATATAATACAGGAATGTTGTGGTAGCCTTTTTCCCATATCTTTGCTCATGCTGATGTAGTTAATGCTTAAACTTGGAAGGTATTCCCCCTAAAAAATCCAGTCAAGCCACCATATTTAATTTTGTTTTCTCTGTCATACCTTTTTCTTGCAATCTTTCATAGGTAAAGAGAGATGAGGAAGTGTAGAAACCTATCAGGTCTGGTTCCCCCAATGACATTAGGAACAAGGAGGATATGTCAAAAAATGATCAGAAATCTCCCCTGTACCTACTAAAGCTGTTATCCCACCTCAATTCTGACAATGAAGATAACAAGTGAGGTCTTATTTGCAGAAGGTGGCTATTCCTGAAGAAGGCACAGATGGTGACAGGTGAAAGAAGGGCAAAGGGACGGGCCTTGCTGGAAGCTTTGGAAAGGCCAGGCATCAGTCAGCCCCAGGTGCGGGAGTTCCTAGAGCTGGCTGATGAAAACGGACAAGTGAGACCAGCCCCTTCAAAGCAGTCTGATAAACCTTTTTTCATTCCTGAGTCTGCTTTGTAATAGTTATCCTTTTAGTTCAGCTCGTCGTTGTTTTGTTGTTTTTGTTTTGCTTTTTATCCCATTCCTCTCCTGGGAATTTTGCTGAGAAACTTGTTTTGAAGCTAGTGGCTTCGTTTTGTAGTCACTGTCTGGCTTATGAGCTAAATCTTACCAGAAGACTGTTTAAAGGCCGTGTAGTTCACAGCGTTCAGTTACAGATGCAAATTGAAAATGTTATTTTCAAAAGTTGGGGCATGCATAGAAAGCATGAGATGGTTTCGTGGTTTTAGAGTAACACAGCTGCAGTCACAAATTTCGCTTTCCCTTCTTTATTCGCTTTTATTGCTACCTTTTTTTTCTTTCAATGGACACTACTGTTACTGGCTTCATTTGGGTGGGGAAATATTGGGAAAGCTTTTAAATGGTAGGATAGCAGGAAGTGATTGGTTAATTGGAACATAATTAAAATCAATGTTACATGTTTTTTTTGTCTTTTCCTCTGGCCCCCTGTACTGAATATTTGTGCTCACTCTCCCTCTTCTTCAAAGCTTCCTTTGGCAAGGGCATTGAGAATGGGATGAAAGCAGTGCAGTGGCTATAAAGCTAATAAAATACAGTGCATGATACAATGCCAAAGAAAATTTTTTGTTAAGTACAGTTATTAGAGGAGAAGTAATAGTAAAGACCTTTACTAGCTTGTGGTTGTTACCGCAGATGCTATGTTTCCCCAATGTAGGTCATGTGTGACAACATTTAGGGCATGGAAATCAAGCCTAGCCATGTGATAGTGCTCTAAAGAATGCTTTCTTTAAAATTGTGTATAAGTCACATCAATAATTTTTGGACACAAGACCTACATAAATTTTAAGGTTATGATGGGTAAATTGTTGTGAGAACACCTCTTCATTCACACTGGGGGAAAGCAAAACGCAAGCTAAAAGGAATTTACTGTCTCTTCTTAAGATGTTATACCACTGTCTAATATTCAGCATAAAAGCTACAATCCTGCATTGAAAGTCTTTGGAACAATGATTGAGTATTTGTAATTTATTTGTGCCCTAGCTCATAGCCAGGTGCTACCCTTTTGAAAAATACCCTGTACTAAATCTATCACTGTTGCCCACACCCTTTACATATTGAAACTGCGTGCATATATCCAACATATTTCCTGTAGGGTGCAGAATAGGGTTGGGCATGCATGATTTTACATGAAAAACACAAATTAACTCTAACTTGTTATAAGAAATTTGTCCATGCTTTTCTCAGCAAAGGTGTGATTAATAGCAATCCAACAGAGAAGGAAGGGTAAGCCTTGCTGGAAGCAGTGAAATATTGTTTCAACATGAGAAGAGAAATTTCATATTTCCGAGCGGCCATGCAATATGTTGTATTTATTTTATACCACTGAAATACTTAACCATTTCACTTATTAAATGAATAATTTTTTTTCTGTAAAAGGTGTTTCGCTCGCTCTACTATCCCTGAGGAAAAATGGGGGACTACTCGTAGTCTACATGCAAAGATAACTTACTTCTTATTTTGACATGTGAAGATATCATGTTTTCGAACACAAGCTCACCCAATATTTCATTGGCGTTTATAAAAATATGGTAAAAAGCATATTTCTTTCATTTTTCTGAATTGGGGCCTTATGGAAGAGATCTAGAATCATCCAGCTTCAATTTCTGTCTACAGCTGGTTGATGTGTGAAGTGACCAGTACTGATTTACGTAATGTTTTATATAGCTTTTTATCACTTAATGTTTTTTACTAAGTATTTTACAAAACAAATAATAATTCAATATTGCTCAGGTTTAAAACTTCAGCTGTTCAATAACTTCATACATTTTGTATCCATGTAATGTCAGTTTCAATGTTATGCCTACCGCGTACTAGTATGTTTCTTTTAATAATTCTACTCAAGTGTAGCTCATATTATAGTTACCATTAAAGAACGAAGCATATACTTGTGTACTGTCCTCGTTTCGCTGGGCTTTTGCCCCGTTTCATAGCTTTACCGTGCTTGTTTTGACTCGTGGCTTTAAGCGTGCCAGTCCATCTCGAATAAAGGGCCTGGGGGACTTAGGGTTTAAAGAACGAGTTATGTTAGGTGGGTACCGTGCTTGTTTCGACACGTGGGTTTAAGAACGCGTTATGCCATTCGCGTAGCATGCTCGTTTCGGCTCATTGCTTTAAGAACGAGTTATTATTTTTGTGTAGCGTGCTTGTTTTGACTCATCGCTTTAAGAACGACTTAAGTGTACCGACGTCCGTGCTTGTTTCGACTCATGGCTTTAAGAACGAGTTCTGTTGCCTGTTAGGTTTGCCATTCTCGACTTAGGGCTTAAAGAACGAGTTATGTTACACGTTCAGTGTGCTTGTTTTGACTCATGGCACGACTAGACTTCCTGAGATTCCATCGGAATCGATGTGTTTCCAATGGATCCGATGGACTCCATCGGACGACTTTCCAACCCTCCTCTAAGTATTGTTTACACTTCCGGTTTCATGTCATGACTAAACTTCCGGTAACTCAAGTGGACTCTACTGAACTTCCGGTTTCATTTTTCGACTAGACTCCGTCGGACTCCAGGTTTTGTCCACTGGAATCTGGTCGAGAGTATTGGACATGTGTGTGGTAAGCCAGCCAATCAACTGTCGCGAAGGGATTAAAGCTCTCTCCACTGTTCCTTCCTGTCTGCATGACGCATACTGTAAAGTTTTTAGTGTTAACACTTTCAGTCCACGACGTGACGGCATCGTGAACTGACACGGTGTCATTCAATTTCATGTGATTGACAGTTATTTGAACATGGACGTTCTTATCCGGGTAGAAGCGATACGGAGGGAAATCTATCGTCTGGCAGGTAGAATCTGTCCACTTTGAGATTCGGTGAAGGTCCACACGGCCACGAACAACTGGGAAACCTTTGGAAAGAGCACATGACGTACATAAGAACGAAGCTCATCTTTTGTGGTAACTATCTCCCCCTTCCCTAAACCCTTGACAACAGCGTTTTGTCTCATGCACCAACTCATTTTCATTACTTCGGGGACTGTGTTAGGGGGTCTCTCCCACCAACCTTCACAGCTCCCAGGGTGGTAAATAAGGTTATTGTCCAGTCCTCTACAATAGCTCAACTCGTGCCAGCATTTGTTGTCGTAAGTTGTTCCGTTGGCAGTGCATACTGGGTCCTGATAGGTGGGGCAGTCGTCAAAACACACGCAGCGTGCTTCATGAGCACTGTATGTCTTGCAGACTCCAAAAGATAGGCAGTTGACATTAAGACAAGGATCCAGGTCTGAAAAACAAAACAAAATTCCGTCTTACGTGATTTAACCGCTTTTCATAATGCAGGGCGTACCTCAGGGCTCAATTCTCGGCCCAACACTTTTTTAGCCTGTACTCGACCGATCTACCTGAAGTCATCAAGTTAAGAAACATCGAATCTTACGTTTATGACACAAAGATATATTTCTCGTTTGTGACAAAGGACATTTATTCACGTCTACGCCAAGATGCTGAGGATATCCAAAACTCATGTCGCAGAGTGGTGAAGCGTCAACCTCCTTTGTTGCATTAATGGCATCCAACAGTTCCTTGAATTCAGGTTTTTCATCAAGGAATGAGATGTTTGGCCTCTCTGTAATAGTGTCCAAGGCAGATCGATCAATCTCTCTTGTTATGTTAAGTAGCTGGTCAAAGTGATTTGCCAATCCATCCAGAATCTCACGTTTTTCATGTATTACTGTCTCACCATCAAGGGCAGTGAGCTAAGTTGTACCCCTCTACAATGGTCCATATACTTCTTTGAGACAATTACAAATGCTTTCATATCGTTTTTATCTGCTGCCTGCTGCAATTCTTCATCCTTTGCCTCCCACAATTGAGACTTCATTTCCCTGGTTTACTGCTGTAGATTCCGTCGACCACCGGTCAGTTTTGCCGTGTACATGTTTGATCTAACTATTTCACCCTTGCATTAGTTCTTTCCTGTAACAGGGCCTTCAGCTTCTGGCCTCCCCAGCTTGTCACCGTCGTCAAACCAATCCTGGTTTTATTGAATGATTTTACCTAGTAAACTCTCAGCAGTGTCATATGTAATTGTGAATTTCAGTTTTACTTCAACATCTTCTGACTCCTGATGTTGCAATCCTACCAAAGCCGTTGTCCTTGTTTCTTCGTTAACTTCTGCTGGATATCTTTATCTCGTAGTTTCATTACATCAATCTTGCAGGATGGTTTGGAAGCAGTTCTGGAATGTTTGAACAGTCAGCGCCTCTCATTGATCTTGTGCTCAAGATGTTATTTTGGTCTACCTGCCGTACTATTATATAATCTAAAAAGATGCCAATGTGTAGAACGGGGTGCATCCATGTGGTCTTGTGATGTTCCTTGTGTTTGAAGATAGTGTTTGTGATAACCAAATTGTGTTCCGAGCAAAGTAGCCAGAAGAAGTTCACCGTTTGAGTTGCACTTCCCAACTCCATGCGGGTCAATCACACGTGGGCATTTGTCCATCTCCTTTCCAACCCTGACATTGATGTCACGAGCTATTATGAGTTTATCAGTTCTTAGAACTCTCCACAGCATCTTTCTCAGACTGTTGAAGAACTCCTCCTTAATCTCTTAGGGTTTGTCATGGTTGGAGCATAGACACTAACTATGGTGGCGTACACATTCCTCTGCAGCGGAGGTCTCATTGCGATTATCCTATATGACAGGTATTGGATCCTGTTCCAGCTGCTGAGCAATGAAGTTCCTTATTGCAAAACCAACTCCAGATTCTCTTCGCTCGTTCTCTCCCCTGCCACTCCAAAAGAACGTATAGTAGCAAAGCCAGCGGAGTCAGTAGTACATACGTACAGGGAATTTCACCTAGCTCTAGGACAGTGTTGTTTGGAACTTTGTCCTGTCAGGTGATGATGAGTATGCGTCGGAGACAGCGCATGTGAAAAGTGCTAAGCTTCCTCTTCTGTCATGAGTGAAGAGTCCATGAATCGCTGCCGTACAGAAGTGTGCTCAAAACACAGGCTCTGTAGACCAGGATCTTGGTATTTTCCGCCAGCTTCTTGTTTTTCTTTTACATATATAACAGGCTAGAGCGAACAATAGCCCGAAAGACGAAGTAATGGACCAATCAGTGGTTCGCAGCAGCTTACACAAAAAAAAAGAAAAAAAGAAAAAAGTTTAGAACTAAACAGTCAGCAGTTTCCATTTCTAGTCAACATTGCAGGAGGAACTTTTGCAACCGGCTCTTAAAAGATTGAATTCCCGTGTCATTTATAATGCCGACGATGTTGTCCGGCAGCAGGCTGCTCCAGATTTTAAGAGCGCGATGGATAAAACTTCTTCCTGAAGAGTGCGTTCTTGACTTCGGCTCTTACAGGGCATGGCTTGGCATACTCAGGCTTGCGCGGAATTCTCGTATTGGGCGATAGGGTCGGGGAAGCATCGTTTTCGAATCAAACGGGAACAGATTGGTATGCATCCTGTACAGGAATGTCGCAGCTGCAACTTGCCGCCTGTGATAAAGAGTTTCGATCGTGCTTCTTCCTCATCTTCATTTGTTGGTCCATACTCTCTTGGTCAGGCTGGGTCAGGCTGAAAATGGTAGTAGCTGCCTTGCCGTTGCGCCTGTTTTGCCCGGTTTCCCGGCAGAGAGAGTGTCAGAGATTGTTAAGCCAAGGTAGCTCTTGGAACAGTCTTTCAGGACATAATCAGAAGACGGAAATAAAACATTTACACGTAGTTTCTTGCTCTATTTCAGTTAATGTTTAATTAGCTTTTCACGTCAGAATGTTAGTCCTAAAGAATTTAATCTCAATTGTAACTTTATTTTCTCTTTTATATTTGTAATGTTTTAGTAATTTCGAACGTTACTTAGCCTAACGAGTTCTTGTAAATTAATTCTGAAAATTCCCAATTGGGAAAATTAAGATAAAATCATCATTCAAGCTCGTCATAGAGTTTGTTACTGTGCGTTACTTACCTGCGGTAACAATATAACTGACAGAAAGAGGATCATGTTCCCGTCCTGTTCCACTCAAGTCTCTGACATAAATCCTCATGGATTTTAGGCCAACTTCCTGAAATAGAACGAAGCTCTCTGCGATGAGATACTTCATTTTTCCGCTAGACAAGAGAATTAAGAAAATCTGTAAAAAAGTAACGTACCTCCACCCATGCCGTGACAATATTATTTTCTGGTAAAATGACGTTTTTCATGTTACGGTTGTAATAGTGATGAACTGAAACCAGGACCACAGGTGACGCGTAAAAGGTGGTGTTAAAATGAATATTCTGTGAAAACAGTGAATAAGGAAATAACAGTTCATTACGTACTACATTTGATAATACTGCCAGGGCAGCGCAAATCTGATTCCAAAAATGAAGTTAAGTCAGAAAATGGTATGAGCTATTTTCGGATCATGACTTAAACACTTAACTCATTCTCTGTCAAAAGTAAACAGAGGGAAAAATTCAAAAATATATCTGCTCTCGTCTTTTTGTAATATGTTGTAAAACAAATAGTCTATCTTTTTTAAAAAGCGGTAAAGAGGGTTAATACTGCAGTATCATAATTATATATTCCAAGGTTAGAAGAGCTTCATAATACTCTGTTATTCACTCTAGCATATGCGGTGAAAGGATTGATGTCGAGTGAGGATTTCTTTTATTAGGTGTTCAGCTTTTAGGAGCCGACAAACTGTAAGTATTAAATTAGAATAAAGGTACTTGACAGAATCCAAAGTTGTCATATGATGTCGGTGTGCCAAGGTTTGGAAAGGTAACTTCTCCTGTCATGGTCAAATTAAAATTAGAACCATTCCCCACAAACGCGAACCAGTCCTGAAAGGATAAAATTTTAAAAACAGAAACATCGAGACACTGCTATTTCCGTTTAATAGTTTATGGAAAAATTTTCTCAGTTCTTGTAAATCAAATAGTAAGATACATGTAACAATAAGCATTGTTTGATGATGAAAATGATGATGACGATGAATAAGGTGCTAATGATGACGACAATGATAGTCATGCACTCTTACTTTTCCTAAAATCTAGCTAGCCGAGCCATGGAACAATTGAAAAGCAAACAGGTGTAACCACCACCACTGTATCTTGGTGTTTGCCATCAAATGGTAAGAATTCCTTGATGCACACCTCAAAGCTTCTGGAACTGACGTTCTCTAACCAAACTTAGACTGCATCACTGGGTTTTGTAGCTCGAGGGTACTTCGCCGAAACAAAAACAAAGGGCCTCGCAGTAAAGCTCTAGAATTTTTAAAATCTTCGTAAGTATATCAAAGGGAAAATCAGAGGACAATCGTTTAAAATTTCTTCAGTTTGAGAAATCGGTTTCGCGTACTCGATAGAATAAATCATGAACACATAAACTGAGGAATGAATGGATCCACACAGGCGTAAGATAAAAGGCAAAAATTATGGACGCTTGGACGTCACAAATGTTGAACAGAAACACAGGCTCAACTGGATTGAAAATTTATGGACCTAAAAGAAAGCTGAAAAAATTACAACATAGATGACCTAGTAGTGCATAGCAAGAGTGGAAAAGGTAATATATATTTTCCGCGCTTTTCTATTTGCTTCTAACACTAACCTTTTTAAACGTCACTTTGTCGCACTTAGTTTCCGTTGTCCACATTCCACCAAACGGTATGCTGCCAGATGTAACCTGTGGTTGATCTTGGAAAGCCATCCAGTTTATGATCCCAGTTCCATTTGATCCAGCACCAGCCTCACGTGCGCATACCTCAAATCCACGTGTACTGACAGATTGAACCCACAAGGCAGCAGGTGAGTGAACACGTGAAAAATTCCTTCCATGACTCAGCGATACGTGCACACGAACCTCAAAAGAAAGTTTCAATTAATAATAATAATACAATATGCAAAAGATGGAGGGTGCTTTTGTTTGCGTAATTAACTAAATTTAGGAAGCGATTCATACTTTGTCCGCTTCTTTTAATGTTGTAATGTTATGGTCATCCAGGGGCGGATCCAGGATTTTTTTTGGGAGGGGGTGCAGTTGTCTCTTGCTCTGCTCCGACACCAATAAACCACATAGTTTTTTGTGTGTGTGCAGAACACCAGTTGTATTAGAAAACCGCAGGTCATCTCGGGGGGGGGGGGGGGGGGGTGCGTACTCCCTGCACCCTCCCCCTAGATCCGCCCCTGGTCATCATTGACATATCACGTTTAACACTGATGTCTTTCTTGTCGTATTTTATAGCATCTAGTCAAAAAAAGTTGACTGACCTTTTCTGATCCGCTAAATGTTTCAGAGAATGGAATTTTTGTGCAGCGTGGTAAAAGACAGTATTGAGGTGGTGAACATGCGCTGCTGCAGCTCCAGTCTTGAAAACTTTCTGATATGTTAAACTTTCCAGTTTGAAACGAGACCACTTCTCCTTCTGCGACAAACTAGAACAAACGAGTTTGCAGAGAACTATTCAGTTAACCTTCAAGTTTTAAAAATCTAAGGTTCGCTGCAACTTTCAACCTGCGCAAAGTTGGAAGCAGGCAGTTGCCTTTTTTAGAATAATAAAATTGTAATTGGACAGTCACTAAGAAAGTAGAGAAATCTGTTAGAAGCAGCTGGTGCGCTGCCTTTTTCGTAATAATGAAACTTTTACTTGGACAGAGAAATCTGCGAGTTCTACTGACTTTACTTGTTCTCCTAGTCTGTAATTGTGCAGTTGTAAGCTCTCTGAGTTTTGGGAGTTTTTTTTATTTTGTTATGGAGCCAGTTAAAGAATTTTCTGGCATTCTGTACTTCAGTGTATTTGAAATTGTGCCAGTGTACTCGTTTACCTTTTTAAGCAAAAACACGTTAAAATCAGTACATTCAGTCGTTATTTTATCATAAAAGGGGTTGAGGATAAATGGATCAGTCGATCTACGGCGGAAACAAATACACTCTTGTTTTTATATAAGAATATATTTTATAAGAATGTCGAGGCTGAAATTTGCGAAATTTTAAGAATATTTTAAGAATAAAGCCGAGGCTGAGATTTTGAAAAGGATAGATATAATTTTGTGTGTTGAAACATCTGTAAATACAGTACAATTTTATGTTTTTAACTTAACCATATAAAATTATTCCTTTCTCTGAACGGCGAAACTAGCCAACAAAAGGAAAAAACCTGCACTAGCTATAGCAAAATGTTCAACGCTAATGACAGTTCGATGAACGGTACATGTGATACATATACATATACCCCAATAAATTCTAAAACGGAAATGTCATAAGCTATAATTTTTAACAATAATACAAAAATATTTTCAGCCTAAAATCGGCAGAAACATAATAAGAATATTCAGCCTGGGCCGGAAAAACAACATTCTTATAAAAAAAAAGAGTGTAATTGGAACTGAAACAGGTGCAACGCGAGGGGAGGAAAGCGGTTTATAAATTGGAGTTTTTGGACACTTAAATTATCAAACAAGTTTAAGGGACCGGTCATTATTTATCGCGGGGGGCGGGGGGGCGGAGGATTTGGGGCTAAACAAGGTGAAATTTAGCCGATCCCCCCTTTGAATGTTAAGTTCACCGAAGTGATACCCCCTAATAACTTTTGATGACTTTCGCGATCCCCCCTCCTCATCTCCTCATTTTCCGAGCAAATTTGAGTGGTCCCCCCCTCTGAATCCTTCCAAACTTCTCAGCCCCCCCCCCCCCGCCCTTCTGGGTTCTTAGTTATGACTGATCCCCTCTTTGGGACTCCCAAAAATCAAGTGATCCCCCCTAAAATCCTCTGCCCGCCCCCAAGCTATAAATAATGACCGGTCTCTAAAACTACATTATAAAAGAGCCAATGAATGCACTTCTGTTTGGCGGATTAAGTCAGAATCTTCCGTAAAGTTTTTCTTTAACAGGAATGGCTCATAAAAAGGAATTAAGTTACAACTTACGCCTTTTGGCTGATACACCAAGGAAAGCAACAGCAAAAAGCCGACTTCTTTCATCCTCTGAAAGACCCTATCTGGAAGATATTCAGGAGCAACGCCTAGAATTAGCTTCGTATCAAGTTGCTTTAACAAATCAACTGCACAAAGTACTACTACAAGCTATGTTCCTATTTATCTGATCGACGCGAGTTGAACGCGTGAAAGCCAACTCCCGAATATTTGAACGAAGCTACAGTATTGCGACAGGCTAATGCTATTCAAACTGAGCGTTCTAAGCGACAGGTCTTATATCACCTTCAATCTTCCGTGACAATTTCAAACAGTTTCGCTTGTAGATTCGCCGGTTCGGTGTCTTTTTGGGGAATTGCAATGTTGTAGTTAGTTTTATTTCGAAGTTTTCGAAGTGGAGCTAAAATTATAAAGACTGTTCAAGTAGTATTCAGTAATAAGTTGTACGAGTGCCTGTAAGTTGTAAAGTTGATTTGCTTGTTTTGTTTCCTAAATTGCATAACACAAAGCAATGGTTTTCCACTTACCTCTATGAGTTTTAAACTCTAAGTGTAATAATACCAACCAGCTGATTTGAAAGGCGCTTGAACGTTTAAAGAAGTCTATACAGCAAGCTCACTTTTACACTGGTGAAGAGAGAATTGAAGTCTAGCGTGTAGAAAGTTGATAGGCTTGTTTTTGTAAACACTAGAAACATGAAAATTTTGTCCATGGGCATGTTGTTTTCATTGCTTCAGGGCTCTTTCATTTCTTAAGACAGTACTCACTGGTTTATTTTTTACTTCCGCTTAATAACACACCCGTTTAAATCTGTTTTGTTTTTTGAAGATTAAAAAAAAATACGAATATTGCAAAATAGAAACATTTTTATTATTTTTTTCCCTTTCTGGCTGGGAAATTGAGCAGTTCGGATATAATTATACGAAATAAGCTTGGTGAACATGTTATTTCTGTGTAATGTCTGCATAAATTTATATGATAAATTCTGTCCTCTAGCTGTTTAGGATGATATATGTCGGGATGCTCAATAAAATCTTTGCATTTTCAAAGGCAGTCAAAGACTCCTCCGTCATGAATAAAACGGTATTAAAATATTCGATCTGTGATGAAACAAATCTAGACGAATATTAAACGTCCCCAACGGCGAAGAGCGTGGAGAAACGGATGTTTTCGCAGGCTACGTACATCACAGGCGGCAAGCTGACTGAGTGAAACTAGCCGGCATTGGTTTAGTTTGTAATGTCTGAGCTGCCTCCCTCTTTCGATGTTTTTTGTTCGACACTTGCAAGCCTTACCCTACCCCCGACGCTGTACACAAGAAAGCCGTGAACAGTACTCACGGAGGGAGTGAGGCGAAAGCTGTGTTTGTTTCCCAAACACTTTATGCTGTGTTTTAGTTTTCGTTTGTTATAGGACATGTCTGAGAATCGTTTCAAAGTGTCGAAGGCCGATCCTGATGGAACTACAGAATCAAAGGAAACTTACAGACGAGTCAATCTGTCAACGGATATTGAAGTAAATATCATCGAGCCATGTATGTGACACTTTTTTTTTGTGAAATGTTAACCACGTGCGATCAAAATATCTCTCATATTTTGTCACACTTCAGTTGTTCAGTGGATTTTTGTCAGACTGGCATTCTGCTGTTGTTTTTCACCGGTTTAAGACGACGGTTTGAAAAGAAAAGGGAGAAAATGAAAATGGAGTGGACTTCACATTGTTTTTTCTCGTGCTGGTAGTGTACGCGTATAAGGTTTCCTACGAATTTTTTATCCTGCAGCGCCGGAGAGATTAGGAAACAAGAGCTTCAAAGAGGTTTTGGTTCCCGGGAACGCGGGAAATCTAGCATTATATGAGGTATTTTAAAACTTTGTTGATATTGTCAATTAAATCTTGAGAGTTTTCTGGTTTAGAGCGTCTTTAACTTCATTACGCAAGTACACTGTTCATTTTATGATCCTTTCGATCTCTCTTTTGTGCAGGATGAAATTCAAAGACGACCGAGGATTTCGACGCTGCTCGAGAGTTTATCAAGATACGAAGCTGTGGCTCCTACTCAAGAAGACGATGAAGAAGGAGCTGAAGCAAAAACGACGACAGCCTCTCAGGTAGAAATGAAAATAAAAAGCCCATATTGCTTTGAACAAAGCGCAGTCTAGTGATCGCTTTGGGTACATTTCGGTCTTATGCAAATTGTTCTTTGAAAATGGCGTAAATAATAGATAAGGTTAAAAGTTCACGACGCGGCGTAGTATTAAATATAAACTAAATAAGTTTACTTAAAACTAAATAAACATTCCCGTCAAAATATTAATGTTAATTAAGTGTGAGGGTCGCAGCGAGAGCGTTCTTTTTAAGTAAATTTGTAATGAAACAAATAAGTTTAAATGAGCTTCTTCTAAACTAAAGCTTTGTTTTGTCTGTGTGACAATTGAAGGTGTCTACACTAACAGTCGTAAATAGTTTTATTTGTGTCCCTCCGTCAGTCGATCATGATTTTCTAAAACATTTCCTAATTTGCTTCTCCCAATAAATCAATAAAATTACTAGAACACTTTCATATTTTTTAGAAAAATATTGTAAATATTATTGGTAAGCTGTTTACAAATTTCATAATTTAAAATACATGTTAAGTGATGGAAAAATCCTCCTCTATTACACGCATATAATGCAGCATTGCTCCGATGTTATTCTGAATTTAAGCATTGTTAGTGAATAAAACTTAGAGACCAGACGCAGAAAGACAGCCTCTATTAATAATTAATCATTAAAGTAAGTGCAAGAAATATTTAGAGTTTAAGCCCCTATCTGCATCTGCCTAAAATTTAGTGGCCCCTTCATGGGAGTGGCCCTCTCGTACAAGAGGTCTTACTATATGGTATATAGTGCTTGCAAAAGCACCCAACTTTGTATTTTTGTGTCGTCTATAGAGATCTTTTATAAGAGGTCCCTGTGGGAGGGGGTGTACATATGTCCAGGGTTTGAGCTGTAGGATTTGATCACGGGGGGACAGTTTGTCCCCTTGGTTAAAATTTTGGGGGACATTTTTATTTTTAGATGGACAGAAATTTGTACACCCTTCTGCTGATGCAAAGGGGTTTGTCCTCTTAGATTTCCGACAAAAATAGCAGAACATCGCCTCCTTTTCATAGCGCTACCACGTGTGATCTCTTGATTTTTTCAGTTTACTTCGACCCTCATCCGTTTCTTCCTGATTAACACACTGATCTTCTTCTGTATCATTTTTCTCTGATTCACCCTGGCTTTCCTTTGGAGCGAAAAAGCTTTCTAATGTTCAAACACGTTTTCGATGTGACATGTTAATGATTGCCAGGCGCATTCACCACGCTTGGTTGAGCATGAGACGTACGTGTTCAGTAGAGCGCATGACTGAAATGTGACTTTAGAATGAACTTTAAATGTGCGATAAAATATATTTTCCAAGTTCTGTTTTAGCTTGCAATTTCTGTACTGAAATAAATCTCTTCATGTGTGCTTCCTTTTGAGCTTTTTCCCCTAAATTTTGAAGGGGACAAATTGTCCCCTTGGCCATTTTTTTAAGGGACAATTTTAATTGTCGTGCAGGATTGGCACAATGGCGCGGCCTGGCTCAAACCCTGCATATGTCCCTGGTCTGAATTTCAAAACCTGTTGTTTTTTAATTTTATATTGTTGTTTATATTCTCTCTGAGCTTTGTTGCTGTTACAATTTCGACTGATGTTTGTGTTATTTGTTGCTATTTTATCTGCCACAGTCACAGCAGTCTGTCACTTGTCAGAATTTTACCGTAAGCGAGGTGGTTGCAAATGAAAGTTCCAATGCTTATAAATTATTTTATGCAATGAATAAATAAATTTATAAAAAGAAACATTTTAATAAGCTCATTATTAAGCTACATGTGTTAGATAATATGAAACCAAACAAGAACATAAAACATAGCAGAAGTTTTATTCTCACGCTACTAAAAATAAATTGTTAATAATTTTTGTGCTTTACTTTTTGACTATAGCCAGCCAAAATGGGTACGCTTATGGGTGTGTACCTTCCTACAATCCAGAACATCTTTGGTGTAATCCTGTTTATACGCTTATCATGGATAGTGGGGGTCGCAGGAATACTACAAGCTTTCTTAATAGTCTTCATCTGCTGTTGTTGTGTAAGTAAATCACTCTAAGGCCAGAAAACAAGATTCTCCCAATTCAGTGTATAATCATACTTGTAAGTAAACAAATCAGACCCAGCTACGTGGTTGTCTGCTTTTGTTAATCACTCATACTATTACCAACAGGATTGGACTCCAATCAGTCCTTAATTGCCATTTCAAATTTTACTTGAAAATGGGTCTACATTGTCAAAGTCTGCTCCTTAAAATCTCTTTATGATTGCTAAAATTCTAGGAAACTCAAGAAAAAAAGCTCTAAACCTTGCATTATTCAGGTGCTGAGCGTTAAGTTCTTGTGTAAATGCTAAGATTTCCTAGTTGCCCAAATGGCGAAAATAAGTTGCCAAGGGCCACCTACTAGTGGCACTGCAGCAAAGCTCTGTTCTTTGTTTTCTTTTCCCTGCTCATTGTTGATACAGAAAGGGGGTAGCTATAGATGGGGGGTTAGGTGGGGGCAATATACCTGCTGACTTCTGCTAAGTCAATTGTGTGAGATTTTTCTCGTCAAAACTGGAATTTTCGATAATGTTCCAGTGACTTCTGAGGATTTCCAATGATTTTCCAAAGGCTCTGAAGCATGCCGGCAATGTCCACAGATGTCCAGGCAATCTTTGAGCTTTTCCGAAGCTATTTAAAAGGCAACAATTTTAGCTTGTTGTGATACAACTCAGGGACCCCGGCAAAGTGAACATTAACGACCTTTTTGGAATAATTTTGGGATATTGAATTTAAGTTTGGTTACTAACATGCATTAATTAAAAAACAATTTGTCTGGATTTGTGAGTAAGGCATGATAAATAATTATCACCTTGATGCGCAAGATCAATCAGTTTTGTTTGTCAAGGATAACTTTGTCCGCTAACTTGTGCAGAGTGAAGAGATCTTTCAAACCATACCAGAATGAGCACAATTCAGTCAAGGACACCAGAGAAAAAGGCAAAAAACCATCATGTAGCATTGACCTAAAAAACACTAAGAGAAAAAAGCCAATAATGCATGTAACATTGACCTGAAAATTTCCCTGAAAATTTTGTTCCACTACCTTCCTACCTTTCCTTTCATCTAATCCTAAGATCCTAAAAGCTTTCCGAAAAACTTTTCCCACCAAAATGAAGCCTGCTAAATGCGAAAAGAGAAAAAAAAATTGAGGCAAGCTAGAAAAGCGAAAAAGAGGGGAGGAGAGAACGCGAAAAGTAAAAGTCAAAAAATGTTCCTTTCTGCACATGCCCGAACTTTGGAAGCTAATATATGGCATCTGGATTAGAAGGCCACAAAGTGTACAACCTGTAGAAACGGCTTTGTGGTAAGTTTATAGCACCACAGTGTCCAGAAACCCTCAACTAGCTTCAAATCGCGTTTTTCGGCAAAATTGCCATAGGTGAATGGGTTAATATGAAAGCTAACTTTATTTTCTGTTTTTCTCCTTGATTTTAGACAATGCTGACTGCCATTTCCATGAGTGCCATAGCCACCAATGGAGTGGTTCCAGGTGCTAATTTGCTTTTCTCCCCTAATTTTGCAAATTATAAACAAGCACACAGAAGGCCATTTTCTATATATTGCCTGCAGAATGTGATCCTTCCTCTTAAGGGACACAATAGGGCCATTTATACGAGGAAAAATAAGACGCGTCTTACATAAGACGCGTCTTAAATAAGACGCGAACTTTCTGTATAAACGGCACATTTCGTCTAAAATAAGACGCGGCTTAGCTAAGTCGCGTCTTATTAGGTAAGACATGCTCGTATAAATGGTACAGTTCGCGTCTTATGTAAGACGCGTCTTATTTTTCCTCGTATAAATGGCCCTAATGTTCTAGCTTACTGATAAGATACATAAAGCAAACTGAATTAATTTTGATGAGTGGAAACTACGTTGTGTATTTGCATTGGGAGATGAGTGAGGTAGATTTGGGAAACTGTACACATCTAGATATGCCCCTGCTTTATAGTTGACTCTGGTAATGAAATTGTTGATTAATAGACCTGTGTAATCACTCATTGTAACTCCGTTTTTGTGATTGCCTTAGGTGGAGGTGCCTATTTTATGATTTCACGAGCTCTTGGCCCTGAGTTTGGAGGAGCTGTAGGGCTTCTGTTTTATCTTGGAACTACGTTTGCTTCTTCTATGTACATACTAGGTGCTATTGAGATACTTCTGGTAAGTAGTGCAGTCAAGGTTTTCTGGCTTGACCTCTTGTCTTGTAAAGATAAGGTGAATAATTATATTGCCTGTATATGAATAAACCTTCAATATAGACACTTCCAAGTCTGTGCTCTTAAGCTCCAATCCTGGGAAAACTAGGTAGTCCAGCAATTTTTTGGAAAACTAAGAATTTTTGGCACCCACTGGAAGAAGTATGTGGTAACTGTGGGTAGAAGGGTGGGGGTGGTTGTTGAAGGGTACTTGCAAGTAATACTAGGCTGATGGAAAGATAGGGATGTGCTGCTGGATGGGGTCACATGACTGGATGGACTGTAATGTCATTACGTATTTTTCAGTAGAGTTACTAGAATGGGGTCACACATTTTTGGGTTTCTAGGAGTAGTGATTCAAAAAATGTGTCAGTTTATTTTAGGTTGACTTAGTTAAAATGCTCTGTAAGGTAGATGCATTAACAGAAATCAAATTACATTTGCCCTAAAGTGACTAAGATGGGGTCTATAAGTGGCTACAGAATAGACCATAATAGGGTTGGGGTTCTGAGAAGTCTGTGACACATACCAAACAAAAATTAAACCAAGTTCCCCCCCTTCCCCCCTCCCCCCCCTGGGTGTGAGGGGTGCTATGCTAACTGACTGAAAAAAAAGTTTAAAGAACTAACTTGGTGAAGTTCAGATCCAGCCATCTAGAAATCATCTCGGTGAGTCATGTAGGAGTACTGACACTTGCTTAACCCAGCCACTTAAGTGTCTGTTCCTGTATGTGTATGTCCAAAATGACCAGAACTCTGTGGTTTAGGTCCATGTACTTTGTACGGAGTTTTTACTTTTAGCCTAAGAATCTTTGTTTGTTGTTCTATAGATATTCTTTTTTTTTTCAGACATACATGGCACCGTCAATGTCTTTATTTGGAGATGTAAGATCAGGAGGTGGAGCCACATCACCTGTAATGCTAAATAACATGCGTGTTTATGGCTCCATTCTCCTTGTTTTACTTGTCGGAGTGGTTTTTATTGGAGTCAAGTATGTCAACAAGTGTGCATCTCTTTTTCTGGCCTGTGTTTTGTTCTCGATTCTGGCCATTTATCTTGGGTTCTTTTCGGCTCAAGCAAGAGAAATGCCAAGGTAATACTAACGTTGCATTGCATCGTAATTATAACTTGTTTCAAGTTTATTAGAGGAACTTTTTTTTTCTTGGCTGGGCTGACAGACCTAGATGTTCCTTGGCAAAATATTCTCTTTGTTGTTTCAAATACAACTTTGTTTCTACGCATAAAACAAATATTTATTGCTTTGGGGCCAAAATTTGATCATCTAGTTTGCTCTTGAAGTGCATTCAGCTAGAAACTCAGTGTCACTTTGACACATTAACAAGTGTTCTGTTCATCTCTAAGTTCTATGACAGGAGTCTGGATCGATCCCAAAGTGTGACCATTGCTTAAAAAAGATAGCTTTATGATTAACGCTTTCCTTATTAGATGCTGTTTAATAACACAGTTTGCACGAGAATATAGTTTATTTAGTTTCTCTGCAAAGACAAAAATATAAAGCTACACAAAAGTGTACAGTAGTCATAAAATACATTGAAAGATATAAATAGATAATAATCATTGTGATCCCCACTGACTCCATTAATTTTTTTTTCCTCTCTTCTTCCTAGAATTTGCTTGTTAGGTTCCAAGTTGTTAGCCAGTACCAGTTATCATGAATGTTCAAGAAATGACACATTGCTCAGTCAGGCGTATGGAAATGATGAACAGTTCTGGCAAAACAATCCACTGTCTTATGTGAATGGAGTTCCTGGAATCACCAGTGATTCTTTTGTGGGTGAGTACCTTACAAAAATAAACCGTGACTTCAAAAAGGGGCCAGAAATTAAAGAGAACATAACCTGCAAGGACTACAGACTTATTAGGGACCTTACGAAACTACGACGGCGACGGCAAAGGGAACGTCTATTAAAGCGCAATTGTTGCTATGAGTAAAACAACAACTCTGCGCTTGCCACACGCTTTTTCGTTCATTTCTTTGCCGTCCTTGCACAACTGCAATGTGAAATGAACAAATTTCAAGTTGACTTGAGAAAGGGAGCGGCGAGGAACGCGGTCCCCTCTCTTCAGTTCCAGACTTGGCATAAGGGAGAAAAAGTTTCAAAGGATGGGTAGTCTCTATTTTTCAGTGACGTTTTCATTGGCGTCGCCGTTGTGGGATTTAGTATTATTTACTGGCGTGAACCCAAGGGGAGGGGCGGGGGGGAATACTCAAGAAAGTTTTATATGGCAAGACTCCTCCCCAAGGTCCAACCCCTTACCCTAAGGCTTTTATCCGTATATACCAATTTTGACAGAAGATGTACCCCTTTCGTTTATGAACTGTAATAACAAAACAGCAAAGAATAAAGACTCGCCTATTCCAGATATTTCGAACGGACAATTTCGTTTTTCTTCGAGGTACAGTTCATTGGTTTTTGTTAAACAGCAACATTTGGATACCGTCATAAATATAAAAGTCCCTTTATTATACCCTCTATTGACAAATGGTGCCCCTTTCACATACCTTGTTTAGGCCGTTATAGGCAGCACTCACTTGGGACATAAAGATCATTATTCTCAAGTCTTACAATTTTGCTGGCCCTCTGTATAAAACACTTACTTTCAGGCATGGTCTGTCGAGGCATTTTTTTAAAAAAATTATATTTATCATTAGGGAGCTTTAGATTTAAGAACGAGAACAAGTACGAGTACGAGATTTAACTTAAAGTTTTTGCTTGTGTTCTTAAAAAAGGACACCCCGGAAAGCTTCATATTACTTTTTTTTCACCCAAAACTTTAGTGCGGTTATTTACACTGACGGAGGTTAAGCCCTCTCCCGATAGCAAAATGATAAAACTGCTTATTTTTGATATCTTGTCCCCGCCACTATGACATTCTCGCTAAAATTGCAGTAGAATGACGACGGTTACCGCATTTTCTCGCCAAAATGACGCTGGTTCACGCTTGAGCAATACTCAGATTGAGAGAATCTCCTACTCATAGTCATCCTCGTCTCAGAGTCTAAAGCTCCCCAAACCCCTAATTACCTGGTAGTCAACACAAAGTTGGCATTGATTAAACAAGGACTTTGATCTTTAAATTAATGCCAACTTTGTGTGAATTGCCATAGTGAGTACTCAACGTACATAAATTTATCTGGGATTCAATCAAAGATTATGTTTCTGTAAAAGAGACTCATTCTGTGAGTGAATTGAGATGGGGAGTTTCTCTTTATCACCTTGAAGCCGGTTTGGAGTCATGGGTGGCCATTTTATATTGTATGCAAAGAGTAAATTTTGAGGATCTACGATAGATGGAAAAAAGGAAGAGAGGAAAGAGGTAAATTGTATGCAAAAGAGGCAGTCCGGAACTTTAAATTAGTTCTTTTCTGCAGTAGTCTAGTCATACCCATGGTCTTTTGCTGCTGGAGTTCAGGTGACCCAAATATTACTCTAGAATTGAAAAGAGCATTCCTGGTCAGATTAGTAACTGGCCAAGTTCAAGGCTTATGACATTTACAAATGAGTTTTAATGAAGATGTGACTGTTGCCCATTCTTGCTGCGCCAAAAAGAAAACAAAAACAAAACAAAACAAAAACAACCTTTTCCCTCCCAATTAATTACTGCGACCATTTTGCTTACCTTTGCATGCTCGTTTCTAAATTCGAGAGTTGTTTCAGTGATATCTGATAATAGGAAGTTGAGATGAATAAAAAAAAATGATGACTTAAGCTGCAATTGACCTATCGCAACAAAATTTCACTCTTTGTCACGGCAGAAAAAACTAAATGTTGTGTCCATTTTTTGTGATCAGCATATAATAATTTATTTGCATTGCTTATAGATAACTGGAATAGTAAGTATCTGAAAAAAGACGAGGTTTCGCCCGGAGTAGAGGCTGGTGCATATGAAGGAGAAGTGAGGTCTGATGTCACAACCTCATTCTTTATTCTCTTGGCAATTTTCTTCCCTTCTGTTACTGGTAGGTAATTGCACAATTTTAGGTCTCCTAAACGTTTTGTACAGTGTCTAACTCCAGCATTATTGATTTTTACGGTAATGGAGCGATTTCATATGTATGACTTGAGTGCAATTATGGCAGATTTATTTACAGTGTAATGATTTATAGGTAGTTTGTCCGTGTTACGGACGAGTGCAGTCAGCAAATGACGTAACACAAAAAGTTGAAAAGACACTCAACAATACCAACACCACAACACAAAAGCGAGTCACAATGGTTTCCGCAACAGCAATAAAGACCCGATTTATCTAACGACACCTTCAAAATTTCCTCTTGTCTTTGTTGTCTAGTGCAATTTGGGCCAGTTGTAGGCTCGTTTTCAGGAAGTGGAATTTTTCTGGGAATAGAGAGGAGAAGTGTGACGTCACGTTACCATGGTAGCAAAATTTTTAGATCACAACAAAAGGGAGCTTAGGCAACAACGACAGCGACGGCAACGAGAACGGCAAAAAAAGCAATAAGTCTATATTAGGAAAACAACAACTTTGCACGTGCATCGAGCTTTTTGCATATTTTTTAGCCATCGTTGCATGACTGCGACATGAAACGTCCTAATTTCACGCGCCCGCTTTACGGAGTAGGAGAACATAATGCAAAAAGTTTCTTTTTCGCTTTCTAAACTCAGGTATGGTGCGTTCGGATTCAATCCAGAACATTTCGCTAATATTTGACAAAATCGATGAAGTTTGAAACAGTGCGAATTTACTTTTTTAAGTAAATTTTTGGTTTGTTGTCATCCAAAAATTTTGCTACCATGACAACGTGACGTAATGACTTCTCCTTTCTATTGCGTGCTAGCTAAATTCCTAACTTGCAACTTTCAGCCGAACCAGTTTCTTACTCGCGGGTTTTTACCGTGTACACCTGTATGTAGACATGTATGATTTTGTTGTTCTAAAGGGATAATGGCAGGCTCAAATAGATCTGGTGACTTAAGAGACGCACAGCTGTCTATTCCCAAGGGAACAATAGCGGCAATTGCAACCACTTCTGTGGTCTGTATCCTTTTATGTCCTTGTTAAAGACAGTACTGTTTGCTCTGAGAAATTATCGGGAGTGGCCTAGGTTTCTTAACTTTCAGACCAGCTGAACCCAAAGGACTAGCAAGAGTTATTGTTGTACTTGTGAGGTGATTGTTTCTCATATCCCTCGGGCACTGCGATCCAGAATACTTGTGTTTTGTTATGATCTTCTCCGTTAAGAACTACATGTACTTCTACAGAAATCGTGATCTCAAAGGTCTCTACCTAAAAAATCAAAAAATACTGTTGCACAAAGTTGTGAACGTAACCTAAATCCAAGCATCAAAGGGTGACTAGTCATTGAACCGTAGGACAAAGTCTCCCATCTAAAACTACCTTAACTATAGCTTATTACTATAGCTCTCCCCTTGGTGGTTAATACTTTACCAGTAACTTTCCTTCGAGATGCGTATGCATATCCGCAGTTTGCGTGATGACATATCTTATAACTTAATTTGTTGATGACTCATACTCAGTCTGTAAATCTTTCTGGCCTGTTGGATGTTACACAGACCTTAACAAAGGTTCAGATCTCACATCAGTGCTGCTGTTTGGTGCAACAGTCAATGGAGACCTGCTAAGAGACAAGTACGTACGATGCTCTGCACTTCAATTACCGGCCCAGATTAAAAAAAAATCCAGACTTTTGCACAACAAAATACTAAAACTAAACACAACCTTTTGTAGATTTGGTCGCAGTATTGGCAGTGTCCTGGTTGTGGCTGAGATTGCCTGGCCTCCTACAAAATGGGTGATTCTTATAGGTTCACTTCTGTCTACTGTGGGTGCAGGGATGCAGAGTTTAACTGGGTGAGTATCATCGCGTTGGTTATTTATGCTACTGTAGTAACAACGGCATGGGTTACCGGCCGTTTCGCTACAAAGCCATTTCGCTGCCTATAAAAGTACGGTTTCGCAGCAAAGTCTTTCCGCATCAGTTTGGAAAACATACAAAAAATGGCGATGTTTTGAAAGATGTATAAGCTTAAGTTTTTCTTAGCCATGACGTTTTTGCAAACTTAATGGCTTTTGAAAGAGCCGTTAGTTCCGCGTTACCCTCAATGCACGACATCAAACTAATCAAGTCCGAGACTTCAGGATTTTCTTGGCGTGGCTTATGTGTAAGATTGCAAACATTTTATATTGCCTGTCAATGGGTTCGTGTAGTTTCTTAGTCTTGCAGATGTTGTGACCGGCACTAAATGATACAATAGAAAAATTGAATAGATACTTAACTAGACTGACAAATATACCACAACACCGTTTGGCTTCAATTTCATGGTGTTTACGTGAAAGAAAACTAAATGTTCCTCAGTCTAACTGTATTTCGGGCCGGCTTTAGTGCTCACAGTTGTATGAGGTAGTGTTTGTTACCATGATTGTATGTTTTGACGAACACTAGACGATGAATTTTCCTTTCTCTATTTTAACTTTTACGAAATCAACTGCAGGAAAATTCGCCTACATTTGACAAATTGAGGGAGGCTAAAGTTTGAGTGAACATAAATACACTTTTTGCCCTCATCGTCGTAGTTGCTTCAGCTCTCTTTTGTGTCATTAGGTTTTTAAAAAGATGTTTCAGGTTTTTAACCATTAATTTCGGCACTGATTTTTACAGGGCACCTCGTCTGCTACAGGCCATAGCTAGAGACAATCTGATTCCGTTTCTGAACATATTCAGTTATGGCTCCAAGTCAGGTGAACCCACACGAGCCTTGATGCTTACAGCATGTATTGCCGAGATTGGAATATTGATTGCCAACTTGGACTCAGTCGCGCCTATCATAACCATGTGCGTTTTTCTCTTTATTCCTTCCTCTATTCGCCACTTTGAGGTTGCGTGGGGGACCGGGTCGACATGGTTGTCAAAGTGCATTGTGGGACTTTTTTTGGGGGACGAATTTGCCGCCATGTTGAAAATGCTTCTCCCAAAACAGTCCAACAATGCACTTTGACAACCTCGATCCGGTCTCCCGGGCAACTTCAAAATGGTGATTTGTTATCAGCCTCGGTTCCCACGAAGAATGGAATGCAAAAAACCCCCTCCATAGCACCTCAAAAATACAGAGTAAACTACAGGAAAACCTAGCGGATTTTACTAAGAAAATCGAGAGATTAAGGGTCACGTTTACGACAAACGGCAGATTTAAGTTGAGAATTTCTCAGAATAGAAATAAGCAGATAAAAACGGTCCAGAACATTTCTTATGAATAAAACTGGCGTGATAGTACTTATTTTTGAGTAGA
>OZ037776.1:14489503-14617003 GCA_964035525.1 Porites cylindrica | reverse complement strand
GCAAAAAGAAATGGGCCAAAATCCAGCCATCTTGACCCCGCTCTTGGTCAATAACGCAAGTATCTCACCGTGGCAAACCTGGAAGATTTTTTTAATTTGTATAATGTTGAATCATCTGCTATTTGCAGCGCAAAGATCGAGTGGGGAGACGGATTTAGAGGACTGGCCCTGAGTGCTGCCAGATACAGTCTACTGAGGCTGGAGGAAGGTCCACCCCACACTAAGAACTGGAGGTACGTAACTCATCTTCCTAACAAACTCATTTAAAGACAAAGAGGGCGAGGAGAATATTTGCAAAAGAAGAACAGGAATAGAGCGTAAAGCACTTCTATTTTTAACAGTAATGAAAATGACTGGCCATCTTAAACGTTGCAGAGTAATTATTATTTGCTGGGTTAATTTCTTTAATTTCGACTTAACATCACTCGCTGATAACCGTGAGGTAACGGTGCTGCGTTAGGTAATTTAGGAAACATAATAATAGCTAATAATCAGTTGCCGCTTAAAAATAATGAAACAAACATCTAACGAACACAACAAATACAACAGAAGGTTGGAAGATGAACAAAACTGAAGAAGATTTCAACGGATTGCGGGCGTTGTTTAAACTGTTCAGCTTTTAAGCTAACAGTATTTCAGGGTGGACCCCTGTTGTTTGTTATTTCGAAGGAGATACGTGTTTCTCACCAAGCTGTTATTTCAGTTTTCATTTGGAAGAAAATTTTTCGCTGTTCTTGATTATCATTGCTAGTCATTAGCCACGAAAAAAGGAAACAAAACCAAACAACAACATCAAAATGGACTAAGCTGCTGTGACAGAATCCTTTAAAGGCAAACGAAATGTCTAGGTTTTTCCACCGGCTGTAGTCACCAGTAAAGAACAATAGAAAATGTATACCTAAACATACTGTGGTGTTTTTATTGTTTCTTTGCAGACCTCAGATTCTTGTGCTGTGTGCCTTGAAAAAGAACTATGAACCAGAGTCAAGGCGCTTGTTGAGCCTGGCTAGTCAACTAAAACATGGTTAGTATTTTTCTTCGGATTGTTATTTCTTCTTTTTCTTGCTTGGTGGGTTATTTTTTTCTGTGCGCAAATAATTTTCAACTATTAGCTTGACCAACAACTAGGGTACGGGGTGCTACCAGAGTCAAATGAAAAATGAAACCAAACTTCCAAATTTACAGTCTGTCGGTGAAATTATAGGAAACGAATGATGAAGAATCTTTATTTCAGTGGTCACTCCAATGATTTTATCCACAGGGTCAAAAGTTAGAACTAAATACTAAATGAATAGTATCATTTGAAATTACTGCGAAACAGGTTTCATAATACAATACAATACTTTATTCAAGAGATAAAAAAAACAAAATATCTCCTCTCGAAAGGGTATGTCTAGAGGTTTTGAATGGTCACATCCCAGGGATGAAAAATTTAGAACTTGATACTAATTAAACAGTACCATATAAAAGTACTGCTGAAGAGGTTTCAGTTTGAGAGGTCACACCATAGGACTTCATCCACAGACTAAAAAGTTAGAAATACGTACTAAAAAATAGTACCATGTGAAAGTACTGCTGAAGAGCTTTCATTTGAATGGTAACACCATAGGGTTTTCATCCACAGACTCAAAGGAGAAGTCGCAAACTAACAGAGAACAATCTTGCTTTGCAGGGCGTGGTCTTACTATAGTAGGCTCCATTTTGGAAGGAGATTTTAACGAAAGAGCTGAAGATGTAGCTTTAGCTAAAGAGGTAAAGGACAACTGTAAGTTTAGTTTAGGTGCTGCGCTGGTCGCGAATAATAACCGCAGCGATAAGTTCGAATCAATTTTGATGATACCTCTGAGGTCAGCCACAGCGGTTGTTTTGGGAGGTACTCTTAAGTTTAAGCTTTTAAAATGCATTTGGCTCTTGGCAGGTTTAGCTCACAAGAGTAGAATACTATTTGGAAGAAATCAAATATTTCAAAATGCTGTTATGGTACATTTTTCCCTTTAGTGTATTCCTTTTAGTTTCAACACAAGGAGCCAGTAATTACAACGTTATAACGGACTAAGTTTTTACATTTGTCCAACCCTCACAACTAAACATTATTGAAGTTGCTGTCACTGCGCTACATGTAACAGCTGCAAAAAAGCTTATAGTCTAGAAAACAGTGGCTTCGTGCACATGTGTATGGTATGTCGTAGCCATGACCGTGGTTGATGTTTAATCTTACAGGTGTTAAAAGACTGCATGAAGGAAGAAAAAGTTAAAGGATTTATGAAGGTCTTAGTAGCCTCAAAAGCTGCAGAGGGAATATCATTTTTGTGAGCCTTTATATTTTTTGTAGCTTATTGATTGAAGTGCAGGCCCTATGACTGGATTTATCACTGCCCAGTGGATAAGAATGCATATCACTACGCTTTTCACAAACATGCGAACTATAAAGTTCAAAAGCTGCCTTCACAATTGCGTTTTTCGCTGCCGTCAATCATAATTACGATCACAAGCAACGAACCTGGAAACACGGAAACACACAAAACGGATCAAAATCCACCAATTGCAAATCAAAAACCATGACCTTTTGAACCCGTTGAAAGAAATTTTTAAGATGATTGACGGCAGCGAAAAACGTTATCGCTTAATCTTTAACAATGGAACGTTTAGAAAAATGTCAACAATAGAAATAAAAATATAAGTCACATTGCGCAAACATCGATCCAAAAATATTTTTCATATGCGCATTACATACATTTCTGGTACAAATTCTGGTTATACAAAAAAAGGTCCGAGATAAGCGACAATTCTAGCACGTAGTAATACGCAAGCTTAGCAGTTGAGAAGTAGACCCCGCTTAAATAACCCGAGTCAGGTCGTTAAACTCCTTTAGTATACAAGGAGGATCTGGTGTTGGTATAGAGAAGGAGATAGAGGGGGAATCACTGTTGGTTGATAGTTGATCTAATCTCGACTCCATGAATTCTTTTTAACCCTCACTATTGTTTTAGAGCCCAGAGTTCGGGTCTCGGAGGCCTGGAACCTAACACATTGATGATCAACTGGCCTGAGAATTGGCGGGAAACAGAACAGTGGAGAAGTTTTGTTCGTAAGTGAAGAATTGTACTGACTCATACCCTTAAGGGCCCGTTTACATGGAGGTTGGGGACCCCAGATAGGTGAGGTAAAATGTGGCGGCTCACCCCACCTGTCATGTAAAAGTGATAAAATTGAAGTTAGAGATTATATATACAGGCGGGTTACCCCACCTAAGCGGGTTACCTCACCTACCTGGGTTCCCTCACCTCCATGTAAACATGCCCTAAGAACTAGCCCATGTAACGGGAGGAATAGACCTCTTTAACTTGTATATTTTGTTTTCCTAATAGAGGTCCCATTATGCGTAGTTATGCACGTGAGTAAGACGAAATTTGAAAAAAAATCTTCTCTAGATTATTATCACATGACCTGTATTGGGAAAGCAAAACATACAAGCTGAAGAGGTCTATTGGGATTATTCGGGTGAGGGTTTTTACCTGTCTGCCAGATAACCCCGATACGAAAAATATTCCATTATTTGTATGTTTGACCTTTTCTTTCCGACACGAAAGGCTATCCGGTAAAGTACGAATACTAGCGGCACAAAACTGGAAAGAGTCGTTCACACACATCGAACATCGTGCTGAACCAGTTGGCCAAGAGGGTTTGGTAAACTGAATACCAGTCCTCGCTCCTGAATATTTACTTCCGTCTCAGTGGATTTCAGTCCTAGCTCCTACTTTTCACTTCCGCCACGGTCCGAATACCTGTTCACCCTGCGCCAAACTGTGGCACAGAACCTATCCGAAATGTGATTCTCCACTTTAGAGATCGGCGCAGCACAGCTTCGCTCCGTCACAGAAATCGCGCCAAAATCACTGCTCTTATGTGAACAGAAGCCTTATCTGGTATGATTTTCGTGCCCTCGCAAGAGCTATCCTGTGTAATGAGAACTTTATTTTCTTCCTTTTTATTTCTTGTCAGATACCATCCGCTGCATTTCCAAAGGTCAGGAAGCGCTGCTCGTGTCCCGTAAGATAGACGCGTTTCCAAGCAACACAGATCGCTTAGAAGGCAATGTGGACGTTTGGTGGATCGTACATGACGGCGGCCTCATGATTCTACTGCTTTTCCTTCTAAAACAGCATAAAGTTTGGAAGAAGTGCAACCTCAGAATATTCACAGTGGCTCGTATCCTGATGATACTGATGTTAAAGTAGTAGATTTGCTTAGATTCGAGAACGAGGAAGACTACGAGGACGAGATTTAACTTTAAGTTTTTTTGCGTATTCTCAAAAAATCGACTACCCGCAAAGCTTAATTCTACTTTTTTTCCAGTGAACAGAGCACGGTTTTGATTGTAGGAGATTAAGCGCCCTTTCGAGCGCAAAATGATAAAAACAGTCTAGCATTTGATACATTTTTATTCCCACTACGACAATCTCGCTATAAAAACTCATACTAAAATGACGACGGCGCCAAAATGACCCTTTTTCACGCGGGCGCACCACTTAGTATTGAGGAAATCTGGTACTCGTAGTCGTCCTCGTTTTAGATCCTTAAGATCTCTAAAATAACAATGCAATATCTTACAGAAAATAACACTTATTGTGGGGACCCATGACGGTAATAGCAAATTTGTAGTGCTTGTAGCACTCCTTGGCACTGCCTAGAGTAGTATGATGATTATTATAGCCAGAGTTACCTAACAGATTTGGTGGCTTAAGATTTAGGACTTCGTTGAATTGTGAAAGAATTTATGTCTTGTTTTCATGATAATAATAATAATAATAATAATAATAATAATAATAATAATAATAATAATAATAATAAACTGAAGTCAAATAATATATTAATAATAGTAGTAATAATAATGATAATTAAATTAGTAACAAGTTTGAAGAGGGTTGACGCTTTGTTTGCAATAACCTCTCCCTTCGTGTGGCTCTGTAACAAATAAAACGCGCTGATTACGTTTAAGAGCAACACTAGTCGTATTTAAATCTGAGTTTCTCTTGACTAAGCTGAAAACAGAGCTCGAAGACAACAGTATTCAAATGAAGAAAGACCTGGAGTCCTTCATGTACCAGCTCAGGATCAAAGCTCAAGTGGAAGTTATCGAAATGGTGAGTGGTATATCTTCAGACGTGTCGTCCGGATAAAACAAGCAAATTAGGAACACGTAGACGTTCTTCGAGGGTGTGAAACGCAGACAGGCAAGCGCGGAAAGCGCATGCAAGGCAAGCGCGGGAAATCGCGGCATGGCAGACAGGCGACCTCGTTCCCAGGCTCTCCCTTCTTTCCATCCGGGCGATACGAAGCTGTTTTTTTTATCTAAGGAAACAATAGATGAATGACCCAAATAATGTCTCTAGCCCTTAAATTAACCTTCGACCCTTTCTGCCTCAAGTCCTGCTCCCTGGAATGAGAGAGAGACGAGAGAGACGAGAAGAAGAGATTGAGAGAAAGTTTGCAATATGTATTCGTTTTCATGCGATTGGTTTTGAACTTTTCGCGATGTTTTTTTGCCAGTCTTAAAGTTTTGAAAAGTGCAATCTACTAAAAACTACTGACCTTAAAAGACAGGAAACGCGACAAAGTTTTCCAAGATTTCGAAACAATGACATCCGCAAGTTACTTGGAGCCGGCAATGAGCAAGTCATGAGTAGTTTTCATTTTATTAGTTGCTTTATAAAGCAGTGCGAATGTAGTTAATCCGTCGTAATCAAAGTTTGTTTGTTTGTTTGTTTGTTTGTTTTCTCTTAAATGATTTTAGATGGACCAAGATATCTCAGAATACACTTATGAACGCACGCTGTTAATGGAACAGAGACACCAGATGCTAAAAGAAATGCAACTGTCGAGAAAAGAAAGCAGACGGGAAATACAAGACGTAGTAGAACATTCTTACAGAAGAAGGTCACTCTCCCGCCGAAGGTCTCAGTCCGATCACAAATATGACACGAAAGCGGATTACACGATTAATCCCGACGAGGGCTCGACAATTCCCGACCCGATTGCACCCGACAAGCGCGGTCAAAGTGCCGACAAGAACCGTGTAATGAGTGATTCAGGAGAGTCTGATGTTGATCATAGTAAAGCGAACGATGGGTACACTACCCCTACTAAGAACGAAGTTACGATGGGTAGCATCAAAGGAGATGAACTTGTAGATAAAAACTCGCACAGTAGTAAAATAACAGAGGACAGTATTGATGCAGGTACAGTCTGCGGCAGAAGCAGAGTTGATGGACAAGAAAGCGGGTTGAGAGGAACGCCGTAAGTATTTCGTATTCTCTGTTCTAACTAGTTAGCACTATGCAGCGATTTTGTCTTCCCCGGTAGAGTATACCGTATTTTCTCGAATAAGCGCCAGGGGGCTTATTTCAAATTTCAGCTAAAAGGATGGGTGCTTATTCGTTTATTCGAGGGGCGCTTATTACGTTTTCCATTGAACGAAGTAGAGAATTGTCTAGTTGTTCCTGGGAAGTTACGGCATTTATCAAGAGCGCGGCATTAGGGCTAAAAATAGAAGAAGAGATAACGTACGTGAGAAAAACTCTGCAAGTAATAGGATGTAGAAATAAAAAAAAATTCTTTTCTCCTTTACTGATTCCGCTGTAGACGAAGCCTTAAAAATTAAAATAAATTGGCAATAGAAGCTGTATTTCTTGTATTCCTGCTATTTAAAAAAATGAGGGGAGGGGAGGTTGCTTATAATTATTTGATAATATGGCCTTGGAATGAGCGCTCATTTGAGGGAGGGCGCTTATTATAGCGTGGGTGCTCATTCGAGGAAATATGGTATATGGCGAAAAGATTCCATGTTGCTGTTTGTCGATTAATGCAGACTACTAAATACTTTCAATAAATCTCTTTGTTTGTATGTCATTAGAAAGGAGAAAAACCTTCGACGCATGAATACAGCTGTAAAGTTAAATCAGCTTGTGAAAGACAGATCAAAAGGAACTCAGCTGCTCGTCATCAATCTCCCAGGACCTCCATCAGACGAGAACGACTGGCAACACTGTATCCTTTTTAATCCCTTGGTGGCAACGGTTAGTGAAACGTCTTAATGAGTCACTTGCGATAGTGAGGGAAGATGAGTTATTCCTTCGACAGACTAAAACTAACTTTCCATGGGATGGAGGGTAGGTGATCGTAAATACTTTTTCTATTTAATTCTCGGGGAAAGTGTACGACCGGCCACGCTCTATCTTAAACTCATGGGGTGGAGGGCTGTCTGGTTTACTCTAAGAAACTTTAAATCATCTTTTTATTTCGATGCGTAAGACGCCGTAGTATGTGAACTGGCCCGTGAATCGGGTGGGGCCAGGCGAAAAGGTCCTGGAGAGGGAGAATTCAGGAGAGAGAAAAGGGGCGGACAGGCTCCCTTACTCCTCCCCCCTCCCTTTCTTGCCTTTTCTTCTCTCCTCTCCTGCCCTATTAGACACTAGAGAACTTTTTGACTGAAAAAAACAAAACAAAACAAAAAGCAGCTCCCACGTGCTTTTTGTAAACATTGGTCTCTGGTTCTTATTCACCCGTTGGCAACTGTAAATATACCACTTCCCTCTGTTTTAGTAAAAGGTGTATCGGCCTTACATCAATAGCGCTCTTATTAATCTCTTCCCCAAATCCTCTCTTCGTCCGTAGGCTTGGATATGGAAGATGTCCCTTCCGCCTAACCGTTGTAGAATTAGGTACGAAATTGTTTATAAAAAGAGCGCAGCGTGGATTGTTACAATGCCTTACCGTCTTATGGAATGATAACCCTTATCTTGACTGAAAATCAAAGGGAATATGTCCGTCAATTAGTCTTAGTTTTCATTCTTGACTCGAAACAACAGATATGGAGTTCTTGGATGAGCTAACGGAAGGACTGGATCGAGTATTAATGGTGCGAGGAGGGGGGCGGGAAGTCATAACGATTTACTCATGACGTCATCTAAAACTTCCTTGGTTCGAGAAGGTCACCATGGGAGAAATTGTTTTCGTCGCTTATGTTTATGTTTATAAAGAAGCTGAAGGATCAAAGGTTATTTATTTTTGCTTAGTTTACCGGCATAATACGTCGATTTGCAGTGATTTATCACGTCCATGAACTGTTTTTACGGGCATTTAAATTTCATACTTATTTATTAAGTGATTAACGAGAATAAAAAGGTTAAACGTTGCGATATCATCAGTTTCCTTTTCCGCGTCCTTTCTTACCTCACCAAACTCTTCTTGTTCAGGTCTCTTCTCTTCCAAGTTCTTTCACGTATTCACGATAAGTTATTGATATAGATTACGGACGAAATAGATCACAAAAGCAGAGACGCACGTTACTTAACATTTAACCCTGAACAGACAGGATTTCGTGTGAACATGGTTCGTACAATCTTGAAAAGGTCTTGAATGTTACTAGTCGTTGAATGTTACTAGTCTTTGAATTCGGTTTAGGTCCTTGAAAAGTAAGTGATTTCTTTATTAGGTACTGAATCTTGAAAAGTCCTCTAAAGTCACAACCTTGGCTACGCCAGACACCTTTTTCTGTAAAATAAGATTATTTTGTAAGTTGGGATTGGGAAAATTACATTTTTCCCAAAAGTGACTAAGATGGGGTCTATATTTGGCCACAGAATTGACTATAATGGGGAAGGGGTTTTGAGAGGCCAGCAGCACATACCCAGCAAACATTAACCCAAGTACCCCCTCCCCCAGGTGGGTACCCCGGCATTACGGTCAAGAACACTTCACAGTTATTTTAGAAATGACCGTAAATGAAACGAAAGTGAAGGTTCTCTATATTTGCATTTTCCTGTTATTTCAGTCATCTCGGCAATGATAGGGCTAGTTTGACTCAAGAAATTCAAGACTTCCCCTTGCACTGAAGCCGGTGCTACTTCCCTGTACTTGTTTGTAATCAACACCGATTTACATTAATGTTCAGGTTACAGTTCAGTAGTAAAGCGACGAGCGACGTGACCTTTTTTTAAGCTTCATCTTAAGTCCCAGCCTTCAAAGACTGATTTTATCGACGTTGTCAGTTATTACTCCTTTTCATTCTCTTGATAAACTGTTACACGAAGAACAGCAGAGATACGAGACCTGAGAGTTCCAAAGAGAAGCAGACAAAGGATTGCAGAAACCCCATGACGGTCGACACCCAAAAGAAAGTTTGGGTAGTGGTGTGCCGCCGAGGCCTTCAAACCCTGATCCTGTTTAAGACAAACGTCGTTCATTTCGTTACCTTGTTTAAGACAAATAGACTTAATTTCATGACCCTGACTCATTTCTTTTCGCACAGAATTAGGTAAGTTTTTAAATTAACATCATGGAATGATAATAGAAACTAAAAAAAAAACATTGTTGGTACCATACATGTAGATCACTTGTCGCCAAGGTTCACACTCCTCTGAAACGCTTCCATCCAAAAAGACAATTTGTTCATAATGCTATTAGAAAAATTAGTGAAATTATATACCCTGCTTGAATATGAATACCATGGCTTGTTCAGCGTCACATACCCATCTTGGCCAAATAATGGAGTCCCCCCCTCCCAGGGGGGGGGGGGGGGGGCAGAAAACTAGACGCACTATTTCCTCGTTCTTGTCAAATAACTTTTCCAAATACATCTCTAAAATAGTCATGACTTCCTCTAGCGCTGGAGAGACTGTTATTTATCACTTACACTAGCGTTCAGCTAGTTACAATCAACGGAGCAGAGGCAATTATAAAGTACAGTCCTTTTCCCTTCGTCCCAGTTCTTAGTTTTCACATAACAGGCCGGTTTGAATTAATAGACTCTGGAAGACATTGCTGCTTTTCTGTTTTGTTGATTAAGTCTTACACCACGGAAAGCACTAGAGACATGGGACATGAGAGGGAAGAAAAAAGGCAGACGAACAAGGGAAAAAAACTGGACAGATTGCTTTCTACGTCAAGCTTGCTGTTGTCTGTTCTTTGTTGTATCGCAATAATTCGCGTGGAACTCAGAACACAAGAACATCATCGATTAATATCACACTCTACCTCTGGAACATTCCGAGACGAAATGGAAACAGAAATCCTTCGAAAAGTTCAGCTGGAGTACGGAAGATGGCGAGAAGCCATAGTCAGCCATTTGGAAGGTGAATGGCAGAAGACGAGAAGTGAGTTGTGTTACTCTTTTATTTGCCATAAGTATATCAGCGCGGGTTGTCACGCCCGGAGGGTTGATTTATAAGTTCCTTTACCTAAGTATTTGAATTTTTACTGGTAATTGCTACCTTGCAGAGAACAAGTACATCCAGTTCAGATCTCCATTATACCGCACAGTTCCGGAAGTAACGACCCTCGTTACTCAGTTCGGATTTGGCATCCTTTTTCTATCGCTACTTTCAGGAGGCCGCTACTTTCGGGAAGCTAAAATGTGTATCGTACATGCAGTGTACATGGGCCGTACGAAGTTACGATTATAATAATATCGCGACAATTGTGAAAGCATCCACACTTTTTATTTGGAGAAACGTATTTCATGTTATTGCTTAATTTTTAAAGAAATGTTCAAAAGAATTCAGTTTGATTACAGTGTGGGTATTCACAGACGAAAGAAAGGCTTTTTGAAAAACAAAAGATGTCATGTCCCTTTTGAGTTACATGAACGAGTGTCAAAGATCATTTTAATCGTAAAAACATAAATCTCGGATTAGTTTCGTAAAGCTTGTTTTAACGATAATTTCCCTTAATTCTAGCAAGAAAGGAGATCACTTTTGAAGTCGCTACTTTCGGAGGGTCGCTAGCGACTTTTGGTATTTGCTAACACCTGTAAAATTTTATCGCTACTTTCGAAGGGTCGCTACTTTCGGATTGTCGTTACTTTAGGAACTTTACGGTAATGCTCTTAAAAATTTGTTTCCCGGCAAGTGTACATAGAAACGAAAAGAAAACATAGATAATACATGGTCCGTATTAACCCTTTGATTGACTTCCACCCCGGTGGTGGGGGGTGGGGGGAGGGGGGGGGGGGGCTGGGGCACTCCCTTATATGGCCTATACTGGAATGTGCCGCTGAACAGGGTATGGTTTTTGACCTCTCTGTCCTAAACAGGGTATATAATTTTGTTCAAGTCTCTCCTAAACAGGGTATGTATTTTAGGATTTTTTTTGTCCTCAACAGGGTCTGGGTTTCAAACCGTCAGCGGCTCACCTACACCCAAATATTGGCCCAGTAGCCCCCCGGGACTTCGACAGCACGCAAACTAATTTGTAAGAAATTTTGATGTTTATATTTGTGGGTAATTGATGCAGGGCTGAACCTTTGATCTGAAGGACCTTTTTACACTACCAGGTGCGCCAATGTTTATAATTGACTTTCTGAACTTATGTTCCAGGCCAACGAGATGAAGTTTCAAGACAAAGGCGGGCATCAGTGAGCAAAGCACAAAATAAATCGACCCAATCATCGGCTGAAGTAAAATTGCTTGTCAAAGAAGAACTTCGTCTTCTGCAAAACCAAATCTGTGCTAAGGATGAAAAGCTCTGCCGCTCAGGACCAAAAGGTAGCAGAGGACGACGGGGAAGACCTGGAACTCGAGGTAGACCAGGTTCCCCAGGTTCTCCTGGTAAACGTGGATCAGTAGGACCTCAAGGGCCAATGGGCGTTAAAGGGGATCTCGGACTTCCGGGTGTACTTGGTCCCGTGGGGCCTCGAGGCCCGCCAGGTGAAAAAGGCGCAAAAGGTGAGCCGGGCCAGTCCATTTCGGCTCCATTTCTGCTGCAGCGTCCCGTTGAAACCATAGTGAACGAAAGTCAGACAGCCATCTTAAAATGTACAGCCGACGGTAGTCCAACACCACAAGTCACATGGTTAAAGATAAATTCTTCGCTACCAGTGGGACGTCACGTGGTAGAGTCCAGTGGTGCTCTGGTTTTGAAGGACGTTAGACCTGGGGACGAGGGTTTGTACAACTGTCGAGCTGAGAATTTGCTGGGAAGCGTCAACCATTCAGCAAAACTGATTGTTCAGTGTGAGCTGCCTTATTTGAGTTGTCATTATCCTGTAATGATTTAGGTCCTTCCTTTGCAGAAATTCTATAAATTTTAGCTGGGATTCGGGCAGGTAGTTTAACGAGACAAAAACTGTTTCATCTAGTTAGAGTATGTTGTGTAGAACTTCCGATGGTTGGTTCGTGCCTTTTCGCTTCATCTACTTTAGCAACGCTGATATAGTCCCATGGTATGAAAAAGTGATGTGAAGAATGCAATTTCAATCTTATCGGCTGAAATAACGCTCAGTAGTAACGTACAAAACGATTTTTTTTTTTGCAATTTCAGATAAGTCATTGCAACGAGCTCGTTTACACTATTAAAAAGAAGTGGATCTTTGGTTTGAGAATTAAAGATTTTCCAATGCAAGCAAAGTTTGTTTCCTTTTTTAAAAATCACCTTTCTCTTCTTTTTTCTTTCGTTTTATCTAGTTCATCCTCGACTATTTTGGTTATCTAGTCGACTTATGGCGGAAGAGGGACAAAACGTAACAATCTTCTGTAACGCTTCTGGTCAGCCGCAGCCTAAGGTCACGTGGTTAAAAGCCGTTGGAACTTTGCAGAAAGGAAGAACCACTGTGCTGAAAGGAGCCTTGACAATTTACAAAGTGATGAAAAGCGATGGTGGAACATACATTTGCAAGGCTGAAAATATTCTGGGGTCAGTGTCTGTCGTGGCTCTACTAATAATATTCTCGCCTTTGCGTTTTAAAGTCCGTCCTCCTCAAGAACTGACTTGGTTTGGTTCAACTCTACGATTGCCTTGTGTAGCCGAGAGTGATTTGAGGCCGAGAATTACCTGGATAAGGGATGGCAAGTTTTCACTTCCTGGGGAATTTTTTGTTTTACAGAATGGAACACTTGTAATTCAAAACATTAAGAAATCGCACCAAGGATACTACACCTGTAGAGCCACTAATGCTGTGAAAACAATAGAAGCTAAAGTCAAAATTAATTCCCCAGTTCCCCAGTTACCTGCTTCCTGTTCTGAGATAAGAAAAAACGTCCGCAGTGGAAACGGAAATTACGTCATTGATCCTGATGGCAAGGGTGGTCTGGCACCGTTTTCTGTTTATTGTGACATGACTGACAAGAATGGAATTGGCGTGACAGTCATCAGTCACGACAGTGAGAGCAGGACATTTGTGAATCCACAAAAGCGTCTTCGTGACATTCATTACACAGGAGCGAGTCTTTCTCAGTTGGCTAGTCTCACCAGAATCTCCTCACACTGTGAGCAGTTTGTCAAGTACGAGTGTCACCATTCGGTGCTGCATTATAAGAACCGCTTTTACGGATGGTGGGTGTCACGTGATTCTACTAAGATGAGGTACTGGGGCGGAGCAACACCTGGCAGTGGTAAGTGCGCATGCGGGATGACTAACTCATGTGCAAACCCCAGTCATGCTTGCAACTGTGATTCAAATGACTATGTATGGCGCGAAGACAGTGGTCTCCTTACTGACAAGACAAAACTTCCTGTAGTACAGCTCAGCTTTCAGGATGTTAGCAGTAGAGAAAAAGGTTATCATACTCTGGGAAAATTGAAGTGTTATGGCACAGCGTGAACGTATTATATCTTAAATCATCAGAGTGCTTCAAAAAATGATTTTAATTGGAAATCACATAACCTCAAATATATATGCTGTCAAAAGCATAAGAGCTACACGGGGAATTGGAAAACTTGCACCTCTACTTTGCTTTAAGGTCAAATATGTCCAGCTTACAGACAAAACAGATTTTATCCATCCCATTTATTGGACTTTTATGTTTAGGCTATTGACATTCATGATACGGTGTCTTTCAAGGCAGAAAAATCAGACAAAGAGAAAATCAAACAGCAACAAGTTAGACAGAAAGAAAAGAAAAAAAAGAAAGAAAGAAAGAAAGAAAACTAGACAGATTGCTTTCGGCATCAGGCCTGTTGTTATCTATTGTTAGTTGTACCGCACTAATTCACGTTGAAGTTAGAATACAAGACCATCATCAGGGGCACCCAACGAGGATATAGTTCAAAACCACTTAACATAGCATTGTTGAACGTATTTTGGTATTCAAACGGTAGATATAGGCATATTTTTATCCCCTAGAAACGTTTCATCTGTTCGGATTTCCTAGCTGAAAGTCTAGTGATCCGAAAAGTATAGGGATAAAAATTTTCCTTCTCGAAAATTTCAGCCAGGAAAAGGCTCCCGAAAATTCTAGGTGGCCTTTTTTAGGGTCAAAATCCGTTAAAAATGGGTAATTATACCATTTTCTAGATGTTCGAAAATCCTAGGAGAGGCAGGCAAGCAAGAAATTTTACAACAAATGTTCCGAAAATTCTAGTTCTCAAATCGTCTTCCGAACAGATATTTTCCCGAAAATTGCCGTTTGGTGCCCCTGCATCATCGGCTGATATTACACTGAGTCGCAACGATCATTTTGTGATCATTTAGAGAAAGAAATCCTTCGAAACGTTCGTCAGGACTATGAAAGATGGCAAGTAAAGAAAGGAAGCCATTTAGGTGACGACTGGAAGCAGATAAGGAGTGAGTGGGAGTTACCACAGTCGGGCGGAGCGCCGGTCTGCTGAACGGGAGGTCGCGGGTTCCGAAACCCCAGCCGGGCCAACACTCAGGGTCTTTAAATAATTGAGAAGAAAGTTTTGCCTTTGTGATGACATCTGCAAACGGTTAGACTTTCTAGTCTTCTCTAGTCTGCCACTAGTGGGGAGGAGCGTTGCGTGACGACACTAAAAACGGCTGTGTAGCGGACTAAGTCTTCTCTGACAAGGTCGTCCAGTTTCAAAGCACTTACACTTATATGGTTGTTTAGCTTGGCTTAACGTGGTTATGAATTTATTGCATTTAAGATTGACTGTATTTATTTGTATAGTTAATAGCATGATTTGTAGTGATATTTGGCATAAATAACCCTAATGATATTTCGAAATTGTTGGAATTGCCCTAAAAACTACTTATCTGTTCGGATGTCTTAGGAGAACTTTGGTTGTCACGAAAGTTTTAGGTGGCTTTTTCGTGTAATCTGAGGATTAGCTACCCCTATGGGTCTTGTGGAGAGTACGAGGACATGAAGTAGCCTCTAGCTCGCTATGGTTCGAAAATTTTTTAGGGGACGTTTTGTCTTTGCACCGAAAGTTTTAGGAGACCTTTTTTTTTAATCGCAATATCTTGGTATTAAAATGTGACTAACACAACCTCCGAAAATCTTAGTTAAGCTATCAGAAAATGTCGGTATATTAGCTTATATTTTAGACGAATGGAAAGGTTATCCAGAAAGGTTTAGCTTTTCACAAGTGTTAGAAATTTCTTGGCAATATTTACTCGATCCTTCGAACAGTTATTTTCCAGAAAAAAGTCTGACGGAATCCTCCAGGAAATTGAGTAATTTTAACTTTCATTGGACAAAAACAGGAATCGGCTCCTGACGAAAACATTGCACAGAATAATTTAAAGCATATTGCGTTCTTTTTTACTTTTCAAGGGCTAAAGATGTAATTAGTTAGCTGTAATAACACCAAAGACAATTTCTTACGGGAGCCCGAGAAAATGGATGTCCAATTTCACAAAGAGACATTTCAGAATTTTATCTGAGTTAATAATAATAATAATAATAACAATAAAGGTCTTTATTAAACACTCTGAACAACAGATGTGTTTAGTCACAATGATATAAATTAAGTGGTACAGATAATTAATTACCTAACTAATTAAGTAACTAACTAACTAACTGTGAAACAAACATCTATTTACAAAAGTTCCCTTGAAACGCTCAGTTCTGACAGGCGGGAGAATATACTATGACGCCTCTTACGTAACGTAACCATAGCTCGCTCCGGTTGCAGAAGGTCATCCAAAGCTGTTGTCTTATCGTTCAGGGCAATAATATTTTCAATTAAAAAAAGTTCTTTACAGTAACCAAGCTCAAAAGCCCTCTTGAAGTCCTTGAACAGCCCGTCTATGTCGGGTACTTATGATAATACGCGCAGCCCCATACTTCCACAGCATAAGTAAATATAGGTAGGATAAGACTTGTAAAAAGAAGATGAAAATGATCCAACGGCAATCCATAGAATTTACAAACACGTGAGATGTACAAACTACGGTGGCCCGTAAGGGACATTGCAATTTTTTTTTTGCTTAAGTTTTCGCGCAATAATTCAAACTTATCGCGCGATAAATGACAAAATTTACAAATTATCGCGCGATAATTAGCTATAATTAGTCAGTTTATATCGTGCGATAAATTGCAACTTATCACATGATAATGAGAAGCTGGAACGTTGCACGTGGAGAGATACAGTAAAGATAACACAAAATGTTATACCCAAAACTTTAATCCTGGATTAACGCTAATCGGCCATTCAGGAACCGGCGCGGGCCCTGGTGGATATATTATTTGCTCATTTCGTTGGATGAGTTTGGACTCGGCCCTGCTTATCATGTGGATATTTTAGGGTTTTCCAAACTACTCTTTGCCTACTCTGCTGAGCAAAATTACGATTATATATCATAAAGTTCATTCGTATCAATCTTGCGAAATGCCTCTCAGATTGTGCAATGAAATAAGGAGAATAAATCATCTCCTCGTGTCCCACAGTGAAAACAATCCCGGGGGGGGGGAGGGGGCGGTACTCCCTAATATAGCACATATAGGTATGTGCCGCCCGAAAGGGTATGGTTTTGGTGCCGTTTTGACCAGAAAACCGCTCAGTACGGTTTCATAACGCGTTTTCGGCACAATCTCTATTGGCTAATGGGCTGCTTATTTAACTTAGTTATAACTGCGCGCTCTAAATTTCTTCGCAATGGTCGTATGACACATAAAAATGGCTCTTTTCAAAGCCACAACATAAGCTTACTTAAAAAGTCTTGACTATTCTTTTTTTATACTACGGTTTGTCTCTCAGGACTAGTGATATTACTGTAAGTAAAAACTTGCAAGAGGTGACAGGCAGCACATCTTCACCGGCGTGAAACCTTTGAAAACCTTTTTCGTATTGCTCCATTGAGGAGAACTCTTTCAGGGATCGTACAGTTTAAAATTTGAACGGTGATATAGCTTCTATATAGCGGACCAAGATACGGGTCGGTAAAAAACAGAAGTAAAAATTTGCACTATCAAATTCACGGCCGAAATATCTGACACCGAGACTGTGTTTTTAGACACGGTTGTATACAAAGGCACAAGATTCAAGGAAAACTCTGTCCTTGATGTAAAGACACTGGTAAAGCCTTAGTGGATTTGCCTTTAAGAAGCATCTCCCACGTTTTCTTGAAGTTGAGTTGCATACGGTTAACAGATGTAATAAAAAAAAATTGTAAAATCAAAATTGCAATAATAAAAATTGTCGATTTAAATGTTCTTAAATCATAGCCAGCATAGGCGTACGGGCCGGGGGGGCGAGGGGGGCTGCAGCCCCCCCAAATTTTGGGCAACTAAGATTTTTTGGGCAGCACGAGAAAATTTGGGCAAAGCCAGAAGAGATAAATATTTTCTATTTTAACCTCACGTCGGCGTAATAATCCAGTTACATTGACACGAGACAGTGTCTGCCTAGCACGTGACGAGTTTCTGGTTGTAAGGGAAAGGATCATATGCTGATTTTTTTTTTATTGTTGGGCACTGTACTGCAATGAGCTATTTCCACTCGTGAATTTATTAGAATAAACTTCCGCCTAACTTTCTAGAATCATCTCCGCTCGTAGAACAGTGTATGGCAGATAGCATCAGCAATGGGTCTTAAAGTGAAGAAGTGGCTGACTAATTCTCAGTTGAGTTGCGAGAAGAATCTTGATTTTTTTTAAAAAAGTCTATCGAGCGGTTTAAAAATTATTCAATAATTTGTTAAAGTAGACTGAAATGTTTACAAAACCGCTAACAAGAGCGCCATGATACATCCTAATCAAATCCTTCTTTGTAGCAATTGGCCGGAGCTATCTCCATGATCTATCACCCACGTTTTTGAAAAGATTGAAACTACTACGAGGTGAAATTGCATGTCAAAAGTGCATCGTTTTCTACAGATAACGGCCAAACATCAAGATTTTCCTTTTTTACCGTATTTCCAACGATAAAAACTTTATCCCAAAATCATCTCGATAACGCTCTTACAGATTCCGTTTTAACGTCACAAACATCGAGGCGACCTTTGGAGGAAAAAGCTCCTGTGATCGATTTTAGAAGAACAGTTCCCAGGGAGAAATATTGCTGCAAGTATAATAGGTAATGGCTTCATTTCGTTGTTACAACAACTCCGATGTCATTCCAAACCTGATCACAACAAATTTTCATCTTTATCTAATACACCTGTGGTGGCAACTTTTCTAAATGTTTGTTTGTGGCGACGTAGTTTATGCTCAAACTTGGCAGGTATTGACCCTGAAAAACTGTATGGAGCCATTTTCATATGCCAGTACGGCCTATCTTGTTGCATCGGCCCTCGTTTCTGTTCGACTGTTTTGTAAAAATTTGGGCAACTTGCAAAAATTTTTTGGGCAAATGGTTTACCGCCCCCCCTGGCAAAAAATAGCCCGTACGCCTATGATAGCCAGTCTTAACGTCTTATTGATGCTGACAGTTTCGATGACTGTCAGCCATCTTTAAATCGACTGTTTATCTTCACTACCCTGATGAATTTCTTCAGGAATAAAAATTGTGTTTTCACAATTCTTGTGAAATTTGACCTGGCCCTATCCCTACCCCCCCACCCCCCGAATAGATCTGCCCCAGAAATTACAGTACGCTCTTGCTTTTTCGAGGAAAAATGAAATAGCAACAAATTGGTAAGTGGAAGGATGAAAAATAACGCTGATAAAGACAGCTGCTGATGGTGTTGAAAGTGTTTGATTTTGATTTCTCAATCTTACAAACCCATCAGGTTTTTCACCCCGGGGCACTACCACCAGGAGTTATGGGCTCCTTCTAGGCTCCTACCACTCACCACCCTTCCCGCGTCCCCATCGAATGGACTCCCCTAATTTGCAATTGTTACTAGCAAATACCAAAACATCGCCGGGTATCCTTTTTGACAAGCAACTCCGTTCTTCTAAATATGATCAAAAAAGAATTGTCAAATAGGGGGTGTGCATCTCACATGCAAATTGAACCAGTCAACGTCAAGTCAGTGGTCACGTCAATAACCTGAGTATCAGGCGTTTCTGGGGAAAAGGGTAAAGATGGAAGCGAAAAAGAGAGAGAGGTGTAGGAAGGCCTGACACTCAGGCTATCTCGTCAAGTTTATCTGGCGATGCCCGCAGTCCTATTAGTCAGCCGAATATCTTCACATGCAGGTAGGTACTTCAAATATGATAATAATCATGCATGAGGTATGCAGCGGTAAAATTTAAAAAATGGCGGACTCAGATGAGGCCGAAGTAGATTATTGTTCTGAACATTTGAACATCAGTAAAGAAAAGAGGTAAAAATAGTCTTTCTGGGGAAAAGAGAAAGAGAAATATTTTATCAATCATGTAAAGTACATTTTATTGCATTTCAGGCAAACAAAAATGAGCTTTGTAGAGCTGCTTACAAACTCATGTGCATGTTGTATCACCCGGACAAACATCAAGATCCCGCGAAAAAGAAAGTAAGGTTAACAAAGCTTAGTCCTTGTTCGCACTAAGCAAAATTACACACAAGTACAAACGGAATTCAGAATATATCATTTTTTAAAAAGCATTTCTTCTTGAGCTAAGACAGACAATATTAATTAATATAACAATTAAGGATTTAGTCTTTAACTACCTCTTTGGCTCTACTGACCTTATTGTTCTAGCTTGAACATACATCGTTTATTTCTCATGGCCATACCAGAAAAAGTAAGCGTAATTCTTTCAATCTTAAAAGTCCTCTTTGCAGAACCAGTACTTTTAAGGCTTCTTATTTTAATCTTATTACTAAGTTATGGAATTTTGTCAGTTCTCTTAAGTCACCTAGTAGTTTCTCTAGTCCACAATCTTTTAAGCAGTGTCTTTATAAAACCATGTTCACCACTGTGGTTAATACAGTGAGGTGGAAGGATCTTGCACATGGACTTAAGTAATGACCTGTCCCTGTCTTAGGTCAAAGTGACTGGTGCGTATCACCCCAGTGGGTACTCCAGATTTCAAGTGACAGGGATGATTGATTGGGGGCAAAAATCAAAACCCCAAAAAATCCCTGGACCAAAATTTAACCCCTAAAAAATCCCATGCTGAATTTCCGAGCCATAAAAATTTCTAGACAGCTGAGACAGTTGCAAACAAAACAAAACTAACATGGCTATCATGAATCTTCAGATTGTTTTTAATAGCCCAAAAAATCCCTACTTAAATCAAGCTACCCAAAAAATACTTGCCAAAATTTTCCTATCCCAAAAAAATTCCAAAAACAAAAATTTCAAACCCCCCTAAAATCCCTCTATCATTCCTGTTACTTAAAATCTGGAGTACATTCTCTACCCCCCCCCCCCCCCCCCCATGCCCTATCACAGCCTTTTTCTATATATCTGATTCAGTGCATCATGCTGGTAAAGTGTTGAAAACCTTGAGATTTCATTATGTGCCCAAGGTCGATGATTGAGTCTACTTCAAACCAAGGCAATGTTTAAAATTGTTTTAGATTTATAAAGAAATATTTTGTGCTGTTAGACAAACTAAATTGTAGAATTCATGAAAATGGATAAAATTGCCCTGTATCTTCTTCTGGTTGCCTGGTCACTCCATAAAACACAGTTTTCTTCACTTTCCGGATTTCTTGCATTTATTTGGCGACTCAGGCTACTTTTCAGAGATGCTTGAGTTCCTCTTGCATTCTTGCATTCTTCCCAGCTTCAGTGCTTGCTGTTTATCATTTCCTTATAAACATTGTTTTGCCTCAACGCTTGGTAAATGCCCATACAAAGCCTTTGAGTGACAAGCAAAGAATGTCTGAGTCATGCAGGCGGTCTTGTCTGACATAAACTATTTTTAGAATCAGTTTTCTGTGCACAGCGCTATCAGGGCCATCTCATTGATAATTTTATTATTATTCGAGTAAACATGGCAATGCAATGCTCCTAGCTCAATTTTTTTCAAGTCACCTTTTGGTGACCTTAAATATTATTATAAAATGGTTGCCAGACATAAAAATAATTATATTGGTCACTATTAAAATAATGACAAAAAAAGAACAAAAACTTGCTTGGTGCAATATTACACGAAAGGTTTTTGCAGCGGCCACATTGATTGCTGGTACTTCACTTTCACATGTTTAATCTGACTCTCCTATTACTTTTAGTGTGTCTCAGATTACAGCCTGCTTTTCTGCGTTGATGGGAAAGAAAAAAAATTGCTTTAGAAAGACCTTTAAACTAGCTGATAAAAGAACTTACCACATGTACATGGCACATGCATGACTTCCAAACACAGGGTACAAAATTGGTGACTTTCGCTGTAATTGCCCAATTTTTTTACCCTCCATGGCCACAAAAATGGTCACGGCTTGGAGTGCTGTAACGACTTTCTGAAAAGACTAGAGAAACATACATTACATGTATATGTAGAAGATCTAATGTATGTCTGATTTTAACACTTTTTTTTAATTTTTTTTTTTTATTCTAAGTAATCCTGAAAAAAAGAAGTATATTACGTTTTTTTATGGACAGAAGGGGACTGGACACAGGCTGGGAGGTAAGATTGAATGGTTAAGAGACAAACATTTTGCCTAGCTCTGGAAAAAAGAAAGACTGAAATAAGCCAATTTTACTCTCTTTTCAGGTTATTGAAAGACGGAGAACACCTGCTGAAGTAAGTAAGATTACATTTGTAATGGACTGACATTGTAGATAAAATATAGTATATATTTCATGGAAAGTGCGGGTGCACGGCATTTCAAACAAGTTGTTGACACATCACAAATCTAACAAGTCAGCACAGGGAACAAGTGGGGCTTCTGATACAAAAACAATGTAAACTTTACAGTATATACTGTAAAGCAGTAAGTTCCTTGTTGTATTTTGCGTTTACTATAATTATACACACTGAGACATTCATCATTTTGGCAGCGTTTTTATTTCAAATCTTTCCAAAATGGTAAAATTTTCCTCTACATACCTACATGAGGGTGAGGATATGAGGTATTCCAAGAATTACAAGTAATGTTAACCCTTTGTTCTGAATGCACAATTGAAAATAAATGAATTTAAGTAAAATGCCCAATTTGAATATTTAACAATTATTCCACGAGCATGCGTAAGTGGAATAATAACTGTTTTTCTTCCCAACTTTATTTGTAAAAACAACTGATTTTTTTTTTATTTTGAGCAGTTGCATATAGTTACCGTATTACATGTAGGGTCTAGCATGGTATGATCACTTGCATGTATGGCTTGATCATATACATGTACCATGATCGCTAAGCCAATCAGAGTACAAGATTTGTGTTATTCAATAATAGTACGCACTCACCTAATGTTCTTGGTGATTCAAGCAAGCTGATTGGTTCACTATGCTTGGACTATGTGGTGAATACCCGGCACTAGGCAGTGAATATAAAGCAAAACAAAATCGGTGTCATAAACTGGCATGGGTATTTTGCCAAAGTTTCAGTGTAAGAACTTTTTGAAATTCAAGAATATCTTAGTGTTGATCAATGATTCTGAATGTAAGAAAAGACTTCATGGTGTTTGAACAGCGTGATTTATTGTGTTCAAAGTGATTAATACTGTAGCTGACTTTTTATGCGCTCGAAGCAATGTTTGCCAAAATTAACGAGGCTGCTTTGTCACTGTTTTGTGAACTTGGGATTTCATCAAAGACTAATTTTGCCTATTATAAATACACTGTGAAAGTATTAAAATTTCTGGAGAAAAGAAGGAAGGCAAATGAAATATTTTCAAAAATTGTATACAGCAAGTAAACAAGTCAAAGAACACTGCCGATAAACATGCAACATTCACCTTGATCATGGCTGCTGTTGACAACATTTGCAAGAAGCAACAAAAAAACTGCATTTCTTTTCAGAAGGAATAGTAATTTAAATTTTTGAAGTTTTCTTTCAAACCAATTTGATTTATGCAAGTTATTACAAAAAGATTAAAACCATGTTTGAAGATTAACTGTTAAGATCTACCTTTTGCACATCTACTGTTTACAGCTACATGTTCACACAAGAACACCTCAGGTTCAGTTAGTGTTGTTGAATACTCCCCTCGACTTCATCTCAGGGATTATTCAACAAAATTAACTTCGGTTTTGGGGTGGAATAATTGTTAATTAGAAGACAAAGTACATGTAGCTGCATTAAAAACTGGGTGGGGGGGGGACTCTGCATATGAAAGGGTGGGATGCTCATTGGAAATTTGCAATTAAACCCTTAAAGGAGACTGATCTGGGCGTGGCCCAAGCTTTTCTTGACCCCTAAAAGAGACCATGTTAAAACACAGACAAATGAAAAATACAATGACTTTAATGATGGCAAAGACATTATCATCAAATACCTTTTATACCCATAAGTAGTTTTTAAAAGCATTGTCATATAAATCTTCAGTTCATCATATTCACTTATTGCATCTTTGGCACAAGAATCAAATAACAAGCTTGTGAATATTTTTAGCCGTGATCACATAATGGTTTTGTGTTAGCAACCAAGTTTTGTGTTACACGCTTGTAAAACAATGGACAAAGACGTTATGTGACGTTATAGAAAACTTGGATTATATGAACGGAGTAAATAAAACGATTAAAAATATACGAGACCTTCACGGCTAAATATGATGGTGTTTTGCCCAGAACACCCTAAGTGAGACCAAAATCCGAAACTTACACCCCTAAGTGAGATGACGAGCATCCCCACCCCTTTCATATGTGGAGCCAACCCCCCGGGATTAAAAAACACAACTTAAGCTTACGATGTTCTGTTTTTCCCCTTCTGCTGTTGTTTAGCTGGCTCTTTACAATTGTCTTCATCAATTTCCAATATGTTTTTTTTTTCATTTTTTTTACAAGAGAAACTTTTTTGTTGAATGTCTGCAAAGCAAGACGCTGAAAGCTACAAGTGGCCATAAAAGGCGGGAATGTTGGCACGAAACTCACGCAGCTCTTAACTTTTAATTTATAACTTGCTACTCAGAGTTTCGTGCAATTGTCAGGCAACTGGCAAAAGTAAAGGTTATGATCAAAGATATATATAGGGAAAAGAGAACAATAAATACATAAAAACAATTACTGTAGTATGTTGACTGTAAGTAGTTATGGCAACTTTTTTCACTAGGTTGTTTGTTACAGATCCCAAAAGAATATGAGAATCTCCAAAGAGAAAAGAAGAATGTTGCTTACAACAAGTTAAAGACCCAATGGTGATTAGAGTCTTTTTACAAGTCATTTTGTTTGTGTTAAATTGCCTCTACACCTGTACTGTGATAATGTTGTTACATTAGTTAGGTTCAAGTTTGCCTACAGGTATGATCTTACCCTTTTGTTTATTAAATTTTACTTTAAGACATTGCACTCCTATCACATTTAGTTTCCCCTGTCCCTCTTGGCTAAAAAAAAAGAAAACTAAATGAGCACCCCAGGCTGTAATTAGTCTGAGTATTTTGTGATATAGAATAGTACATCCCAAGTTTGCATGAGCATTAACTACATCACCATAAACAAAGATTTGGAAAAATTGCCACCACAGTATTGTATTAGATAATGATAAAAATCTGTTATGATCACGGTTGGAATGACATTGGAGTTGTCATAGCAACAAAATGATGCCACTACTAATTTCCTCCTCGGACCTTCTCTACTTGGGCATCACGTGGACTGAAATTTCTGCATGTAAACCCAATGTAAAGTTGTTCCATGTCAGGATTAGCTCAGTTGGTAGAGCGCTTGACTGCAGAGTGGAAGGTTGCAGGTTCGATTCCTGAGACCGGACCAATACTCAGGGTCTTAAAATAACTGAGAAATGAAGGTACTCCCGTTGCACTTCAAGCAGGTAGACTTTTGCATGGCATGGATGACCATGTTAACTGGCGGTCCTGTCTCCAGCTGCAGACATAAAAAAATAGTCTTCCCAATTAGTACTTTTAGGCTAAATACAATGACACTCAAATAAAAGGGCATTTTTTTCCCACCTTTTAGAATCTTCCTCCCTCTGTAAAACAGCCCCTATGTATCAATGATATTAATTATTATTGCTGTCTTTGGTCCATTCTGTGCTGAAGTCATTACTTAGCTCCTTTTAACGCTCATACACAAAAATTAATGCCTGTGTAGAGTTGTGAAGAAGATATGAAACAAATTTGTCTGGGGCACTATAACCATATTTTTTTTTGTTTTTTTGAGGGGGGATAGGGGGGGGGGGGGTTGTAGACATACTATTAAGCCATTCGCTCCTGGAGGTTTTGGCGAAAAACGTGTTTTGAAGCTAGTCGAGTGGTTTTCTGGTCACTGTTGTGCTATAAAGAGCTAAAACTTACCACAAACCGGTTTACAGGTTGTACACTTCGCGGCCTTCTGATCCAGATGCAAAATATCAGCTTGCGAAGTTCAGGCATGCGTGGGTTTAAAAGTGACACAGCAGTCTTGACTTTTACTTTTCGCTTTTCTTGCCTCATTTTTTTTTCTCTTGCTTGGCATTTAGTAGGCTTCATTTTGGTGGGAAGAGTTTTTAGGAAAGCTGTTAGGATCTTAGGATCAGGTGAAAGGAAAGGTTGGTGGGCAATGGAACAAGATTTTCATGGAGATTTTCAGGTCAATGTCATGTGGTTTTTTTGCTTCTTTCTCTGGTGTCCTTGACTGAATTGTGCTCATTCTGGTATGGTTTGAAAGATCTCTTCCCTCTGCACAAGTTAGCGAAGAAAGTTGTCCTTGACTGTTAAAACTGATGATGTCACAAAGGGTAGAAAGGACCTGGATCCACACGGGCGGTTACGGGTGGTTTGGGGGCGAATGGCTTAAAGTTAAAAAAAATTGGGCTAATTTTGTTCAAGTTTCAATCCATATCCATCCAGCATCCATCCCGTTAAATAACTGCTCTGTACCATTATTTTTGGAATTCTGGGATGCAAAGACACTTTTTAGCTTTATGTAAAGATAGCAAATGGCGTGAAATACATGTAGCACCTTTAATTGTTTAATTTATAACTGCCACTGAGCAATTTATTGTGTGACATCCTTTCTTTGCTTTTCATAGTAATTTCTGTTATTAATTGCATTGGAGAAATTGCGATTAGAAGTCATGGAAAGGGGATGTCTGTGAGAATGAATAGCAGTAAGTGAACATATGTTTAAGTATAAATTTTATTATGATAACACTTGCTCAGGGAAATCTTGAAATCAAGCCACGACGTGTTTTTAACTCATTTTCATCATGAAGAGTAGAGTGAAGAAAATGACATCCTTTCAAACATTTGCATTTTAAACTAATGTCATCCTTCCAACCATTTAATTGCCGAAAATCACCCTTCAAATTCAAAATATTTAAATTCCGATTGTTATTCTTCCATACATTTGAAATCTAAATGGCGTATTAGAATTCTGGCCTTATCCTTCCAAACACACTGATTTTACACCTCCAAGCTTTGGAATTCTGACCCGATCTTCCCAAACAATTTAATTCTGACCTCCAGACACTAGAATTGTGACCTTTTTTTCAAATATTGGAATTCTGACCTTATTCTTCCAAACACTAGAATTCTGACCTTATCCTTCCAAACATTGGAATTCTGACCTTATTCTTCCAAACACTTGAATTGTACCTTTTGTATCAAATAATATTTGAATTCTGACCTTATTCTTCCAAACACTGGAATATTTGTGACTTACGTGTACATGCTATTATTAATAATCCTTTCAAGCATTGGAATGCTGTCTTATCCTTTCAAACACTGGAATTCTAAACAATGCACAGCAGAGGTCCTGACTGCTTTCTTTTATTTTTAGGTTGCTAATAACATGTGATTAAACAAAGGCCCTTCAAGCATTGAGCTTTTGCAGAAAACGTGCACATGTTTTACCAACCTAATCCTATGCCATATATCGGGCACAGAATGTGCATTATGCTATTCCCTCCCTAAAGGAAATTCACGGTCACTTCAAGTTATGAAACAAAAGGAAGTCAATCAGTTTAGTCTGTTACCAAAAACTCTTGAAAGTTTATCTCACTGAAAGAATGAACAGTTTTCCTGCAGTGTGTTTGCCTTCTTCACAAGAAATTTTGGTTTTAGTGTCTTTATCGGCTCCTTGAATTGTACATTCTTGCCTTGTCCTCCCACATCTTTAAACAGTCTGACATCTGCTGTAGACCATTTAGAATTCATTCACCGTAATGGTTTGAAGATTTTCTCATGTGCACTGGTCTTTGGCTCTGGTCAGTTGGCTGCTCAACTTCTGCCTTGCATTCGTCTTCTGTTCTCTCCTGCCCAAATTGGGATAAGCCAGCTCTGGCACACTAACCATGTTGTTCCTGTTGCCAACAAAACGGTACATTCTTCTAACACAGTATGTAGAGGGACTCTGCAGTAATAAAAAATCCTATCCAAAAATGAACTGTTTTTTGTACACATTGGTTTTCTTATCTGATCTTTCCAAACATTGGAATTCTGGCCCTTATAAGCGTTGGAATTATGATCTTATTGATCCAAACATTGGAATTCTCATCTTATCCTTCCAAACACTGGAATTCTGGCCCTATATTTTTATAAACATTGAAATTCTTATCTTCTCCTTGCACTAAAAACATTGGAATTCTGGTCCTATTTTTGCAAACAATGGAATTCTGATGTTATCCTGGCCCTGTTTTTATACACATTGGAATTATTATGTTATCCTTTTAAACATTGAAATTCTGGCCCTGTTTTTGTAATCATTGGAATTCTGGCCCTATTCTTACAAACATGAGAATTTTTATGTCATCCTTCCACTGCAAACATTGAAATTCTGGCTCTATCCCTCAAAACATTGGAATTCTCGTCCTAATTTTATAAACATTGCAATTCTCATATTATTCTTCCAAACACTTTAATTCTGGCCCTATTTTTACACACATTGGTTTTCTGATCTTTTCCTTCAAAACCTTGGGATTCTAGCACTATTTCTATAAGCACTGGAATTATGATCTTATCCTTGAAAACACTGTAATTCTGGCCCATTTTTTATACACATTGGAATTCTTTTTTATCCTTCCACAGATTAGTGTTCTGGCTCTATTTTTATGAGCATTGGAATTCTGATCTTATTCTTCCAAACATTGGAATTCTGATCCTACTCTTGAGATACTGGCCCTTTTCGTATAAGCATTGGACTGATGATCTTATCCTTGGAAACGTTGGAATTCTGTCCCTATTTTTGTACACATTGGAATTCTTATTTTATCCTTGCAGATCTTGGTATTCTCGCCCTATTTATTCTTCCAAACAATGGAATTCTGGCTCCAGTTTTATAAGGATTGGAATAATGATCTTATTCTTCCAAACATTTGAATTCTGGCCTTGTTTTTATACACAATGGAATTTTGACCTCATCCTTCGAAATAATGGAATTCTGGCCTTATTGTTATAAACACTTGCCTCTTATCTTGTCCTTCCACTGCAATAACTGGAATTCTTGTCCTATTCTCCCAAACATTAATTTGAATTCTGCCCCTATTTTTATACAGTTTGGAATTTTGACGTCATCCTTCCGAACATTGCAATTCTGGCCCTATCTGTATACACATTGAAGTTCTTATCTTATCGTTCTAAACCTTGGAATTTGGGCCCTATTTTTATGCACATTTACATTGGCGTTTTGACCTCATTCTTGAAAACATTGCAATTCTGGCCTTATCTTGTTACACATAGGAATATGGATCTCATCCTCTCAAACATTGGACTTCTAGCCTTATTTTTATAAACACTGGAATTCTTACCATATCCTTCCAAACGTTGGAATTCTGGCCTTTTTTTATAAACATTAGAATTCTTATCTAATCCATCGACAAATTGGAATTTCTTGCCCTGTTTTTTACAGATTAGAATTTTGACAACATTTGAAATCTGTCCCTATTCTTACAATTAATATTAGAATTCTTATCTTATCCTTCCATTGCAAACATTGAAATTCTGGCCTTATCCTTCCAAACAATGGAATTTTGGCCCATTATTTATACAGATTGGTTTTTTGATCTCAAAAACAAAAACACTGGGATGCTGGCCCTTTTTCCATGAGCGTTGGAATTATGATCTTATGATTCCAAAGAATGGAATTCTAGCCCTTTTTTTATAAACACTGGAATTCTGACCTTATCCTTCCAAACATTGGAATTGTCATATTTTCCTTATAAACACTGGAATTCTGGCCCTATATTTTACACGTTGCGCTTTGATCTCATCCTTCGAAACACTGGAATTCTGGCCCTATTTTTATAAACACTGGAATTTTTATCTTATCCTTCCACTGCAATCATTGGATTTCTAGACCTATCTTTCCAACCATTGGAATTCTGGCCCAGTTTTAATACACATTGGAATGTTGACGTCATTCCTCCAAACATTGTTATTCTAGCCCTATCTTTATACAAATTGAAATTCTCACCTTATCCTCCTAAACGTTGGAATTCGGACGCTATTTTTATTCACACTGGAATTTTGACCTCAGCCTTCCAATGATTGGCGCTATTTGTATAAAGATTGGAAATGCCATCTTATCCTTCCCAACACTGGAAATCTGGCCTTGTTTTAATGCACATTGGTTTTCCGATCTTTTCCTTCAAAACAATGAGATTCTGGCTCTTTCTATAAGCACTGGAATCATGATCTTATGCTTGCAAACACTGGAATTCTGGCCCTATCTGAAGTAGTCAACGTAAGTGGCCAAGGCTTGCATTTCCACTCTAGTGTTGCAATGGTTCTTTTCTTTTTCATTTAAGGAGCGATTACCATAAGCAAACACCCACTTGGTCCTATCCTGTTGCTGCCGAGAAAAAACTGCCCTTATCGTTAGTTATTGGCTTTCTTTGGTATCATGTATGAAAGATCCTCCTGCAAGACTTAAATTGGGATAAGCCAGCTCTAGCACGCTTACCAGGCGATCTTTTATCTTCTCAAATGCAGCTTGTTGTTCCTGTTGCCAACAAAACGGTACATTCTTCTTACACAGTATGTAGAGAGACTCTGCAGTAATAGAAAATCCTATCCAAAGATGAAGTATCTGTTATAGGCAGCAAGACCAAGGTAGCTTTGAAGCTCTTTTAAATTAATTAGTACTGGCTATATTTTGTACGGCTGATCAGTCATTATTCTGTCAGATTACACAACACTTCGAGAAAAGTAACTTCTCTTCTAATTAAGTGACACTTAGTAGGCTTCCGTTTCAAACCACAGCAGTCCTTATACGATCAAACACTAACCGTAGGCGGTGAGTGTGTTCTTCAAAGGTGCAGATGATGATATTATCCAAATACACCAGACTGCGTGTCCAAGGCCCCAGTATTATTAATCCAGTGAAGCTAGCGGGTGCCATTTGTCAATCGGAAAGGACTAATACTCTCCTATTCACGGGAAGTAAAACATACCACATTGTTATGGTGCTGCCCATTTACAGTCTGTAGGGGAGCTTTCAGCTTTTCATTCCAGCTCATAAATCTTTTCATTCGCACCAATGGGTAGTGGGGATGCAATTCTATGCGCTGACCACCCAATCCTTGGCCAAGCGGTAATTGTCTTACATCTTGATTACCCGAACTGTTATGAGTCTTAGCATGCTTTCAGTTCAGGCCATGTAGAGCGCACATCCCTGCCGCATCGCTTAGATGTGTTTCTCGGAGTGATGGACCAGCAACCCGCACCCTGAAAATCTTCCCGCTATGTACAGGAAAGATGAAATTCAAAAGGACGGATCAAAATGCAGACGACTTATGCCTAGCCATCAATTATGCGATAAGGATCCCAGTCATTTAAAACTGTGTTAATCCTCATCTTTTAGCGTCGTGATTTATGTAGTTGTTGATTGTTGTATCTTCAACTTCACAACTGCTGTGAGCCACTGATTAGCCCTTTTGGATCACCGTACAGTCCGTTCCTTTTCTTGCTATTGTTCAGTTTTGCTTCTAATATACAAAAAGAGGGAGCAAGTTCCTTAAGCTCTTGAATCTCAGACGGAATTTTCTCACTTACTGGCCCCATTTTTTTTTTTATAAACATTGGAAAGTGTTATCTTATCCTTCTAAACATTGGAATTCTTGCCCTACCTTTATACACATTAGAATTCTTCTCTTATTCATCTAAATGTTGGAATTCTTGTCCTGTAGTTATAAACATTTGGATTCTGACCTTATCCTTCCAAACATTGGATTTCTGGCCCTATTTTTCTAAACATTGGAATTTTGATCTTATCCGTCCATCATTGGATTCTTTATAATTATAATCCTTTCGCTACGAACATTGTAATCCTTGTCCTATCTTTATACACATTGGAATTCTTGCCTTATTCTTCCAAACATTGCAATACTTATCTCATACTTTCACTGCAAACATGGAAATTCTGGCCCCATCCTTCCAAACATTGGAATTCTGGTCCTATTTTAATAAACGAGGTAGTTGTCATCTTTTCCTTGCAAACACTTGAATTCTGGCCCAATTTTTATACACTTTGGTTGTCTTATCTTACCCTTCAAAACATTGAGATACTGGCCCTATTTCTACGAGCATTGGAATTATGATCTTATCTTGGAAACGTTGGAATTCTGGCTCTATTTTTATACTCATTGGAATTCTTATCTTACCCTTGCAGATAATATTGTTATTCTATCCCTATTTCTATAGGCATCGGAATTCTGATCTTATTCTTCCAAACATTGGAATTAAGAATTCGATCATTGTAATTCTGGCTTTTTTCTTTCAAACATTGGAATTCTTATCTCATTCTTTCACTGCAAACATTGAAATTCTTGCCCCATCCTTCGAAAAATGTGAATTCTGGTTTGTTGTTTTTTAAACATCGCAATTCCTATCTTATCCTTCCAAACACTAGAATCCTGGGCCTATGTTTTATACACATTAGCTGTGTGATCTTATTATTCAAAACATTGAGATTGTGGCCCTATTTCTGTAAGCACTGGAATTATAATCTTATCGTTGAAATTGTTGCCCTTTTTTATACACAGAAATCTTATCTTTTCGTTCCAACTATTGGTATTCTGATCCTATTTATATAAGCATCGGAATTCTGATCTTATTTTTCTAAACGCTGGAATTCTAATCTAATCCTTCGAAACACTGGAATTCTTATCTTGTCCTTCTAGTGCAATCATTGAATTGTGGCCCTACCCTTCCACACATTTGAATTCTGGCCTTATCTTTATACACATTGGAACTCTTATCTTATCCTTCCAAACGTTGGGATTCTGACCCTATTTTTATACACATTGGAATTTTGACCTCATCCTTCGAAACAAAGGAATTCTGGCCCTATCTTTACACACATTTAAGTTCTGATCTTATAGTTCTAATGTTGGAATTATGGTCCTATTTGTTAACATTGGTTTTCTGATCTTATCCTTTAAAAAACCTTGGGATTCTGGCCCTGTTTCTTTAAACATTGGAATTATAATGTTTTCCTTGCGAACATTGGATTTTTTGCCGTATTTTTATCGGAATTCTGATCTTATTCTTCCAAACATTGGAATACGGATCTTAACCTTCCAAGCAATACAATCCGGCCCTAGTTCTATAAGGATTGGAATAATGATCTTATTCTTCCAAACATTGGAATTCTGGTCCTGTTTCTATCCACATTGGAATTTTGACCTCATGCTTCGAAACATTGAATTCTGGGCCTATTCTTATAAACATCTTGGAATATCTTGTCCCAGGCCTTCTACTGCAATTATTGGAACTGTGGCCCTATCCTTGCAAACATTCTAATTCTGGGCTTATCTTCATACACATTGGAATTCTTATCTTATACTTCTAAACGTTGGAATTTTGGCCCTATTTTAACAAACATTGGAATTCTTATCTAATCCATCCACTGCAAACAAAAATTCACGTCTTATCCCTCCAAACAGTGGAATTCTGGCCCTATTTTTATACACGTTGGAATTCTTATGTTAGCCGCCTAAACGTTTAAATTCTGGTCCGTTTTTTTTTGTACACATTGTTTTTCTGATGTTATCCTTCAAAACCTTAGGATTCTGGCCCTATTTCTATAAGCACTGGCATTATGATCTCATCGTTGGGAATTTTGATATCATCCTTCGAAACACTGCAATTCTAGCCCTATCTGTATACCCACTGAAGTTCTTATCTTATCGATCTAAACCTTGGAATTCTGGCCCTATTTTTATGCACATTGGAATTTTAACCTCATCCTTCCAAGCACAGGAATTCTAGCCCTATTTTTGTGAAGTAAGGAATTTCCATCTTATCCTTCCAGACACTGTAATTCTGGCACTATTTTTGTACACATTGTTTTTTTGATGTTATCCTTCAAAACCATGGGATCCTGGCCTTGTTTCTAAACGCATTGGAATTATGATCTTATCCTTGCGAACAGCGGATTTCTGGCCCTATTTTTATACACATTTGAATTCTTATTAGTTCTTATCCTTCCAAAGATTTGTATTCTGATCTTATTCTTTAAAGCATTGGAATTCTGGTGCTATTGTTAAAAACATTGGAATTCTTATGTTTTTCACCCACTGGCAACATTGGAATTCTTATCTTATCTCTCAAAACACTTTGATTCTGGCCCTTTTTTTTTTTTTATAAACATTGGAATTCTTATCTTATCCTCCCACACGTTCGAATATCTGGTCCTATTTTTAGAGACATTGGGATCCTGGCCCTGTCCTTCCAAACATTGGAATTGCGGCCCTATTTTTTTAACATTGGAATTCTTGCCCTATTTTAATGCACATTGTAATTTTGACGTCATCCTTTGAAACACTGAAACCCTGACGATATTCTTACAATCATTGCAATTCTTAACTTGTCCTTCCACTGCAATCACTGGAATTCTGACCCCATCCTTCCAAACATTAGAAATCCAGCCCTATCTTTATACACATTGGAATTCTTATGTTATCCTTCCAAACGTTTGAATTCTGGCCCCTTTTTACAAACATTGGAATTTTGATCGAATTCCTTCACACTTTGGAATTCTGGCCCTGTTTTTTACAGACTGGAATTTTCAGCTCATTCTTCCGAGCATTTGAATTCTGGCCCTGTTCTTACAAACACTGGAATTCTTATCTTATCCTTTCACTGGAAACATTAAAATTGTGGCCTTATCCTTCCAAACAGTGGAATTATGGCCCAATATTTATATACACTGGTTTTCTGATCTTAACCTTCAAAATATTGGGATTCTGGCCCTATTTCTATAAGCATTGGAATTATGATCTTATGCTTCCAAAGAATGAAATTCGAGCCCTCTTTTTATAAACACCTGAATTCTGACCTTATCCTTCCAAACACTGGAATTCTTATATTGTCCTTCTAAACATTTGAATTTTGGCCGTATATTTTACACATGAAAATTTTGATGTCATCGTTCCAAACATTGGAATTCTGGCCCTATTTTTATAAACATTGGAATTCTTGCGTTATCCTTTGACTTCAAACATTGGAATTCTGGCCCTCTCTTCATGCACATTGGAATTCTTATCTTATCCTTCCAAACGTTGGAATTCTGGCCCTTTTTTTATAAACAATGGAATTCTTGCCCAATTTTTACAAACATTGCAATTGTTATCTTATTCATCCACTGCAAACATTGAAATTCTCGCCTTATACACATTGGTTTTCTGATGGTATGCTTCAAAACATTAGAATTCTGCCCCGTGTTTTTAGAAACATTGGAATTCTTATCTTATCTTTTGTTACGAAAAATTGTATTGCGTGACTTTTAAGCGTGACTTTCTAGAAGGTTTGCGAGAGCTTATAGTTTGTTTATTTTAGGATCGTGTGTAAGCCTTTCTAAAGCGGTCTATTTTGTAATCTTTCTATAATTAGACTATTTAGAAAGTTCTAGAATGTTATTGTGAAGGTATATAAGCAGGCGAGTCCGAGTTAAGTTTTAACTAGTTTTCACAAGCGAAGAGAGTTGGACGTTGGTCGTGTTTAGTCAAGTGTGACGAAGGCAGTGTTTATTCAAGTTGACGGAGGCCGTGTAAGTTTATCAAGTTAATTGAAGTTGGCGGAAGCCGTGGAAGTTTATCGAGTTACCTGCTGTTGTGGAGTTTTACTTCGTGGAAACTACGTTCATTTTTAAATCTTCTTGTTGCTGTTCCGACAACCCTGCGTTCAGTTTGGTTTGCAAGTTACCCGTCCTCTAAAAGATTACCCGCGTAACATTGGGAGCCTGTCCTGGGTGAGGAATTCAATTGTTTGCCGACTACAGTAACCAGGAAAGGACAGTTCAAGGAGAAGGAGTTACAGCGAAAGTAAACAGAACTGTTACGAGGAAGAATATATTGAGCGTTTGCTGTGAACCCTCGCTGTGAAAATGGATAAGTTTATACAGATTGGCGAAAAGTTCGGGTTGGAGGAAGAAAAACTGCTCGAGTTTGTGCGGGAGCAACTGAAGTTAGAAGAGGAAAAGGACGAAAAACGTTGAAAACTTGAGAAGGAAAGAAGGAGGGAAGAGGAAGAGAAAGAAGAAAAACGTAGACAATTGGAAGAGGAAAAAGAAGAAAAACGTAGACAATTGGAAGAGGAAAGAGAAGAAAAGCATAGGCAGTTAGACGAAGAAAAAGAAGAGAGACGTCGAATACTTGAAGAAGACAGAAGAAAGGAAGAAGAAGAGAAAAAGAAAAGGCGTAGAAGACAACACGAAGAAAGAGAAGCTAGGGGGCAAGAACGCGATCTGAGAAAATTAGAGCTGGAAGCGGAACTGTTGAAGCAGAGAGAGGCTATTGAAGCCGCTAAGAGAGAGCATGAACTAGAGCTCACTCGTCTAGGACAAGGCCGTAACGATACCCAACGTGCTGGAGTGAGAGACGATAGGGCCAAGGCACCCAAGCTTCCCTCATTTGTTGATGGCAAGGATGACTTGGATGCTTACCTACAACGATTTGAGAGGTTCGCAACTACAGCAAAATGGGAGAAGACAGGATGGGCTTCGAAACTTAATTCTTCTGTCAAGTTGCGCCAATACACTGAAGGCTATCGGATACTTAAACAAGATTGAAGGTCCAGAAAACATGAGGAAGATTATCGCGAGACTGCCACCTAAACTGCAGAGTAGCTGGCGAGACCATGCTGATCGTATCCTCAATGCAGACAAGAGAGAAGTTTGTATCAAGGACATTGCGTCATTTGTTGAAGAGAAGTCAGGTGCCCTAAGTAATCCAATCTTCGGAAAACATCCTTTCTTGGCTAAGGATAAGAAGAAGAGCCAGATGCGAGGGGCGAAGTCAAAACCCGAGGGTTCTGGGCCTGGTCTTAGAGAGCTTAGTAACTTCTCCACTTCATCTCAGAAGAGTCCCATGGACCAAAACAAGTCTCAAGAGAAGAAATCTGAAGATCTCTCGAAAAGGAGTTGTTTGTTTTGCCGTCAGATCCATAATCTCGTAGACTGTCCTGCGTTTGCTAAAATTCCCATCCGTGAACGTTTCGACTTTATATTGAAGCAAAGATCAATCAAGGGGATGCTACAAGAATAAGCCGCGTTCACATTGTAACAGAAGACATGCTTCGCTGATGCACTCTGATTCTTCAGAAGACACGCATGAACAGCCTACACCTGAGAATGCAAGTCAACAACCTGCTAGAGGTACAAGGAAGGAAGATCAGAACAGATCCCGGCGAGGTGTCAATCAGAAGAGTTTATTAAGTGACGAGTCGAGTGGCATCGGGCGCCTCTGCAATTCGACGACCACGGAGGGTCCTGCGACTGCGTTGCCAATTTTACCAGTAAAAGTCAGCGCACAAGGAAGTCCCTTTTGCATCAAGACCTACGCCCTCTTGGATACGGGTTCCAATTTCACTTTCTGCTCTAACATGCTTTTGGATCGTCTTGGCGTTAAAGGCAAGCATTTGAAATTGAAGTTAACTACGATGGGTACAGCAGAGGAGGTTGACAGTGTCGTGGCCAGTGGTTTAGTGATGTCGGACTTGGATGAAAATGTTGTTCCATAAAGGGAGGTTTATTCCAGACCTACTATGCCTGTGTCTAAGGATGAAGTCCCCCAACAGGAAGATGTAGATAGATGGCCACACCTTAGAGGCGTCGTCTACCTAACAGAGGTGAACTCTCAAGTTGATCTATTAATTGGGTCACATGTCCCAGAAGCTTTACAACCGAAAGAAGTTAGCCCAACTGCCGGAGATGGCCCCTACACTAGTAAGGTGGAGTTCGGTTGGCTAATCAATGGCCCAACAGGAAGAAAGCCAAGATATGTACCTTCTGCTTGATACCTCACCAAGTCTATTGGCGTCCATCCTATGTGCGTGGCGTGTGCTGACTTCGCGGATGCGTGTTTAAATGATGGCACAGGAATGTCTCATGAAGATCTGAAGTTCATGAACATTGTGGGAGATTCGGTTATGCAGTGTGAGGATGGCCATTACCAAGTTCGTTTACCCTTTCATAATCCAAGTTTGAAGTTGTCTGCTAATAGATGCCAAGCCAAGCGCAGAGCCCTCTCCCTGAGACGTAAATTCCTCAAGGATGCCAGATTTCAAGAAGACTGCGTTGCATCTCTTCAAAGCGTAATCCAAGAAGGTTTCCCTGAAAAGGTTCCCTCCCAAGATCTGTGTAGAGCTGACGGAAAGGTCTGGTATATTCCACACCACGGGGTGTATCACTGCAAAAAACCTGAGAAGATAAGGGTCATCTTCGATTGTTCCGCTCAGTGCCAAGGGATGTCTTTGAATAGCGAATTGCTGCAGGGTCCTGATTTGACCAACAACCTGGCTGGAATACTGCTTCGTTTCCGACAAGACCCAGTGGCTGTAATGGGAGATGTACAATCTATGTTTCACCAAGTGCGTGTTCCTGTGGAGGATCGTGACTTTCTGTGGTTTCTCTGGTGGCCGGGTGGAGATCTCGCTAAGGGTTTGCAATAGTACCGAATGACCGTGCATCTTTTCGGTGCAGTTTCGTCGCCTAGTTGTGTTAATTTTGCCATGTGAAGATCACCAGCACGAGTTTTCGCCTGAAGTCGTTTCTACTATCCTGAAGAATTTCTATGTCGATGACTGCTTGAAATCTTTACCTTCCAGTCATGAATCAATTAAGCACGTTTGTGGTCTGCGCAACCTGATGAATAATGGAGGCTTTAACTTGACGAAATGGGTCAGCAACGATCGCCTGGTATTAGAGTCCATACCTGTCGAAGATAGAGCGAAAGGAACTAAAGAGCTTGACCTAACCTGCGATGCGCTCCCAGTAGGAAGGGCCTTGGGGGTGTCATGGTTCGTGGAGGCTGACCAGTTTGGCTTTAAGGTGGTCATTAAAGATAGGCCGTGTACTAGGCGTGGCATACTTTCAGCTGTCAATTCGTTATATGATCCTCTGGGTATGGCAGCTCCTTTCATTCTTTCTGCAAAGCTTCTCCTACAGAATTTGCGATCGAAAGATTTGTCAAACCTCTCAAGTCCTCGGATATCGCTTCATGTCAGATCCATTATTTCTGTGACACCTCTCAGGTGGCTTATGGCACCGTATCGTATCTTCGCTTAGTCGACATACAAGGTCGGATTCTCTGTTCATTCCTTATTGGCAAGTCCTGCCTGGCTCCCTTGAAGGTAACTACCATCCCTTGATTGGAGTTGACTGCTGCCACCGTATCTGTTCAGCTGAACAAGATTTTGACAAAGGAGTTGCAGATACCCATCGATAAAGTGACCTTTTGGACAGATAGCATGACCGTCATACAATACATCGCGAATGAGTCGAAGCGTTTCCATACCTACATTACAAACCTTGTTGCCTTCATCAGAGAGGAATCCAGCCCGTCCTAATGGAGATACATCGACAGCAAATCCAATCCCGCTGATGAAGCCTCTCAGGGCGTTACGGCAGACGTGTTTATTCATAATGGCAGTTGGTTAAAGGGCCTGGTTTTTCTTTTAACAACCAAGTCTGAGTGGGCGGACCATGTCCTAGAAAGCATAGAGCTGACCGAGAATGATCCGGAAATCAAGCAAGAGCCCAAATCATTCGCTGTATCCGTCAGCAAAGTTTATGCTAGCGTTGTTTGTATCGTGAAACGGCTTAGCTCCTGGATCAAGTTGTTGAAATTTATTGCACTGTGTCTTCACTGCCAGAGAGATCTCGAACAAGAAAGAGAGAGCCTGGCCCGAATGTTCACGGAAATGTTGGTACCCTCAGCCTGGAGCCAATGTCTTGTCAAGACTTAGACTCTGCAGAAAGAGAACTAATTATGTTTGACCAGAGGAATGCATTTCCTGAAGAAATTGAAACCATCACAAAAGGAGGCTGTGTAAAGAAGTCAAGCTGCCTTGCAAAGTTAAGCCCAGTCCTAATTGGTGGTGTACTTCGCGTTAGCGGTTGACTTAGCAGAGCTCCTTTACCTGACGAATCGAGGCATCAGATAATTATCTCCAAGGATTCTCCACTTGGTGTACTGCTTATAAGGTTCTTTCACGAGAAAAGTGGTCACTCTGGGAGAGAATACGTGCTAGCCCTCTTGCGCAAGCGATTTTGGTTGATTCGAGCCAACACAACGGCAAGAAGTGTACTGTCGTCCTGTTTCCAGTGTAAACGTCGCCATGGCGCCACTGGAGAACAGAAAATGGCCAACTTACCTCATCCCAGGGTCACTACAGATCAACCCCCCTTTACATGTGCTGGAATTGATTATTTTGGTCCTTTCGTTGTCCGCCAAAAGAGAAGCTTGGTAAAGAGATATGGAGCTATTTTCGCATGTTGGGCCTTGAGAGCAGTCCATCTGGAGATTTCTCACACATTGGACACGGATTCCTTTATCTTAGCTCTTACAAGATTTATTGGCCGCAGTGGTCAGGTTAAAGAGATTCGTTCACACAATGGTACGAATTTCATGGGAGCTGAAAAGGCACTTCGCATTATGATCTCAGGTTGGAATCAGGCTAAGATTCACGACACCCTTCTACAGAAAGGTATCAAATGGGTCTTCAATCCTCCAGCGGCTTCCCACCAAGGTGGAGTCTGGCAAAGACTTATCAGATCCACTCACAAGATTCTTGGAGCTTTGACCAAGGAGCAAGTCCTTGATGACGAATGTCTTCAAACCTTATTGTGTGAAGCTGAGAGTATCATTAATGGAAGACCGCTGACCAAGTTCTCCGACAATCCTAACGATTTGGAGCCTATTATGCCGGATCACCTCCGACTACTTCGCCAAAACGACTCTCTACCACCAAGGCTGTTTGAAAAGAACAACACTTATTCCAGGAGAAGATGGCGTCAAGTGCAGTATTTGGCAAATGTGTTCTGGGGTCGATGGAAATGAGAATACCTTCCTTCGTTGAAGGAGCGCCAGAAATGGTTTCGACCGAGAAGAAACTTCACTTTTGGAGACACGGTTATCGTTGATGAATCGACGCCCAGGAATGTGTGGCCGATTGGTCGAATCACAGAAGTGTTCACAGATAAAGATGAGAGAGAGTCAAAACCAAGACCTCTACTTTGGAGTGACCCATTACGAAGCGATGTTTGCTGGAATCAATTAAACATTGAAAGTGTCTAGTTTTCCCGGATTTGTTCAAGAGACTGCGTGACTTTCATTGAGCTTACGTGATGTCCTATTAAGTTTGAACAATGAAGCCTGTTGAGGCACTTAGGCCTTGGTGACACTATTTTTCGCTTAAGGAGTTTGGCGTTAAAAAAAATTATTGTTTTCCTTAGTTAATTTTTGTGTTAGTTCCTGGTTCCCTTTTTTTCTATAATATTAGGTAAATACAACCGATTTTAAGGGCTGGAATGTAAGCGGCAGGAATGTTTTCCGTTACCTTTATAGTATTTTTATGTTTGCCGCATTTTTAGTTATTTTCGTGTTCGCACCTTTAGTGCTGTTTTTTGGTTCATTAGTTTTTCATTGTCTGCATAGCTTTGTCCTTCGTGTCAGGGTTTTTCTGCATATCGTACACTTAGCTTTATTGTAATTTTTCGTGTCAGTTCTTCGTTAGTTGCGCTTGGTCCAGTTAACAGTTTAATGTTTGGGTCTTTGCTCGTCCTAGTATTTCGTCCTTATCTCGCTATCGTCTTGTAAGTATCTCGTTTGTTTCATTCGCATTTCCAGTTTGCCTTATTGCTTTCGTTCAGTTTGTAGATTATTTAATCTTGACTTTGTATTTGTTTAATTGTTACTTTTCAGTACCACCATACTTCACATCGCTTCGCTTTGGTTCGCTTGTTTCTCTTCACCAGTTTTAGAAGTCCTGAAAACTAAAATAAAGTTTGTGTGTTGAAAACTGTAGCGCATAAAGGCTGCGACTATAGGATGCTTTTCACATTTCTATATGCATGGGAATTATGATCTTATCCGTTCGAACGTTGTAACTCTGGTCCTATTTTCATAAACATTGGAATTCTTATCTTATTGTTCCAAACACTGGAATTCTGGAATTCTGGAATTCTGTGGAATTCTTTTCCTATCCTTACAAACATTGGTCATCATCAAGTCTCATCATGACAGTAGGCGCATAAGGCTTCCACGTTGTCTGACCAATGCTTTCAGTTTTGTGCAACCCCTTTGATACTTCCCAGCTCTTCCACCCAGCTTTGTTTCGCTCTTTCTCGACTGTCCTTCTCCAAGTAGTTTTTGGTCTTCCTCTTGCCCTCCGACCTTCACGAGTCCATCGTAACACTGTAAAACAGTCGTTCTCACCCTTTCTCCTTAGTATGTGACCTAGCCAGTGCCACCTTTTTCGTCGCACTTTACAGCTTACGTCATATATCTCAGCCAACTCAAGCACTCTCTTATTTGTCATTCTCTGCTGCCATGTAACACAATAGCTCCCAGGGATGTAAACCCCTCAACGTCGTCCACTTCTTCGCCATCCACCACAATCTTCTCCCTGTTACTAGCACACACAGTCCTTAGTGTCTTAAACGTTTTTGTACCTACTCTGACTGCTTCCTCCGCCAATTTCCCAGTCTTTTTATGCAAGTCATAGAACTTAGATGACAGTATCTGTGAAATCAAGTTCCTCCAGCACTGTTGTGAAATTCCACCTTATCCCTCTTCTCTTGCCTGTTGGAAGTCTGGACCTATTCTTATAAGCAATTGAACTTGTGAACGGACACTTCAGAAGTGCTTTATGCAGTGAAAAATACCTGAAAACGGAATAGGTGCTATTATTTTTGTGTTGTTCTTGCACTGCAATCATTGGAATTCTGGCCCTATCTTTATACGCGTCGCAATTCTTGTGTTATCCTTTCACAAGCTGGTATCTTAGCCCTATAACTATAAGAATTGGAATTCTGATCTTATTCTTGCGAACATTGGAATTCTGATCTTCTGCGTCCAAATAATAAAATTCCCCAAATGTTTTTGATAAGCATTTGTGATATAATCTTATCCTTTCAAGCATGGGAATTCAGAGCTTCTGCTTTTAAACATTGGAATTCTGGCACTATCTGTGTACACGTTGGAATTCTGGCCCTTTTTCATAAACACTGGAATTCTCATCTTATCCATACACACTTTGGAATTATGGCCCTATTTTTTACACATTGGAATTACCCCTTATCCTTCCAAACATTTGAATTCTGGTCCTATTTCGTTAATCACTGGAATTTTGACCCTATTCTTACAAACATTGGAATTCTTATCTTATCCTTCCACTGGAAGCAACGAATATCTGGCGTCATCCTTCCAAACACTGGAATTTTGGCTTATTATTTATACACATTGGTTTTCTGATCTTATCCTTCAAAACGCTGGAATTCTTATATTGTCCTTCTAAACATTTGAACTCTGGCCCTATATTTTACACATTGGAAGTTCGATATTATCCTTCGAAGCATTGGGATTCTGGCATATTTTTACAAACATTGCATTTTTATCTTATCCTTCCACTGGCCCTATTTTTATAGACGTTGGAATTTCTACGTCTCCCTTCCAAACATTGCTGTTCAAGCCATATCTTTATACACATTCAAATTCTTATCTTATCCTTCTAAACTTTGGAATTTGGACTCTATTTTTATACACACTGGAATTTTCATCTTATCGTTTAAAACACTGTCATTCTCGCCCTATTTTTATACCTTTGACGTTTTTATGTTATCCATCTAAACGTTCGAATTTTGACCCTATTTTTATACACATTGGTTTTCTGATCTTATCCTTCAAAACCTTGGAATTCTGGCCCTTTTTCGGTACATATTGGAATTCTTATCTTATCATTTCAAGGACCGGTATTCTGGCCCAATTTCTATAAGCATTGTAATTCTTATCTTATTCATCCAAACATTGGAATTCTCATCTCATCCTTTCAGATGATGGAATTCTGGCCCTTTTTCTATAAGCATTGGAATTATGATCTTATTCATTCCAACGTTGAATTTCTGATTTTATAATTATACACATTGGAATTTTTACCCCATCCTTCGAAACATTGGAATTCGGGCCCTATTCTTACAAACGCTGCAATTCATATCTTTTTTTTCCACTGCAAACATTGGAATTCTTGCCCTATCCTTACATTTGAATTCCAGCTTTATCTTTATACACATTGGAACTTTGACCTCCTGCATCCTTCCTAATTTTGGGATTCTGGCCCTCTTCTAATTGGAATTCTTATTTCATCCTTTCACTGCAAACATTTGAATTATGATCTTATTCTTCCAAACACTGGAATTCTGGCCCTATTTTTATACAGATTGGAATGTTTCAGTCTTCCTTAGAAACATTGGACTTCTGCTCCTATTTCTATAAAAAACTGGAATTCGTATCCAGTCCTTCCACTGAAATCATTCTAATTCTGGCCCTATTTTTATAGACATTCGAACTCTCATCTAATCCATCCACACCTTGGAATTCTCGCCTTCTCTTTTTTTGGACATTGGAATTTTGATCTAATCCTTTCAAACATTACAATTCTCGCCGTCTTCTTACAAACATTAGAATTCTTATCTAATCCTGCCACTGCAAACATTGAAATTCTAGCCTTATCCTTCCACACATTGGAATTGTGGTCCTATTCTCCTTTTATCCTTCCAAACACTGGAATTATAGCCCTTTATTTATACACATTGGTTTTCTGATCTAATCCTTCAAAGCATTGGGATTTTGGGCCTAATTGTCTAAACATTGGGATTCTGGCCCTATTTTTGAAAATATTGGAATTCTTATCTTATCCTTCCACTGCAAACATTGCAACTTTGCCGTATTTTTATAAACATTGGAATTCTCAACTTATCCTTCCAAAGATCTTATTCTTCCAACCTTTGGAATTCTGGCCCTATTCTTAAAGGCACTGGAATTCTTATGTTATCCTTCCACTGCAAACATAAGAATTCTGCCTTACTTTTATAAACATTCAAATACTTATTTTATCCTTCCAAACCCTGGAATTCTGGCCTTTTCTTATAGATTTTTTTTCTTACGCGATCCTTCTAAACACTGGAATTATGGCCCTCTTTTTTTACACATTGGTTTTCTGATCTTATTCTTTAAAACCTTGGAATTCTAGCGCTATTTCGGTTGGTATTGGAATTCTTATCGTATCCTTTTATAGACTGGTATTCTGGCCCTTTTTCTATAAGCATTGCAATTATGATCTTACTCATCCAAACATTGGGATTGTTATCTTGTCCTTCCACGGCAAACATTTAAATTGTGGCCCTATCCTTTTAAGCGTTAGAATTCTGGCCCTATTTTTATAAACATTCTTATTCTCATCTTATCGTTCCAAACACTGGAATTCTGGCCGTATTTTTATACACATTGGCATTCCTATCTTATCCATTTAAACGTTGGAATTTTGGCCCTACCTTTATACACGTTGATTTTTTTTATCTTATCCGTCAAAACCCTTCGATTTTCGCCCTATTTCTTTAAGCATTGGAAGTCTTATATTATCCTTTCAAACATTTAATTCTGGCCCTATTTCTATAAGCATTGGAGTTATGTTCTTATCTAACCAAACACTGGAATTTTGACCTCATCCTTCGAAACATTGAAATCCTGGCCCTATTGTTATAAACACTCGAATTCTTATCTTGTCCTTCACTACAAACATTCAAATTCTGGCCCGTATTCTTCCAAACATTGGAATTCTGGTCCTATCTTTATAAACATTGCAATTCTCATTTTATCCTTCCAAACACTTCAATTTTAGCCCTTGATTTATACACTTTGGTTTCTGATCTTATTCTCAAAACATTGGGATTCTGGCCTGTTTCTTTAAGCATTGGAATTATGATCTTTTTCTTCCAAACACTGTAATTTTGGCCCTATTCTTAAAAACATTGGAATTGTTATCTGTTTTCCACTGAAAACATTGGAATTCTGCCCTATTTTTAGGAACACTAGAATTCTCATCTTCTCCTTCCAAACACTGGAATTCTAGCCCTTTTTTACATACATTCATTGGTCATTGGAAATTCTCGACTGTCCTTCTCCAAGTAGTTTTTGGTCTTCCTCTCGCCCTCCGACCTTCAGGAGTCCATCCTAACGCGGAAAGCAGTCGTTCTCACCCTCTCTCCTTAGTATGTGACCTAGCCAGTTCCACCTTTTTCGTCCCACTTCACAGCTTATGTCATTGTTCTCAGCCAATTCAACTACTCTCTTATTTGTCATTCTCTGCCGCCATGTAATGCGCAGCATCCGTCTCAAGCTCTGGCACTGGAAGCTACTTAGCTTTCGTTCATCGTTCTTGGTGATATTGGCTCTCCTTCCTATTTCTCTAGCTGCCCAGATCCTCTGTAGTCTCTGGAATGCGCCACGTGCTTTCTGCAGACGGTGGATAATGTCCTCCACCCTCTTTGTCTAGAATAGCTCTTCGGGAGGTAAACTCCTCAACGTCATCCACTTCTTCGTCATCCACCACAATCTTCTCCCTGTTACTAGCACACTCAGTCCTTAGAGTCTTACACTTTCTGGCATTACGTTTTTTGTTCCTACTCTGGCTGCTTCCTCCGCCAATGTTCCAATCTTATTATGCAAGTCATTGAACTTAGATGACAGTAGTGAAATGTCATCTGCGAAATCAAGGTCCTCCAGCACTGTTGTGAAATCCCACCTTATCCTTCTTTTCTTGCTGGCTGTTGCCTTCCTCATGACCCAATCCAAGCACAGTAAGAATAGGAATCCCGACATCACGCACCCAACTTAATCATAAACTATTCAGATGTCACATTCCCATCCACAACTGCGCACTCAAATCTCGCGTATATGTCCGCTATCACCCTCACCATCTTGTCTGGTATCCCATAACTCCTCATGATATTCCATAGGCTTTCTCTGTGTACAGAGTTAAAGGCTTTTTCAAAGTCTAGAAAATTTGCATACAGACCCGCCCTGCACTCATTTGCCTGCTCTAAGATGTTTCTAAGTGTAAAGATCTGTTCAGTTGTACTTCTGTTGGGTTGAAACCCAGCCTGCTTCTTTCGAAGTTTCTTGTCTACGCCTTTCTTGATCCGCTCCAACAGCATCCTACAGAATATCTTATTAATGACAGGTAGTAAAGTCACTCCTCTCCAGTTGTTGCATTCGCGCAAATCGCCTTTGTTGAATACCTTAACAGGTCCCTTCTTCCACACTTTCGGCCACGTCTCAGTTTCCCAAAGCCTGTTGTAACATTTGGTCAGCCTACTTGCAAATTCTTCTATGTCAGCTCTCAGTAATTCTGGACACACCTTATCTACTCTAGCCGCTTTCCATGGCTTTGTCCTCTTCAATGCATCCTTGAACTCTTGTAATGGTCATCTCCCTTGATCTATTTCCTCAATCTCTTCCAATTCTACTATCTCATCCTCTTCCACAGTATTCGTTGGGTATTTCTGTTTAATATTTCACTAAAGTGCCTCACCCATCTCTGCAGTCCTTCTCTTGCTTAAGTCCTAAGCACCCCTTGTTTGTCCTTAACAACTATTTCTTGTTTCCGCCTTTCTCCATTATCGACTCAGTAACGCTGTATAGCTCCTTGCTCCTACAATTCTCAGCGGCCTTTTCCGCTGCTGCAGCCCTCTTCTCTAACCAATTTCTCCCATCCTCCCTCGCTTGCCGTTTCTCTTCGTTTTTCTTCGCATTATACTCCTCCCTCCATCTCTGTTTCAGTCGTTCCGATCTCCAATTTCAATTTTGCCTCCTTCCTCTCCTTGATCTTTTCCCATGTTTTGCTTCCTATCCATGGCCTACTATGTTCCTTTGACCTCCCCACGTCTTTCTTTGCTGCATCTCTCTATGTTGCCAAAAATCATGTCGTGTTCTTCCTCTGGATCATCTATGTCTCCTAAAGCTTCAAACCTATTCCTCATCTCAGTGTTGTACCTTCTCCTGATCCCCAAACTTTGCAAACCAAACATTGGAATTGTGGCCTTATTCGTCCAAACATTAGATTTCTGGCCCTATTATTATACACATTGGAATTTTGATCCCATCCTTCGAAACATTGAAATACTGGCCCTCTTCTTATAAACACTGCCATTCTTATCTTGTCCTTCCACTGCAAACATTGGAATCTTGCCCTGTCCGTCCTAACATTTGAATTCTGGCCGTATCTTTATACACATTGGAATTTTGGCCTCCTTCAGCCTTCCTAATTTTGGGATTTAGGCCCTATTTTCATAATCATCGGAATTCTGGCCCTATTCTAACAAACACTGGAATTCTTATTTCATCCTTCCACTGCAAACTTTGAAATTCTGGCACCATCCTTTTAAACATTGGAATTCTGGTCCTATTTTCAAAACATTGCAATTCTCATTTTATTTTTCGAAACACTGGAATTCTGGCCCTATTTTTGTACACATTGGTTTTTTGATCTTATTCTTTAAAACCTTGGGATTCTGGTCATATTTCCAGAAAAAATTGAATAGTGATCTTATTCTTCCAAACATGGAAGTCTTTATCTTTATAAAGAGTGGAATTCTGCCCCTATCCTTCCACACACTGGAATTGTTGTCCTGTTTTTATAAACATTGCATTTCTCCTTTTATCCTTCCAAACACTAGAATTATAGCCCTTTATATATACGCATTGGTTTTCTGATCATATTCTTTTAAACATTGGAATTCTTATTTTTTATGGGATTCTGACCCTTTTTTATACACATTGGTTTTCTTATCCCATCCCTCTAAACACTGGAATTCTCATCTCATCCTTTTAAAGGTTAAAATTCTTGTCCTATTTTTATAAACATATTGATTCTGACCTTATCCTTCCAAACACTGGAATTTTTATTTTATTCTTCCACTGCAAACATTGGAATTCCGGCTCTACTTTTGTAAACATTGAAATTCTGGCCTTATCCTTCAAAACACTGGAATTCTGGCCCTATTTTTATACACATTGGAATTCTGATCTTATCCTTCGAAACACTGGAATTCTGGCCTTATTTCTATAAGCATTGGAATTATGATCTTATTCTTCCAAACATTTTAATTCTAGCCCTATTTTTATAGACATTGGAATTTTGACCTCATCCTTCGGAACATTGGAACTCTGGCCTTATTGTTATAAACATTGGAATTCTTATCTTTTCCTTCTACTTTAATCGTTGGAATTTTAGCCCTATCCTTACACACATTGGAATTCTTATCTTATCCTTTGAAACATTGGAATTCTGGCCCTATTTTTGTACACATTGACATTATTTTTGACCTCATCCTTCAAAATATTGCAACTCTGGCCTTGTCTTTATACCCGTTGAAATTGTTATCTTATCCTTCGGAACACTGGAAATCTGGCCTTATTTTGTTACACATTGGAATTTTGATCTCATCGTTCCAAACATTGGAATTCTGGCCATTTTTTATAAACATTGGACTTCTCCTCTAATCCTTCCACTGCAAACTGAAATTCTGGCCTTATCCTTCCAAACACTGGAATTTTTTTTCATTATTTATACACATTGGGTTTCTGATCTTATCCTTCAAAACATCAGGATTCTGGCCCAATTTCAATTAGGATTGGAATTATGATGTTATGCTTCCAAACACTGGAATTCTGGCCCTACTTTTATAAACTTTGGAATTTTTATCTTTACCTTCCACTGCAATCATTGGAATTCTGGCCCTATCCTTCCAACCATTTAATTTTGGCTCTTGTTTATGCACTTTGGTTTTCTGGCCGTATCTTTTTACATATTGAATTTTTATCTTATCGTTCTAAACCTTAAAATACTGGCCCTATTTTCATATACATTGGAATTGTGACCTCACCCTTCCAAAGATCGTATTTTTGGCCCTGTTCTTATAAACACTGGAATTCTGGACCTATTCTTATAGACACTGGAATACTTATCCCATCCTTTTCCCCTGCAAACATTGGAATTCTGGCCCTATTTTTATGGTCATTGGCAATCTCATTTTATCCTTCCAAACACTGGAATTCTGGCCGTATTTTAATGCACATTGGTTTTCTGATCTTTTTATGCAAAACATTGGGATTCTGGCTTTTTTTCTATAAGCATTGAAATTATGACCTTATCCTTCCATACTTTGAAATCCTGGCCCTATTTTTATACACATTGAAATTCTTATCTTATCCTTCCAAACTTTGGAATTACGGCCTTTTTTCATACACATTAGAATTTTCACCTCATCCTTCTAAACATTGGAATTCTGGCCCTATCTTTTTAGAGACTGGAATTCTCATCTTATCCATTTAAACATTCTTAGTCTCTCCCTATTGTTATACACATTGGAATTTTGACCTGTTTCTATAAACTTGGGAATTCTTATCTTGTCTTTTCCCTGCAATCATTGTAATTCTTTCTTTATCTTTATCCTTTCAAACATTGGAATTGTTTTTTTATCTCATCCCTCTTATCCTTCCAAACACTGGAATTCTGGCCCTATATTTATACACTTATCCTTCCACTGGAAATGTTTAAAGTCTGGCCCTGTTTTAATTAACATTGGAATTTTTGTCTTATCCTTCTAAACAAGGGAATTCTAGCTGTATTTTTATAAGCACTGGAATTCTTTTCTTATCCTTCTAAACATAGGAGTTCTGTCGCTACCTTTATACACAATGGAGTTCTTAGCTTCTCCATCTAAACATTCAGTTTGTAGCCCAATCTTTATAAAAAGTGGAATGCTGACCCTATTCTTATAAACACTGGAATTCTTGTCTTATCCTTCCACTGCAAACATTGGAATTCTGGCCCTATTTCTATAACCATTGGAATTATGATCTTGTCCTTCCAAACATTGAAATTCTGATCTTATCCTTCCAATCCTGCCAAAGCCTTGTGCATTCCTTTTTCAACTTCTGTTGGTTATCTTTATCTCATAGTTTCATTACAGCAATCTTCTAGGGTGGTTTGGCAGCAGTTTTGGAATGTTTTTGTTTTCCTGATGGAGAAGGCAACAGTGAATCATAACAACACATCGTCAGTTGAACGGTCAGCGCCTCTCATGGGTCTTGTGTTCAAGATATAATTTTGGTCTGCCTTCCTTACTGTCCCATAATCTAAAAGATGCTAATGTTTGGAGCAGGGCTTCATCTATGTGGTCTTGTGATCTTCCTTGCACTTGAAGATAGTAACTGTGATGACCAAATTGTGTTCCGAGCAAAGACCCAAAAGAAGTTCACTGTTTGAGTAGCACTCCCTAACTCCAAGCGGGCCAATCACTCGTGGCCATTTGTCCACTTTTCCAACCTTGACATTGAAGTCACCTGCTATTATCAGTTTATTAGTACAAGGGACTTTCCACCGAACTTTTGTCAGATTGTTGTAGAATTCCTCTTTAATCTCTTCAGGGTTAGTCATTTTTGGAGCTTAGGCACCCAATTATGGTGGTGTACACATTTCTCTGCACAGAAAATCTCATGTGTGATTATCCTGTTGCTGACAGGTATCTGGTCTTGTTTTAGCTGCTAAATAATGGAGTTCCTTATTGCAAAACCTTCTCTAGATTCTCCTCTCTCTCTTTCTCCTGCCACTCCAAAAAGAGTGTGTAACCATGATCTACCGTGCTGTCGAGTGAAGGCAATCGAGTGTCACTTCACGCCTATAAACATGTCATCACTCCTAACATTTAAATACCGAATGTCATGACTCCGAACATTTGAATTCCGAATGTCATCACTTCAAACATTTGAATTCCGAATGACATTACTCCAAACATTCGAATTCCGAATATCATCACTCCAAACATTTCAATTATGAACGTCATTCTTCCAAACATTTGAATACCGAATGTCATTTCTCCAAACATTTGAATTCCGAATGTCATCACTCCAAACATTTGAATTTCGAACGTCTTCACTCCAAACATTTGAATTCCGAATGTCTTCACTCCAAACATTTGAATTCCGAATATCATCACTCCAAACATTTGAATTCTGAACGTCATTCTTCCAAACATTTGAATTCCGAATGTCATTTCTCCAAACATTTGAATTCCGAATGTCATCACTCCAAACATTTGAATTTCGAACGTCTTCACTCCAAACATTTGAATTCCGAATGTCTTCACTCCAAACATTTGAATTTCGAATGTCTTCACTCCGAAAATTTGAATTCCGAATGTCATCACCCCGAACATTTGATTCTGATTGTCATCACTCCTAACATTTGAATTCCGAATGCCTTCACTCCAAACATTTGAATACCGAATTTATTCACTCCAAACATTTGAATACTGAATGTCTTCACTCCAAACATTTGAATTTTGGATGTCTTCACTCCAAACAACATTTCAAATCCGAATTTCATCACTCCAAATATTTGAATTCCGAATGTCATCACCCCGAACATATGATTCTGACTGTCATCACTCCTAACATTTGAATTCCGAATGTCTTCACTCCAAACATCTGAATGCCGAATGTCTTCACTCCTAAAATTTCGATTCCGAATGCATCACGCCGAATATTTGAATTCCGAATGTCATCACCCCGAACATATGATTCTGACTGTCATCACTCCTAACATTTGAATTCCGAATGTCTTCACTCCAAACATCTGAATGCCGAATGTCTTCACTCCTAAAATTTCGATTCCGAATGCATCGCTCCGAACATTTGATTCTGACTTTCTTCACTCAACATTTAAATACCGAATGTCATGACTCTGAACATTTGAATTCTGAATGTCATCACTGCAAACATTTGAATTCCTAATGTCTTCTTTGCAGATAATTGATTCTGACTGTAATCATTCCAAACATTTGAATACCGAATGTCATTTCTCCAAGCATTTGAATTCCGAATGTCATCACTCCAACATTTGAATTTCGAATGTCACCACTTCGAAAATTTGATTACCGATGTCATCACTCCAAACATTTCAACTGAGAATGTTTTATCTCCATTTTATTCAGAAAATGCACAAAACTTCCAGCTCCCACACTGCACTTGGTTTTTACTGGTTTGCAATCTAATCATGCAATTTTTGTGTCTGTTTTTTCTTTTTCTTTTTCAGTTACAGCGTGGAATTCTAAATCCATTTGTATTAGGTTCCTAGACAAGAAAAATGGTGAAGGACACGTAAATCAAAGGCAGTATAAAGTATGTATTGTTCTTCAATTGTTTCACGGGTACATTATGTATTTCTCTGAGATTCACCCAGTCTCCAAGACATCACAAAATGATACTGGAGGGTACCCTGTGTTTAATATCCAGTCCAGGGTGATCCCCGGTTCAACCTGGTCAGTACTCTACCCTGGAGGGCTCCCTCATGGTTCCCCTTAGTTCCTACTTGCTAGAAGATATGGGCCTCAACCCCGGGGACTGATCAGGTGTCCAGGGTGGCTACCCCCTGTACCACTCGATCTTGTCTCACCCCAGGAGGCCTTCTCTCCTGGTCCCCTTACCCCTAGATTTAAGCGCTTCCCTGCTATTCGTTTCCTTTGTTTTCTATTTGGTATACAGCGTAGAACCTTCATGCGAAACCATCCGCCGGTCGGAAGATTTTATTAACGATTTGCCTAGTCCCTAGGCCTCATTATTCCGCGCAAATTAACAATCACTTTTCAAACCTTTATATGATACATAGAGAAAGAGCAAGGAAAGTGCTTTCAATTGCTCTAGACAGATTTAAATTAATCTTCAAAGTTGTATAGTCAATGGTCACTTAAAACGCGTTATGTGTTTCTGACCATGGTTGAGTTTTTATCACACGTGCATGGGCTAATTTTGGTGTGGTGAATAAAACTGGCCTGAGAAAACAGCCGACATTTGGCGATGCTAACACTGGTCTATCTGATTGTCTTTGTTTACCGTGATTGGCTAACATAATTAATTAAATTGAATTAGAAGTCTTCTGTGTAACATCTGTTTTTCGATGTTTTGTTTTGTTTTCTCTTTCAGAGTAATTTAAGTGGACTTTACGATCCGTGTCCTGACGAGGAGAAGATGCCGCGGATAAGATATTTGTTCAGAGAAGCGGTTAACGAAGTGATAGTCGGAGATAATGAACCTGTTTATGGAATACCAAAACATGTAAGATATCCTGCTTTATCCAGCTATTCGCCACTTTCACATTGACCCTAATGCACGTTGTTTACCCCCCGTGACTATTGCTTGCAGTTTCTCCTAGGTACTACAGTCATCCCAAGAGAAATCGAAGACAATGGATATGCAAAATTTTTGGATGTAAACAAGCTGCGTTATGGTCTATGTGAAAATGCTGAATTAGGGACTTTGATAAAAAACGACGACAATTGCAACGAGAACATGAATAATAAACGAATTCGCGATTATTTGAAATTGCTCTTAGCGTTGCTTGCAATCATTGTTCACGTCTGTTGAGGCCTCAAATGTAATAAATGACCCTAAATGTAATAAAGGTCCTAAGCGTAATAACTTTTGGCCCTAAATGTAATAAAGGTCCTAAATGTAATAACTTTTGGCCCTAAATGTAATAAAGGGTCTAATAATATTATATGTGTAAAAGGTTTTAGCCCTAAATGTGATGGAAGTCTTAACAGTATACTGTATGTATGTAGTATAACAGCCCCAAACTTGATAAAGTCCCTGACTGAAACATGCGACGGTCTGATGCGATATTAATTTCATAGCCAGCTGGCGATTCACTTTCTTCGCGCTATTGTAGTCTTCATAGATATTCATAAACTTAGAAAGCGGCTAGAGCGCTCAAGACGTAGGAGAAACTCTTATAAATTAACTACGTCTCGATCGTGTTTCCTACTACATCCCTACATCCTAAAACGCGAGTTATAAACAAATGGAATCTACACAAAAGTTTTCAAAATACAGTAGTAATTTAGTAATTAAATGAAGTATTAATGTTCATTAGAAACAATCATCGTAGTAAATTAACTACTTTTGCCTATGGGGTTTTTTAATGTTGCGCCCAAAAAAGAAATGTTCTCTTTTTTATCATTTTCCAAAAGAGTATTTCGGTCGGTCCATACAGAATGCTGTGAACACGAAGTTATCTATAAACAGCAAGATATTAAGGGTAGTATATCTTGATAGTTTTTGTGACTTCCTGACTTTGATTTTAATTTCTACCAGGAGTACTTCTTGAAGTGAATTTTTATGCTTACTTTTTTCCCAGGATTTCACCACATGAATAATAATAAGTTTTTACTCAAATGGCTATATAGGGGATCTGCCTAGGGTATTTAGTGTTTGATATTCCCTAGACACATTCTGGCGCTCCGTTAACCTGTAATAAGGCTGAAAGCGAACACTATGAAATCTTCTTATGACCCTAAGCGTAATAAGAGCTGAAAGAATTACACTTAGGACCTTTATTACATTTAGGACCAAAAGTTATTACAATTAGGACCTTTATTACATTTAGGGTCATTTATTACATTTGAGGCCTCAACAACGTCCTCAATAAAACCTCGCTTTGTAGGAAATTTCACGTCGTAGTTGCACCAAGGAAGACTTGGAAGTGCGATGCACGTGCAGCGTTGTTTGTTTCTTCCTCTTCGCCGTCCTGTGACAAATCGTAATAACGATTTTAAGTGCATCATAGAGCTGTAACACTGCTGCGACAACGTTTCTAATTGTCACAACATTAAATGAAGAATGATCCTCGTAATTGTGAACGCAATTTATGCAATTGCGTAAGAAGCCTGAAAAAAATTCAGGACTTCAACGGGATTTGAACCGGTAATTTCGCGATACCGGTCCGTTGCTTTAACCAACTAAGCCATGAGGGCCATGTGTTAGAAAACTCTTTACTGGGTAAATCATGTATCTACCCTCTCAAAATAAAGAACATTGTATTGTATTGTATTGTGTTGTGTTGTGTTGTGTTGTGTTGTGTTGTGTTGTGTTGTGTTGTGTTGTGTTGTGTTGTGTTGTGTTGTGTTGTGTTGTGTTGGGTTGGGTTGTGTTGTGTTGTGTTGTGTTGTATTATATTGTATTGTATTGTATTGAAGCCACTGATGTTAGTAGCTGGTCTAAGAATTTTAGTTGCGATTTGCCTTGTGTAAGATCGCCTAAACGTGGCTGGGAATCATTTGGTAGTTCATTTTCCCTCTTATCATGAATGAAATGTAGCGGAGCAAGGAATGATGCAGTTGTGAGAGCACTTGGCTCCTACCAATGTGGCCACGGTTCGGGATTTTGTGTTTGTTGTTTGCTGCAATTGTCCCATTAAAATTTGCTGTCGTGACAACGAACCGGTCTTGTTAAGGCCTTTATCGCGCTTTTAATCTGAAGGTAAAAACAAGTTAGGGCTTGAGAAGAGTTTTTTACTCGCATGAAATTAATATAAGATATTACTTTGTTGTTGCTACTAACTTCCTCTCTTTTTTTTCCCTTTAGCACATAAACGTAATACAGCATTTGAGACATCGCCCATATCGGTCCTCATCAAGCAAGACACAACAGTCAGGAGCTGCTAAAAATTTTGTTAAATGCCTGCTGTTTTTACCACTGAACCCCTGTAAAATTTTGCATAGATGGATGGTGTTATATGCCAAGAAAGGAAATAACGTAGAGTTGAATAATTCTTAAGAACTTTGCTAACATTTCACGGCTTTGAATTACCAGGCTGGTTTCCGTGTGCCAAAACACATTTAAAAAATATTGAGAAGGCATTTTTGTAAATATTTTATCACAGAGACAATGATTTCGGGAATTATGACGACCTGTACGTCATGTAAAACTTTGTATAATGAGCCACACCCATATTATAATCTGGGGACTGCGTCGACGTACGTTTTTTGGTCGGGTGTTGGTTTATGTTGAAGGGTGAAGTTTAACGTTAGAGAGGGGAGAGGTTCATGTTGGAGGAGGGGAGGTTCATGTTGGAGGCGGGGGTTTCATGATGGAGTAGTGGAAGCTCATGACGGAGGAGGGGAGGTTCATGGTTGGCAGTTCATGATGGAGAAGGGAAGGTTTATGTTGGAGGAGGGGAGGTTTATGTTGGAGGAGGGGAGGTTCATGTTGTAGGGGGGAGGTTTATCATGGAGGGGGGTTCATGATGGAGCAGGTGAGGGTTGTGTTGGAGGGGGGAGGGTCATGTTGGAGGAGGGGAGGTTCATGATGGAGGAGGGGAGGTTCATGTTGGATCGGGAGAGGTTCATTTTGGAGGAGGGTAGGGTTCATCTTGGAGGGGGAGAGGTTCATGTTGGAGGGGGGAGGTTCATGATGGAGGGGGAGAGGTTCATGTTGGAGGGGGGAGGTTCATGTTGAAGGGGGAGAGGTTCATGTTGGAGGAGGGTAGAGTTTATCTTGGAGGGGGAGAGGATCATGTAGGAGGGGAAGGTTAATCTTGGAGTGGGAGAGGTTCATGTTTGAGGAGAAGAGGTTTATGTTGGGAGAGGGGAGGTTCATATTGGAGGAGGGGAGGTTCATGTTAAGGGGGAGAGGTTCGTGTTGGAGGGGGGGAGGTTTATGTTGGGGAGGGTAGGGTTCATCTTGGAGGAGGGTAAAGTTCTAGGATCATGTTGGAGGTGGGAGGTTCTCATTTAGAAACTATAAGTTTGCCGATGGCCGTGATGTAAACGGATTAAAAATTGGGCTAACCTTGTCTGTGTTGAAAAAATGACCAAAAAACGATCATGCCTTGTTACCTTATAGAGTACCAAGTTTGTGAAAAGATGAATGAGAATACGTAGCTATATTATTTTGATGTCATTGTTAGTTTTGGTATTTTTGTACTCCTGTGGGCCCGGCAAATTACGAGCCTAATTACCCTGAATTGTTCGAAAGACGTATATTGCCAAGTAATTGTGTTAAAACCAAAGAGCGAGAATCTTTAAGATTGGAATATTTATTAAAGTACAAAGTTCTTATTACATCAGTTTGCAACTTCCAAAGCAAACAGATGGCTTAACAATTTCCGAGAAAACACTGGAATTTGGAGCTCCAACTGCATGAAATATTTTGAATACAGTTAAACCTACATTAAGAGGCCACCCTCGGGGTACCGGCAAGTGGCCGCTCAATAGAATTTGGTCATAAAATAGCATAATCGCGTTCGTCTGAACGCATCCTAATCTGGTGTTACTGTGGCACTAAGGCAGAAATTTTACAGCTATCACTTACGGGCGACTGCAAATTAGCCGCCCCTATTAATTTTATCAGGGCACCTCGTCCGGGAAACTGGACTCCTATCGACTCGGTTTCGTTTCCGTAAATGACAAACGCGGATCCGTAATCAATGATTACCTTCAGTCTTTAGCAGAAACAAATACGCGACGGGAGTACCATTACTAGTCCACAATCGGTCGTAAACTTCTCTTTTGGACTGTATTTTCCTTCATCGCATAGCCGGCAGTGTAGCCGTATTTTGGGCGGAGCTTGCATATTTATGTTCGCATTTTTGTAGCCGCTTTCTCTGATTTATGACTGGGGAAGATTGAAGAGAGTAAAAATAGTGACTAGAATGGATACCTTAAAGTCAGATTGTCGTCTTCGCTAGTAATACAGTGAAACCTCTATTAAGCGGACACCTTTGGAACCTTCCCAAGTCAGGGTCCGCACAGTCTTGAAAAGTCCTTGAATTTTAGGGGAAGTCCTTGAAAAGTCCTTGAATTCCATTTTTCCTTTGAAAAGTCCTTGAATTTTCTTCAACTTTGAATTTAGTGGCATGGAAAGTGTTTTTTGATGATTTTTGGTTGTCCAAGACAGAATATGAATCATAACTCAGAGCTTTTAAAGGTCATTTACACAAAGTCCTCAATGTTTTATGCAATAATTAACTATCAATTTAAGAGAAGTGAACTGAAAAATGTAGAGAAGTTGGTGAAGCAAACAGGTCAAGCCTTAGAGCCTGAGATAGACTGGAAATGTGCATTTTTACACAATCTGTGAAATTATATTGCTAGTAGGTGGTCCTTGAAAATCTAATGTGGTCCTTGAAAAATCCTTGAAAACTCCTTGAAAAATGGTTGGAATTTTTTGTATGAACCCTGCAAGTGTCCGCTTAGCAGAAATTTGCAATAATTGCTCAGTGCTTATTTACGATTATCATTCTTGTGAACTTTGATCGCGGATAACAATCATACGGCCTGATATCAGTCTAATCTACAGCTTATTGACAGCTTAATGTGTTGATTTATCTGTATAAATCGACTACAGGACGTATTTCAAGGACGTAATCCGCCTTTAACTATTAGTGAGAAGACACAAATGCAGCATAGATGGCTTTCTATAATAGGCTTTCTACCCATTAAAACAAAAGCAAAGCTAGGTGTCTGCTCCGAGACAAGCAACGAAAGATTTTTGAAATATGATTTTCCTAGATAACCTAGCTACCAGTGAGAAATGATTGGTATACACCGTATTCACAAATGGCGGACACGCGGGAAAAAACTGGTGCCTAGTCATGAAAGCGAGGCGTTGGAGGGTAAACAAAAATTGCAAATGAAGACTTTCAGTGAACTTGCAAAGTGTTTAGCACGGATTCCACCTAAAATAACTTTGTATGGACGTCTTTTTAAATGCAATGACGTAAGACGTCTTCTGCTTTTAATGTTTAGTACTGATTTGCTGTTTGCAATCAAAAGGGACGCGTATATCTTCAAGGAAACAGGATGATTTTGTAGGTTTCCGAAGCCTCAGAAGCTCGACAAGTGGGCGATGGCTGGAGAAAAGCGGCAAACATGTTGGCGCAAACTTCACGCTGAAACCGAATACGAAAGCCAGCTCACTGCAATTCTGTAAAACAAGTAAAAACAGATATTGGTGGCAAGAAGAAAAGAAATAAGCGACGGATATATAGCCTACTTGTCAACGGAAGAGACCTCCGCCATTACAGAAAACAGGTCAAGTCGACAGCGGGTGAAAGATTCATTCACGAGACTCATTCATTCATGTCAGTGTCATTTTATACATATCTATGTATGTCTGTATTTACAACTTCCTTTGGATGATATTAATTCCGTCGCTTTGGAGTGAATTGTTAGAGGTACGTTGGGAGAGCTTAGCAAAGATCTTTTGATTTCTTTGTCATTGCGAAATAAAGTGATAATTTCATCAAAACTAGAAGCTCTAGCGTGTGAATCTTATGGTTTGCTATTTGCCTGGTCTCCTTTAGGGCATTATCTCGGAGAGCTCTTGGTAAAAAAGTGGTATAAAGGTAACATTTTACTAGGTTAAACTTTTAAGGCAATGTTTGTGTCAGGACTGAACACGGCAAGCTTCTGTTTCAAATCATTAAATTCGAGTCTGGATCCGTTTAAGAAGACCATCATTTTATTTATTTATGTATTCTTCACTTTTGAAATATTATGGAACATCAAGTTAAAACTCTTAACAACCAAAGATAAGAAATAGGAAAATTACTCGCTGAAATGATATGTGGCCGGCTTACCCGGAGTCTGCCGAGTAACAAGTTGAAATTTTGAGCGTACTCCACTCGATCGCTCCTGCATTTATACTAAAAAAATAGTTCTAATTGACGTCCTTCATCGATAAAGACCAGAAAATAACGTCTTGGTAAACAAAAACCAAACATAACTTCATCGAAACCTCAGCCACCGCTTCTTTCCTGTCTTCCTTTTTTCCATCTCGACTTGAACTGTTATGTTCAATGGCACACGTCTCTTGCGTTAACAAGTAGGCTATATATCCGTCGCTTATTTCTTTTTTTCTTGCCACCAAGATTTGCATTGTTTATATTTCTGTTTTACCGAATTGCAGTGAGCTGGCTTTCGTATTCGGTTTCAGCGTGAAGTTTGCGCCAACATGTTTGCCGCTTTTCTCCAGCCATCGCCCACTTGTCGAGCTTCTGAGGCTTCGGAAACCTACAAAATCATCCTGTTTCCTTGAAGATATACGCGTCCCTTTTGATTGCAAACAGCAAATCAGTCTAAACATTAAAAGCAGAAGGCATTCCACAAAATTGTATTTAAAAAGAAGTCCGTACAAAGTTATTTTAGGTGGAATCCGTGCTAAACACTTTGCAAGTTCACTGAAAGTCTTCATTTGCAATTTTTGTTTACCCTCCAACGCCTCGCTTTCATGACTAGGCACCAGTTTTTTCCCGCGTGTCCGCCATTTGTGAATACGGTGTATAGCTGTTCAATTTTTTAAACTAACAATAAACATAAAAAGTCGCATAAAGTGGCATAACAAGGAATCGTGACATTCTCTAAATGGCATAATTTGGCCAGGAAATATTTTTACGGTTAACGTTTTTATGACTAACGGTTTTTAAAATTTCCATTTTTTACGCCTAACGATTAACATTGTGGTCTGTGAAGCTAACCGTTAAACCCATTGAAACCATCTAACACTGTATTTCTTCCGAAGGTTATGTCCAAGTTTATCGTTAGTAAATTAAAGGCGTGTATTTGGCAAATGTATAAATCAGACTTGACTTTCAAGACACAGCCCTTTCAATGGAATTCATAGGTCGTGCAGCTTTCTCTACGAAACTGGAACGTCTTTATTAGCAAGCTTGTAGATTCTTCGCAGAATTATCCAAATGTATATGTTAAAGTAGTTTTTAAAAATATCGCGTAATAGATTCTGGTAAGTTAAGGAGGGCCGTTTGCTGCGACTACAGGTCTTGTCCTTGTCGCGCGGTGTTCCGTAACATTCTCTGTGTAGAATGCACACTGATCAGAAGATGCCTTCTCGCTGAAAACCCACTCTACACCGTGGTGATAGGGGCCGGATTTTATAGTTGGTAGGATCAAGAGTGCAAGAAAATGAGGAAATATATCGTCAAAATTACAACCTTCCTCCAACGGCTGTTGACCTACTGATCGTGTTGCAGAGCGTATTTGTAGTCGCCAACTCTGGGGCTTTCAAAAGTGAGAAGATAATATTTTTACGTGGAGCGATATTGTAATAAGCAAGCCATGCACCCGCTAAGGACGCTAAGGCAGCAGCAAGAGAATGTCCTGTAACCTAGATCTGATTTGACGGATTTTTTGAAACGAGAGCTTTCACTTTCGGCTCCTTGCACTGCCATAACTCTTCAAAGGCCGTCTTGAAATATATAGGCCTGAACTTTGTCATTGAGAAAATCTTGCAATGGGGAAGTATTTATCACTAGCAAATCAACATCGCGAAACGCTACGACCAACACTCGCAAAGCCTGCGAAACCGCTGCATAACTAGAAAACTTGTTATCGAGGAAGTCACAGCTCTTTGTAACAACTGTCTGAAGTTGAAATTTGGCTGATGGCAGGTATTGATCAAGACAATGCTGAGGGTGAGATTGATCATATCCTACCACTGAAAGAATCGCCATCTTATAAGACATCACGCTCCTTTCATCATCATCGTTCGTAACCATTTCTTCCACAATCGCCTTTGATTAGGATAAGATAAGAGAAAATAAAGACAAAAACAAGTCCCATATGACTATTGACACGAATATTTAAATCATGCCTTTTTGTCAATGAGTCTTGTTCCCTCTTATGCCCACTTAGTCCTTGTTATGATAGTAGGAGAGTATCTTGAAATATCTCCGATACTTCTGTGCTCTAAAATTTTTGTTATGTGCAGTGTTAACTGTCATATTGAGTCATTGAGTCATTGTTTATTCTTGATGCTTTTCCTTAAAGAAGAAAAAAAGACAAAAAAAAGGATTACGTTCATATAAAAAGGATAGGGAAGATATAACACCGTGCCACAGACCCCCCCCCCCCCCCCCCCAATAGCCAAAATTCCCAACATCAGTTTGCGCAATCTATACTAAGCTCACATTGTTAAGAAATTGTTTATTCATGATCTTGTTCCAAAAAAAGAAAATGAAAAAATAAATAAGTAAAACGGAGAGGGAGAAAAATAAACGCTTTGTATCAATTTCGCTAAATAAAATAACAGAACTGAACAGGGCCATAAAATAACAGAACTGAACAGGGCCAGTTATATATTTAGGAGGGAATTGTTTACCGATGATGTCACTACAAAAAAATGGCCCAGTTTCATAGCAATTAACTTCTCAATACACTCGATCGATACAAACCATAAACAATAAAAGCAACAGGACTTTAAGATTATGATAATTTATTAGCATTATAAGTTTAAAGTGGCGCTTGTGCGTATGCATTCCAAGAAGCTTTCTATGCTCAAACGTGGCCATATATATTGCCAACATAGCCATTGTTTTACATGGTCATCGAAAAAAAACACTCAGATGACCCTTACAGCCGGTTAAAGCTAATCTTTGTAAATCCCGATTAAACAACATTGGAAAAGAGGTAGTTATAAAGTGCGTGAGCTGTTTTGAAGTGGTCCGTTATTCTTGCCATTATATAAAGTTGTCAAGTAACCACCTCTGCGACAGCAACAGAACATTGAACAAAAAGGGAATGGTTAATAATAAAGGCTGGTTTTCACTAGCGACGGAGTCGCATAGGAGTCATAATCATAAGCGTAGAACTTTTAACGATCTAGTGAAAACAGCGTTCCGATTCCGCTTACAACTCCGTCGCTTACGATCAAGTGAAAACTAGGTTGTCGGAGCCGCAAGCAGAAGCAGAAGAACTAAACCAATCACAAAGCTTGGGAACGTGCATTGTGGTTGGTTTATCCTAACGCTTCTGCTTCCGACTCCGACCATCAAACAGTTACTGTGGGTACCAGAGGTTTTTTTCTTGCGTGCGACGAGGAGCTTCGTCGGCTTTCGGCCGAAGACACGAGCGGCAAAACCCGCGATAAGAAAAAAACCCTCTTTTCGCGCGAGTCACTTTTCAAAAATTGACCGAAGCCAGAAACTGCGCATGAAAGGCTGCATGAAAAGCCTGACTCCGGAAATCCAAGACTTCCTCTAGGACTGAAGCCTCTGAGTCAGTGCTACTTCCAGTTTCTGTATGTAGAGTTCAGGTTACAGGAAGTCTAGTAGTAAAGAGATGTGACCTTTTTTGGGCTTCATCTTCACTAGTCTTCAACTGGTTTTATCAACGCTATCGAATCTTCATTTCCATTCTCTTTTTAAACCCTTACACGAGGAACTGCAAAGACATGAGACCTCAGGGGTGCGAAAAGAAACAGACGGACGAGGACAGAAAACTAGACAGACTACTTTCCACGTCAAGTTTGCTTTTGTCCATTCTTTGTTGTATCGCAATATTTCACACGGAACTCAGAATACAAGAACATCGTCGATTGATATCATATTCCAGCTCTGGAACATTCCGAGACGAAATGGAAACAGAAATCCTTCGAAAAGTTCAACAGGAGTGTGGAAGGTGGCGAGAAACCAAAGAGAGCTATTTAAAAGGTGATTGTTAAACAACAACGTTTTGTTACTTGTTATGTTCTTCACGTTTGTTTTCCATGCGGTATAGATTCTCTTCAGTAAGTGGGGCTATATCTGCACAGTTTAACTTCTTTTCCAATTGTATTAGCGATCCTGAAAGGCAACAGAAATATCTCAGCGCGGTTTGTCGCGTCGGAGGCTTGACGGTTTATGATTAAATGTTTTTTTTACTGGCATTGCCACCTCGTAGGCAAAAAGTACATTAATTTAGTGCAGAACTCCAATATAATGCCTCTAAAAAAAGCTGTGTTGAAAGTAAGCGAACAAAAAAAACAGAATGATAGGCGGTGACACTATAATCCTCTCCCTTGATAACCAAGCTCAACCAATATATCCGTTAGTTGAACTGTAATCCTCTAAAATTATTATTCACGTGACAATTATAATTGTCACGAGGATAATAAAAATAATAATACGTTGTTTTCTATTGTACTTGGCCAAAACTATTCGTTTTGCCTCTGATAATATTAATTGCTAGGTCCCTGGTTCGTATTTCCCCTTAGATAGCTTCAATGTTTAAATGGTTTAATTGGCTTTTTAAACTTATATTCAAGGCCAGAGAGATGCAGTTTCAAGACAAAGGCGGGCATCAGGGAGCGGCGCACAAAATAATTCGACTCAAGGAGCGGTTGAAGTAAAACGTCTTATTAAAGAAGAACTTCGTCTGCAACAAAATCAAATTTGTGCTAAAGATGAAACGCTCTGCCGTCCTGGACCAAAAGGTAGCAGAGGACGACTGGGAAGACCTGGAACCCCAGGGAGACCAGGTCCCCCAGGTAAACCCGGTCCAAGGGGACCTCCTGGTAAACATGGACCAGTAGGACCCCCAGGACCAATGGGCATAAAAGGAGATCTCGGAGTTCCGGGTGTCCCTGGTCCCACGGGACCTAGAGGCCCGCCAGGTGAGAAAGGCAAACGAGGTGAGCCGGGCCGGTCCATCTCGGCTCCATCTCTGCTGCAGCGTCCTGTTGAAACCACAGTCAATGAAAGTCAGACAGCCATCTTAAAATGCACAACGGACGGTAATCCTACTCCACTTGTCACGTGGTCTAAGGTGAATTCATCGCTTCCTGAGGGACGTCACGTGGTAGAGTCCAGTGGTGCTCTGATTTTAAAGAACGTTATACCTGGCGACGAGGGCTTGTACAACTGTCGAGCTGAGAATTTGCTGGGACGCGTCAACCATTCAGCAAAAATGATTGTTCAGTGTGAGCAGCTTAATCTGATTTGTCATTATTATTAGTTTGCGAGCACGTGATAAGGCAGTCAGTTGACGAAGCAAAACCATTTTTTTTTTCGCAGAATTTGCATGAAAAAAGAGTTTAGTTCCCAGCGGAGGAAAACACTTTTGAGTTTCCTTATTGTCAACCAACATGGTCGCCGTGACGTGAGCTTCAAACCAGCAATTTTAAACATCTAGGCTTTTCCTTTGGTACAAATTAAATGAATCTTAAGTGGGTATGGGGTAATTCAAATTTGTTTAAGGGTACAAAAATGTTTCATTTAGCTGGAGCGCTCAAGAGCTGAATATCTAGAATTTGTGTAGTATTTACCAGTGGCCAGGGTTTTGGGTCTGAATGTAGTCTGTCAAAATCCAATTTTAGATTTTATCGTGCTGGAACAGCACCTAGCAATGAGGCATAGCAGTTATGTTTTCTTCAAAATTTCAAGTACACCACAGCTTTGATTTAAGAATTGAAGATTTTTCCTCGGAAAAGCTTTGTTTTCTTTTTTCACGATTACTTTTCGTTTGTCTTTTCGGAACAATTTAGGTTTCTGGGAAACTGCCCACCTACCCCTCCCCTAACCCATCATTTTGCCCAAAGTAAGAATTAAGTGTTAATGTTAGCGTAGGGGAGGGGTAGGTGGGCAGTTTCCCAATTGATTCGTCTTCTCTTTATTTTTATCCAGTTCATCCTCAATTACGTTTGTCATCTAGCCGACTAATTGCGGAAGAGGGGCAAAATGTGACAATCTTCTGCAATGCTTCTGGTCAACCACAACCCAAGGCCACGTGGTCAAAGGCCGTTGGGAGTTTGACGAAAGAAAGAACCTCCGTGGTAAAAGGAGCTTTGACAATCTGCAAAGTGACGAAGAGCGACGGTGGAACATATGTATGCAGAGCACAAAATATTCTGGGCTCAGTATCTGTCGCTGCTCAACTAATGATATTCTCCCCTTTGCGCGTTAGAATCCGACCTCCTCAAGTGGTGACTCCCTTGTTTGGTTCAACTCTACGTCTACCGTGTGAAGCAGAGAGTGACCTGAGACCGAGAATTACCTGGACAAGGGATGACAAGTCTTCACTTCCTGTGAGCTCTTTTGTTCTACAGAAAGGGACACTTGTAATTCAAAACATTGAGAAATCGCACCAAGGATTTTACACCTGTAGAGCGACTAATGCTGTTAAAACAATAGAAGCTAAAGTCAAAATCAATTCCCCAGTTTCAGCTTCATCCTGTTCTGCGATAAGAAAACACGTTAGCAGTTTAAGCGGAAATTATCTCATTGATCCTGATGGCAAGGGAGGCCTGGCTCCATTTTCTGTTTATTGTGACATGAAAGACAAGAATGGAATCGGTGTGACAGTCATCAATCACGACAGTGAGAGCAGGACATATGTGCCTAGTCAGAAACGTCTTCGTGATATTCACTATACAGGAGCGAGTCTGTCTCAGTTGGCCAGTCTCACCAGTGTCTCCTCACACTGTGAGCAGTTTATTAAGTACGAGTGTCACGACTCTGGTTTATACCTTCACACTCCAACTTCATGGTGGGTGTCACGTGATTCTGCTAGGATGACGTACTGGGGTGGAGCATCACCTGGCAGTGGCAAGTGCGCATGCGGGATGACCAACTCATGTGCAGACTCTAGGTTTGGCTGTAACTGTGATAAGGATGACCATACATGGCATGAAGACAGCGGTTTGCTCACTGACAAGACAACTCTTCCAGTGATACAGCTCTATTTCGGTGATCTTGGTGGGTCCACAGAAAAAGGCTATCACATATTGGGAAAATTGAAGTGCTATGGCATATCATGAACACCTGTTAACCTTAATTTTTTCACAAAATGATTTGAATAGGAATTCACTTGACGTCAGGTATCTACCACATATTGGTGGAAAAATATGATCTTAAGAGTTCTAAAATTTGTAACAGTAATTTGAAATTTCGTTATATACGACTGTACAGGGATAGCTGAACACAAATCACAATGAAATAGTGATTGTAGGACTCCCAGGAAGTCCTTTACCCCATAACCATTAATTGACCCAATTAAAGGGTCTGTAATTAGCGAAAATTAATAGGTATATCAGTTCATCGTTTCTAAAATAATGTTTCACGGCTCTGCATCTGCATCGCAGTATTATAGTTACAATTTAAAACCTCTGGTCATAGACTAACTTATCAATACGGCGGATCGATTATATGATTCAAGACCGAATAGACCTTTTCATACATTCATTGGTGTTTTTTTTAATGTCAATTGATATTCGAGCCTTTTTGAAAGCATTTGCAAATTTCAGAAGCCTGAATCCGAACCCCGAGATTAGGCCTAGAGGTCAATTAACCTAAAAAAAAAAAGAATAATCAAATGAGAGGAGAGAGGGGGAGAGGGGTACGCAAGAAAGTTTTATACAGGGGGACTTAGCCGGGAGGTCCAACCCCTTACTCTTTTACTTGCCACTGTTGACAGAAAAGGTACCCTTTGGTATACTTTCTGTTGATAAATGGTACCTCTTTCACATACCTTAAGTTTAGAAGTCCAATCTTTTAAATTCACTGTATTTAATAACATACAGTCGAACCTCGCCTTACGGCCACCTCGGTAATACGGTTACCTCGTTAATTACGGCCACTTTTTGTCGGCCTGGCAAAACGGCCATACATTTACTTATAAAAAAACTCCGTTAATGCGGTCACCCGTTAATATGGCCAACGGCCTCATTTTAAAATCGGAAACAGTATAGAATCTCTTATAATTTTTAAAATGCAGCCACTTGTTCGAAATTTAGAAAATTACGATGCCTGTGACATGTCAATTTTATTGACCTTGTATCTGAGCCTGTTCTTGTAATGTTTTGAGAGTACAATACACATAAAGTGCATTTGTTGCGATTTTATAGCTAAATTTTAAAAGTGTTTTATTAACTGAGGAAAATTTTAAGTAGTTTTTTTTAATTACTGTACCCGATATCTTAATTCCGTATGTTTATTAATGAGAACAGTTGTTAGAGAGATTTTCGTATGAACTTGGCATACGAACGCGCGAACAAAACAGAAACAGCAAACGAACGTAAATAGAGCGATTTGATTGGTTTATCGAACGGCTGCAAACGCGCGTGGTTTTTGATTGGTTAAGCGAACGCTCGGGTGAAAAAACTTCATGTCCGAGAACTTTCTAGAAACCAACCGATACTTCGCTTTAACGTCATACTACAACACGATTGGCTAATCGAACAATGCCTTCTCTATATTAGGGTTTTCTTTGGCGGGAAAACGAAGACGCCATGTTTTGATCTTTTCACCTATTGGCTGATAAAACAAATAACGAACACTTACCGAAACCATTTTTCGAATGCGAATGCGATGTACAATGTTGGTTTTGTCATTACGGCCCTCCAGTCATGAAATTATTAAGACTGGTTTCTTTGACGAGACGCATGCATCAACAGGCTTGTAAGGATGTTCTAACATGGAGGCAACCATATCCGACTTCGGACTACTTTAATTTAGAAAAGAAATTTAAAGTGTCTGGAAAATATTTCAAAGCTGAAGCTTTCGGTTGTAACTTATTCTTGTCATAACTTTTGGTGGCTAAAAGAAAAAAGTAAGTCTTTGATAAGTATTATTTCGGAATGCAGATCTGGTTTTAATAACAGTGAGCTAAAAAGCATGCCAAGTTCGATTCTCTCCTTTCCTTAGAGGGAAACTGGTTGAGCAAATGCAAAACAGTGCTCGGATGTGCAAAATTTAAGAAGATTACGAAGGATTGCAATAAGGATTTTTTGCAGCTTAACGATAGTTTCCTCCAGAACCTCTCAGCTTATGCAACGAATACGTCTTCAAAGACCACGTGACCACACGAAACTACCGGTAATAGGGGACGAGAACGACCCAACGTCTTTTTAAAAATTTAGATCTATTTTGTTTTAAATATAACGCTCAGGAAACCTAGTTTTTTTTGTCGCAAAGATCTAATAGTCGTAATAATTTTGTTGCTGTTTACAAGTTATGAGATATGTCTTCAACATGTTAAATTCCTCAGTTAAAATACGTGTGCGATTGGCAGTGCTAAACAAGAGTGCTTTGACTTTCACTTTCTTAGGGCTTGTTCCCTAGCTTAGAAAATGGGAAAAAGCCCTGGAAACGAGGTTGATCGACACAGCTTTTTTAAAGTACTAAATATAGGATGTACAACTTTCTTTTCGAAATTCGAACGCCTTTTCTTGTAGGCTCGAACATTCTTTACAGAAGGTTCCAAATGTAATGTTAAAGTAATTTTTATGTCGCGTAATGGATTCTGGTAAATCTAAGAAAGGCTGTTTGCTGCGGCTGCATGATTTGTCCTCGTCGTGCGGTGTTCCATAACATTCCCTGTGTGCAGAATCCACACTGATGGCCTTTTCGCTGTAAAACACCTCAACACCGTGGTGATAGGGACCGGATTTTATGGTCGGTAGGATCAAGGGAGGCAGATGAGGCACAATGTCGTCAAAATTTACAACCCTCCAACTGTTGTTGACTAACTGATCGTGTTGCAGAGCGTATTTGTAGTCGCCAACTCGAGGGCTCCCAAACGTGTATAAGATGATGTTTTGACGTGCAGCGATATTGTAATACGCAAGCCATGCACTCGCCAAGGACGCTAAGGCAGCACCAAGAGAATGCCCTGTAACCCAGATCTGATACGAGGGATTCTTTGAAACTAGAGCTTTCACTTTTGGCTCCATGCACTGCCATAAATCTTCAAAGGCCGTCTTGAAATAGGCCTGAACTTTGCCATTGAGAAAATCTTGCGATGGGGTAGCGATGGACTCTAGCAATTCATCAATAAGTTGTCGCGTACATTCAGTTCCTCGAAAGGCGACCACCAACACTCGCAAAGCATGCGAAACCGCGATATATCCAGAGCACTTCCTGTCGACGAAATCACAGTTTTTTGTAACCAGTGTTTGGAGTTGAAATTTGGCTGATGGCAGGTATTCATCAAGACAATGCTGAGGGTGAGATTGATCATATGTTACCGCCGAGAGAATCACCATCTTGTACGACAATTCAGGATTATAAGACATTACGCGCCTTTCATTATCATCGTTGTAACCGTTTCTTCCACAATCGCCTTTGATGAGGATAAGAGAAGAGAAAATAAAGACAAAAGCAGGTCCGATATGACTATTGACACGAATATTAAAATCGTGCATTTTTGTCGATGAATCTTGTTCTGTTTGATGCCGATTTAGTCCTCGCTATGATCTTAGGCTAGTAACTTTTGGAATGTCTTGAATTTTATTGTACCTGCGTAGAGCGACGCCAACCATTCTGTGACCAACTGTTTTGCTGTATCGGCTTTCCTTTTATATTCTACTGAAAGCTGTTACGGGTAGTATTAAAGTACTATGAGATCAACATAACGCTATTTTTATACGTTTTTGACACTGTTGTCAATCTTATTCAGCACTTCAGTTGACTGGTTCTTTGTATAGTAGAAAGTAATAAATATATCATCGTAACTTAAAAAACAAAACATACGAAAAAGAATAAGATGAAGCAAGATGGAGAAAGATACATGACTGCGTTCCTCTTTCTTTCTTTAATTTCCGTTTCGTCGAGCGGACTCTACTTGGTTTTCTGATTCGAATTCATGGTCATTTGGTCCACTGCTTCTACTATAGATGGCTTTCACAGTGACGTCATCAAATTGTAAAGTCAAAATAGGGAGATTTTACGAATTCTTATTTACCATGTTTACACTAGGTTGAAGATAAACAAAAAGTAAATCTTTGTCAAAGTTTTCATTCCCGTAGCATGTTTCATTTCGAAAATACAGCAATTTGAACTTCCGAGTTTTCACAGTGCGTGACACCAGAATAGGAATGCTGTCTTGTTGAAAAAAAGTATCTCCTCTAGATTTTCAGCAGTATAACCATTCCAAGTATTAGAAGATATTTTTATGCGCACGTATGCTAGTTCTCGAGTGAAAAGAAGGAGCTTTTATAGAAAAAGTGTACTCCAGATGTTTTTGTTGATTTTCGGCGGCCATATTGGCGTGCACCAAAACTGTGCACCAATATGGCGTCTCCATACAAAGCTCTACAAAGGTGCGTGAAACGTTTCAGTAAATAACTCAGAAACTGTAGCCACAAAGCTGAGACTTGGAAAAATTGTTTAAAAATTAGTCTTTAATAGCATTTCATTTTTTTGGCTTCTTCCACTGGACGCCCGTTTCCAATTTACCTTTTTGTTGCGTGGCAGTGAAAACGATCCATAAATATATCTCACTAATCGATCTTCCTACAAAGATGTAAGTTGTCCAACTAAGATCTTTAATTTTACAGTTGCATCAGGGATTTAAGAGTCACAAGTTTGTCAGTCCGTGGATAAAAAAGGCCAATTTTTTTAAAGAACTAATTGTTGAAACAAAATCCCCTTGAGCCCCGCCGCACTTCTTAGAAGTTCTTAGACAGGAGATTGCAGTTCGTCATCAAATCACGAGTTAGCCTTGACCTACTCCAAGTTGTGTACCAATGCCAAACTCGTGATTTTTAGTGCCGTCGTTTTTTACTTTCAGTCTCCGATAATTCTGTGCCGTAAAATTATGTGCAGTCTTAACTAACATATTCAGTAATTGTTTATTCGTGATGCTTGTCTTTAAAGAAAAACGTATAAGGAGGATAGTGACGATATAATACAGTGCCTTTCTAAGACCCCCAAAATAGCCGAATTTCCCAGCATCAGTATGTGCAGTCTAAGCTTACATTGTTGAGTTATCGTTTATTCATGATCTTGAAACAAAAAAAAAGAAAATGGAAATAAATAAATAAAACAACAACAACAATCCCCCCAAAAACAAAAAAACAAAAAGCGGAGAGGGAGAAAAATAACCGATATGTATCAATTTCGCTAAATAACAGAATAACAGAATTGAACAGGGCCAGTTATATATTTAGGGGGGATGGTTTACCGATGATATCACTAAAAAATGGGCTAGTTTCACAGAAATTAACGTCCTCAATACACTAGATTGATACAAACTATAAACAATCAAAGCAACACGACTTTAAGATTATAGCCTGTTAGCATTGTAAGTTTATAAAGTGCTCCTCTTTGTGCGGATGCATTCCAAGACTGCTTTCTTTGCTCATGTTTACTCAGAAGTCTTTTTAAAGAACGTGAGCATATTGCCAACATAGCCATTGCTTTATATGGTCATCGAGAAAAACACTCAGATAAGCCTTACAGCAGGTTAAAGCTAATCTCGGTAAATGCTGATTAAACCACATTGGGAAACATAGGTATTTATAACTGAAGTGCGTGGGCTGTTTTGAAGTGGTCCATCATTCCTGCCATGATATGAAGGGGTCAAGTAACGACCTCGGCGACAGCAACAGAAAATTGAACAAAAGTGGAATGGTTAATAATAAAGGCTGGTTTTCACTAGAGACGGAGTCGGATAGGAGTCATAATCAGAAGCGTAGAACTTTTAACGATCTAGTGAAAACGGCGTTCCGATTCTGTTTACGACTCCGTCGCTAAACTAGGTTGTCGGAGTCGCAAGCAGAAGCAGAAGAACTAAACCGATCACAAAGCTTCAGAACTTGCATTGTGATTAGTTTATCCTCCCGCTTCTGCTTCAAACTCTGACAATCAGCTGGTTTTCATCAGATCGTAAGCTACGGAGTCCTAAGCGGAGTCGGAAGAAAAGTGATTCTTCCGTTGGCCTTAACCCTCGGCCTACCTTCAACCAAGGGGAACTGGAAGCTAGTTTGCTTTCCTAGCTTGGTTACTAAGCAGTATGGCAAATTCATTCAAAATGGCGGGAGAAACAAATCTTCGGTGATAAAGTAGATTTCTGACAACAAAGCACGTTATAATGCAAACTTTGGACGTCTATAAGAAGGAGGAAGGAAAAATTTGGCAAAGAAAACCAACTCCGTCTCCAGAGGAAGGGTAAGATGGTATTTATCTGGTGTTTGAATCACTAAAGCACGGCTGCTCAAAAATAAGTTAACTTAAGCTTTTAAATGTTTTCGTGTCATTTGTTCATTTCTAGTTTAATTGTCTCCGTAAGCCATTCCACTACCAGTGCCTTTTCGTTACAAGGAAGGAATATCAGATTCCTTCGAACAGCGTTCAATACAACTGGTGAGGCGTTCGCCGCTGGTGATCATCAAGGAAACATTTTCGTCTTCGACTTAGGGAAAAATAGGTAAGTGAATCGAAATTAAAAATCAAGTTCTAATGAACAGCGGAATGAACGATCGCTAAGCTTGTAAGCCTGCCCAATGTGTTTAAATACAATTGTTATCAGGTGGAAATTACGTTAAGGGTCTGCTTACAATTATGTGTTGATTATAAAGATGCTACTTCAGTATATCTACCAAAATTTTCTGAGTGAAACGCGTAAGATTTTCGTCTTGTCATGACTGGGTTTTCCGAAAACGTCCCAGCGACTTTCGGGGATTTCTGACGACTTTCCGAAGACTTCCGAAGATATTTCGACGACCTATGAACACCTCTGAAGCTCAACATATACACCAAAAAACATCAAAGGTACTTGGTTGCCTGAGGTTATATCTGGGTTGGTCTGTCTCTGGAGGACTAGATGGTGGAGCTTGTGAGATTGAATGCACATGTTGCTAAATAGCTTAGAGCAAGCTGCTTCTCTCCCACTGCCCAGGCTGGAGAGGTTGAAGTGACTGAGGTTGTTCTCATAGTTGCACTCTCATAAGGGCCCTCTTCTGAACCCTCTCAATGTCCTCCTGGAGATATTTAGGTAATACATGATGAAAAACTGGCAAACGGTATTCAAGAATGGACCTAACACACGTACGGTGAAAAGTCACAATATCCTTAGGTGGAATATCGGCTCTACGGAGTAAGAAAAAAAAAAACACTTTTTTGCTTGCGTTCTTAATGACCTCCTCAATATGAGCATTTGTCAGCACTTTGGGCATGGCTCACCTCACCACAATGCGTAATTTCCACACTGGTGTTATCGTTGACGTATTTCCACATTGACATGTCTGGGATGTTGAGATCGTTGATCATCAGAAGGAAGAGCCATGGTCCAAGTTTGGTCCCTTGGGAAATACCAGCAGGTACTTGGCCCCTCTCAGAAAGGCAGACTGACCCCAGCTTCACACGCTGTTTCCAGCTGGATAGAATGTCTAAAACCCAACACAAGACTCCACGAGGAATGTCTAGTTTGAGGATTATATGGTGATCAATTAGATCAAAGACTCTTCTGTAGTCGAACACCACAACACTCACCACAGCACCAGTACCATCAGTCATCATAGTCCAGTGATGGATCGTAGATAATAAGGCCAAAGTAGTCAAAGACTTAGGAATTCCTTGATCCTGATCGTGGTATACCCACTTAATAACACTATTGTCTTTTCAGCATCTGTGGGAGTGCACTCGTTTTACTCACTTAGCTTTAAACATGCGGCATAAGTCCTCTGCGACTGCAGGAGTAGTTTTTCAAGTAATGGATTTGGTGGGCTGGGTATTCTGCAATCACTCCAAAATTGAATGATAAAAATTTATTATAAAAAATTTGCTCCTCTGATGTATTGAGTAACTGAGAAAAAAAAATCCAAAATATCCAACACCAAATTTCCGAGCCTTAACAAGGTTAGTTGTACTTTATTCGCAGAACTACACAACTGGGATACGTGGGCACTACCACATGCACAAATCTTCAGATTGTTTTGAATACCCAAAAAATCCCTACTTAAATTAAGCCACCTAAAAAAATACTCGCCACATTTTCTACCCCAAAAAATCCGGTAATCGAAAATTTCAAACCCCCAAAAATCCTTCTATCATCCCCGTTACTTGAAATACAGAGTACATGTAGCCTTCCTGGGTATATACTCAGACACCTCTACATAATTATGTATCAAGTGGACTCTATCAAACTTCCTGTAGGTGTCTACTTAACCCTTTATTAAAGCCCTGATATCCACTTACAAATTCTGCAAACTGATCTCCATAAATTTCTATTTCTAACCATTTCTCTTGATTGTGTATTCAAGTGATATTGTAAGGAGAAAATCAATGTTGGTCACTCTTTGGACTTACAGGGTTAATACTGGTTTTGCTGTCATATTTTTAAAAAAATTGAACCACAGGAATGAAGCAAATCTGTACACTGTACAAACTTACTTTATTCACTTTCCTCCTTCAGGTTTTCATTGATTCACAAAACAGGAACACCTTGTACTGCCATTTCCTTTTGTCTCCGGAGAAAAAATGAAGTACTGGTGGCCCTTGCTGATAACTCATTAAGGTGTTATGATATAGGTAGGTATTGGACAGCTTACAGCACTCATGCCAGGAAAAAGTGAAGATCAGCTTTCTCACACACTTGTCAGTGAGCTGTTGACCAACAAAGAGCTGTCATTCAAGGACAGTGGGCCAGTTTCAGCTGACTGTAAACCAACAGTTGGCTGTCAGTTGTGGTAATCTTACATGTATATCTAAAAGTGACTGTGGACTATTGGCCATGTTGTCAATTTCAATGTACAGTATACCTGTTTGTGACATGTCCATACTTTGTTAGTTTGAGGTTGTCACCCTGTCCCCCACCCCACCCTCCCAAAAAAATTCTTTCCAAACTTTTTATTGAGCTTACTGGCTTGTAGCCAGTAGCACTCTATGCTATTGTTTGCATAAAAATGAATAAATGTAAGGTCATTTCTATTGTTCTTGTATGTACAGTAACGCGTAACCTTCGGAGCTGAAGGGGCTGGGTTCGATACCTGCTATCTCCCATTTTTTTTCACTCGGTTTTCTAAAGCATTGTTATGACAAGGAGGAATTTGATACTGATTGTTCTTAGGGCTGTTTAAATAGGTTATGTTCTGTTATTTTAAAGACGTACAAATGTATGGTATTTGCATTTGTAAGGAATGGTCTTTGAAATATCATATTACAGGAAATGTGCTCTGTTTTTGACTTGTGATAATTCTCGAATTGGTTTTTTTATTAAGGTGTTTGTTGATACAGTTTTTCGAAGACCATACCGATATATGAATATTTTTTTATTGTTGGTAGAATTAAACATTGGAAATCACAATGTGGGAAAATGCAAATTTTACTATGTAAACATTCAATTAATAATGTCACAAATTTGCATAATTTTGAAGCAACTGGCATTAGTATAAATTATTACAATAGTCCCAGAACCGTATCTGTAAAAGTGTTAACTTTGCCTGTGGTCACCGAGCAAACCTTAACTGCTATAAGGGACTTGAAGCATGTAACAAACAGTGACAAAAAGTGCATGTGGCAGTGCCAATTAGAAGTTGCTACACAACGTGACTGCCTTCAAGAATGATTTTGTTTTGCATGCACATGATTTTTTTAATGATTTTTGTACAGACTATTCATTTTAGAGAGATAGATGCTTTATTGTCTTAATACCTTGCAGCCATAGGCTGAATTACGAAAGACATTACAATAATAGGACATTACAATAAAGACATTACAATAAAATAAAAAAAAAAAAAAGAAAAAGTATATAATATTGCCAGTAAGTCTCAGAGGACTATTTTCTAATATACACTGTAATAGGAACTGTTAAGGCAATGAGTGTATTGAACTAGTTGTGACACCTGCACAATCCTAGGGAGGCTAGACCTGAGAGGCCCATGGTTGTTCCGACATTGAGATTACATACAGCTGTACCCCTTCTCTGTGGGCAAGATCAGGACTGGCTTGAAGTTAAATGTAGATTTGCTACTGCTAAAGTGTACATAATGTACTCCTGAAAAATTAATTATCTGACTTCCCCACACTTCATATACAGTCAAACCATTAATTTAATACAGACACTGAGGCGGCCATAGAAATTAAGTGTCCATATTAACAGGGTGTCTGCATTAAGCAGGTTGAATTTAGAGAAAATGTAAAGGCTCTCTTTCCTCTGGCCAGGGACAAAGCAAACTGTCTGTAATAATGAGGTGTCTGTATTAAGTCAGTGTCTGTAAAGCGGGGTTTGACAACTGTACTTCCAGTAAGAGCTGTTTTACTTGAATTAATTAATTATTTATTATTTATTATTATTAATTATTAATTGTTATTATTTATTATTTTTTTGTTATTCATCCCATTTTAGAGTCTCATGAATTAGTAAGCTGGATGCGAGGTGACGACTCATCAATCCACAGTATATCAGTCCATGCTTCAGGTCGTTATGCACTTACATCATCTAACTCTGTAGCTCAACTGTGGGACCTTGATACATTTTCTCGCAAGAGGACATTAAATGGAGCTCAGACTGTTGGAATTCAACAGGTCAGGGTTTACTTGTACATGTACCATTAATCTGTTTTGTTTTTTAACCTGTCGCTAAGCAAGGGGTGGTTGTCTGGAGAAGAGATGCAGAGAAAGAGCAATGCTACACAACACCTGTAGCTGGTTTTACAGTTTGTAGGATAGATTCACAGGCAGACTGATTCACTACTTTTACTGTCACTTGACAACAATACCAGGCTTCTTAATGATGAGGGAAAGTTACACTGTAACATTCTCTATAATTCCTTTTTTTCTCAGGTCCTTTTCTTACCACTGAGTAATACCATTGTCACCTGTTTCAAAGATGACAGTTTGTTTGTGTGGGATTCAGAAACACTCAAGTGTAAATTTCAGTTGCCAGTTCCACCAGAGGAGAGCAAGCAGCATCATTACAGGGCCTTAGCAACCCCTAGGGATGGAAGGTTGCTAGTTGCTGGGGGAAGGTGAATCCTCTATGAGATAATTTTTGCTAATTATTACATTTTAATAGCTTATACGTGCACAGTGTAGCTACATGTATTTAAAATTTGTACAGTAGATCTACACCTTCCAATACCTTTTGATCATCCGTAGTTTCAGAACTGAAGATACATGTAACATGTTCAAATTAGTTTACAAGTTTTCACCTATTGCTAAATTTGTTTTCATCTTTGAATCAAAGTACAGAATAATATAATGATAATTAACCAGTTATCTCCATTGTTTTGGTTGAGTTGTACCTGACCATAATTGTACATGTTTTTTGGAAAAAAAATCTCTTCAGATTTTCACATAGGAGTGATGTATGAATTTATTCATGACTTGCATGTTTTATGCACGTTAGATTTTGAATGTAAAAATTTTGTACATTTGTATATCACTAATGTTCTTTTAATTTGCATGTGGTTATAATCCTTTTTGACTGCAATTTCCAAATCACTTGATAGAAAACTACAGTAGTGATAAATTTTCTTTGTACATGTAACTATCCAGATCTCGATTTCTCCATGTGTGGAGTCTAGAGAACAAGAGTCTTCTTCATGTCATTCAGCTTCCTGCAAAAGTGCGACTTGTAAGGCAACTAGAGTTCATAAACAACAGCTTCGATGGAGGCACAAGTCAGGTAATAGATTGCATGTGCCACAAATATTAATATTAATGGTCCATACACATTGAAGACAGTGTGTCTAAAATACAGGTCACTTTTCCACAGGTCAGTGTTGGGGTCAGCATGCTACAGATAAATGAGCAGCATTGAAAGTGTATCTTGGCCCTAATCTCTTTAACAAAAATGCTCTATTAGATTGAGGGGAATCTGTGTGGTTTGGTAATTTATCAATGGAGCAGTGACCGGTACTCTTGACCTGTGGAATGTGACCTGTACTTTAGACAGACAACATTGAAGTCCTGCTGCGTATTTTCTTTGCCGGACTTGGGTTCTAATTGTCACCACATGTTTCTCTTCTCCTGCGTGTAAATGAGACTGTCATTCCATAAAAAGGTTTACCCTGGGTTAATGAAAATAATGTTCTTGTTGTTGTTGGTGATGTTTTTGTTCACTCCAAATACTTACAAGTCTACAACACCTGTCACATTACGTTTGTTAATATTAGAAAGGTTAAGGATCCTGACTGTCTTACATGTAACTGGGCAAAAATCAAACAGCAGAAGGCAGAGGTGATCATGATTGCTAATAAACATGTATCTGACTCAAGTGATAAAAACTTCAATTCTTGAACCTGGAAGGTCTAGCAAACATAATATTCTAACTGGTGAAAAAAAAAAATGGTTTCAAGTTGTCATGTTTGCCTTGTGCTGTCAACACTCTAGAGTGTAATGCTTCTCTCTCTCTCTCGATTGTAATTGAGTTCTTTTATCAGACCCTAGGTGTGTTGTCTCAAGATGGCCTCCTGCGTTTTATTGACATTCATGCCTGCAAGCAACTGTTTGAAATAGGTGGTGCTGATGAGGTACTGTATCCTAATGACAAAGTTTTAATTTGCTCTCCTTTTTATCTTTTTTTATCATATTATTCTTTTTTTCTTGACTTGGCTTGCTTTTCCTTTACAGTCCTAATGCTGGCCCTTTACCTTTTCAGACCTATTTTTATGAGCGTGAACTTTTGTCTTTTATTCATTTTACCCATCACAAACTGTGTCATGTTTCCTATTTAATAGCACTTTTCCCTAGCAAGCTAAGGCGATTTTACACATACATGCAAACCCTAATGCACGTTGATTACCCCCCCAACTCCCCTTCCCAAAATGTCTTTGATTTCATTTTCTATTGGGGTGACAGTAGAACCCAGAAGAAACTGGAAACAATTTGGGTAAACAAGGTGCATATAGCCGGGGCACCCAACGAGTATAGGCATATTTTTATCCCCTAAAAATTTTTCATCTGTTCGGATTTCCTAGCTGAAAGTCTAGTGATCCGAAAATTATAGGGATCAAAACTTACCTCTTCGCAAATTTCAGCAAGAAAAAAGGCTCCCGAAAATTCTAGGTGAGCTTTTCATGGTAAAAATCCGTTAAAAATGGGCAATTATAGCAATTTTTAGATGTTCGAAAATCCTAGGAGATACCCTGGGTACCAGAGGTTTTTTCTCGCGTGCGACGAGGAGCTTTCGCCGACCTAGGAGAGGTAGGCAAGCAATAAATTTTACAAAAAATGTTCCGAAAATTCTAGATCTCAAATCGTCTTCCGAACAGATATTTTCCGAAAATTGACGTTGGGTGCCCCTGATATAGTCTACATGTATGTGAAAATGGTGAATACAAAATAATTAATGAAGCTAATGTTAAAATCAGTGTAACCAGCCCAAATGTACATAGCTGTTGTTTTAACATGTCCATGTCTATACAATTTCATGCAGATGATTAGTAACTTCAGCATCAGTCCCAACGGACGGTATGTTGCTGCTGTAATGGACAATGGAAACATTAATGTCTACAGTGTTCCTGCGTTATCTCAACACTTTACCAAGGTATTTTGTACAGTGCCGTGTGTGTATTGCCGACCTATAAAAATTAGGGAGTTTTTGCAACGGCGACGGCGACGGCAACGGCAACGAGAACGTCAAGAACAGCGATAGGTTTATTAAGCAAAACAACAAGTTTGCACGTGCATCACGCTTTTTTGTACATTTCTTTGCCGTTTGTGCACGAATACGACGCGAAAATGCCTAAATTCACGTTTTATGGAGGACGTAAAGAAGCGACCACGAAACTTTTCTTTCTCTTTCTAAACTGGAGAGCGGACCCCAAGAAATCAACTCCAGGCAAATTTGCCTACATTAGACATTTTCAGCAAATTGGACTAAACGCAACAAATTTTGAAAAAATGCTAATTCGTTTTAAAAGTGACGTATTCACTGCCGTCGCCATTGTCAATGCTGAAACTCCCTATTATTGTATGTTGCTCCTGGATGCCTATTGCAGACCTACATGTATACCATGTGTCTTTGCAACCTGATGCATGTATAAAAAAGTTTAGTTGTAACATTGTTTTTAGTTTGTTGTTGGTTCTCTCCTTTGCTCCGAGGTTTTTTTTCGGGTACTCCGGTTTTCCCCTCTCCTCAAAATCAGCATTTGCAAATTCCAACTGGACCATGAATCAGGTAGACGAAGAACCACTTTGTGGATGTGCTACCTCTAAATCATGATTTTTTATTTATTTTTTTATTAATCTATTTCACAAGAAAAATTAAAAGTACACTGTAACATGATTCGACGTTTCTTTGTTAAATGCTTTAACGTTAGCAACTGACCATCCGATCTAATATTACAGGGTGCAAAGAAAGCATTTACTAGCCCAAGTCATTTTAACTAGCAGAAAAATTTTTTTGATGAGCAACATTGTTTTTAGTTTTTTTCTTTGATTTGAACGAACTTCACCTGCCCGTGGAGCAAATTAAGAACAGAATTCACTAGCCCAGAAGCAAAATCCACTAGCCCGGGGCTATCGGACACGCCCTTCTTTGCACGCTGTATTTAACATCTACTAAACTGAAGGTCAAAGTTTTGTTACTTCTGATTTATTACAGCCACCCCCACCTCTGGTAAAAACTGTCTGGGAAGAGAGACCATCATCCCGGCAAAGTGGCAAGTCAGGTCGATCACTTGGAAGTACCATGACAAAGGTTGGAGGAACAGCAAAAAGGAGTAAGGTCAAGTCTCCAACCAAAACAACTGCTCAGCGTATTGATGTGTCTGCATCTTGGACCGGTCCAGATTCTGGGATTGAGGTGTGGTGCCATAAAGTTTTTTTTTTTAATTTCAAATATTATTATTCTAATATTATTATTAAATACTCCACAGCGTTACAGTACTCACGTTACATGTACATGGCATTGCATAAAATTGCATTACAATACACAACAAATACATTACACTTTTTAACACTAAAGTAACTATACAAAAAAAAATAGTAATAATACGTTCGGAGTACACGCGTTACCAAGGTACAGAGTCTAAAGGTAGAGCCCACTACTCAGGGTTGTCATTAAGAGCCGGGGACCGGGGATTTTCCCCCGCTACTTTTATTGGAAAATAGAAGAAAAATAGAACCAAAAGAAATCCCTAGCCGTTTGATTCCCCGCCTACTTGTTGTAGTTACCCGGCAACTTGAAATCTTAGTGACAACCCTGCACTACTTATTAAATTTGTCCATTTTATTTGTTTAGATATACACAGAACTATTTTTATAGACTTTTCTCGGTTTCATACTTAATTTTAACCTTGGATGAAAACTAACAAAGGCAGTTATACTTGGAAGAGTCTGATTTCTTCTGCAACCTCATAAGTATTGTTTAGCGATCAGTATCAAAATTAATAATTAGGCAAAGGACAATTTGTATATAATAATCCTGAAATAACGTATGGTGCCATAAAGTTAAGAAAAACAATCAGGCAACCTTTTGATGAAGTTTTTATTTAAGGGCAGTTCAAAAGCAACATTTCTTTGCCTTTTCTTTTTAAGATTAAAACTTCACAAATAGAAAATTATTTATTGTGAGGAAGCTACATGTATGAATTATTTGATTTAGACTAGTGCATAGTGTTATGTTGTGATTTAATTTTATTCTTAGTTTAAATGAATTTTAATCTTTATCAAGTATTATCATTATTCTCGGCGCCAACAAAGAAAAATATAATTTAAACCACGAGTAAAATTGAACCACAAGATGTTTATACTTGAATAGAAAAGATTCCGAAAAATTTCAAACCGTGGTAAGTTACAAAGAGTAAGTTGGTAGTCTCAGCGTTTTACACCTAGAACCTGAAGTACTTAGTTACGTACATTAAAGAGTGGTGTTGTCCCTAGTTCAAACAAAGTTACCTCTTGTACTTCTGAACTGTCTTACACAGACTGAACTGCCAGAAGGCCTCAATCAAACAAGACTCAGGTCAATTCTTCAAGGTTATGGAGAATACCCCGCTAAATACAGGTACAGACAGTTTAAAGATGACTTGAATTGAGTTATTGCTACGTTGACCCTATAAAACACACTAGTTAAAAACAGTGGTGCGCTAATTGCACCAATTACAATACACAATAACGAAAAGAATAGGGAAAAAACTTGAAAGGTGGAAGCTGGTAGTTGAGCACAATTTCTCCTTTAAGGGACTAATGAGAAAATTCAGTTACGAGGAGTGCGAAGGAGAACTTTCAAGAATGCTGAATCATTTTGAAATGATACAGTCTTAAAAGCGGGCAGATCATTCAGGGATTGGTGCAATTACTCTTTTGCCTGCGGCTTGTCGGCAAAAAAATCAATGTTGAATAGAGTGACTGAAGGTCTTCTGTCAAAAAGAAAAAAGACTTGAGGACCTTCAACCTTCCAACCTTTCTACTACATGTATGTGAAGTAAATTAGACCACTACTCTGGGGGAATAACCACACATATTAAAAGAAAAATAAAAACAAAAAGAAAAAGAAAAAAAGAAAAAATGCAAAGAAATGCAGCTTGCTGGCATACATTGTTTTTGCAGGATGTTCATTTGGCGGTCACTTCTTAAACTTCCCGAGAACCATGCAGCTTACAGTAGCTTGGTAGACAAAGGAACACACACTGCTTTTGCAAGACTGCATGAAGAATACCCAATAAAGAGCAGGAAACTTCTTAGAGTGCTTCAAAGGTTCGTACGAATCAGTAACGATCTCCACAAGCCACATACTCTATAGTCCCTAATTTTCGTGAGAGATTGTAGAGCAAGCAAAATATGCGAGTATGCGTCAAGATCAGCTCCCGCCAAAAGGTAAAACACTTTCCTTTGCCTGCGTTGCTATGGGATTTGTCACCACCTCTGCATCATTCCACAGGTACTGTATTTTTTTTTTAAGCTTGCGCCGCCTAAACAGCACTCCTTCACTCTGATCCCGCTAGCGTTGAAAGCTACACTTCCATCTATGTGTCACCTTCGTCGTGAGTTGCGTTTTACAAGCACGTGTGCGTACATGTATGTTGCTCGTTTTACTATCCCTGGGAAAAAAAAAGTAATCTCCTTATTCGTGGTCCCTGTACATTTTGAATGTACCCAGCAGTAGGCAGTTTATTGCAGTGTAATCTGTTACAAATATTAGAACGATTGATTTTTAATGTCGCAGAAAAATCACTGGTTTTGCAAAACGTAAGGAAATTTTCTTTTCAGGTTACCCCCTAATAAAAGGCTCCCGTAAAATGAGTACATATTCATGGAATTCCCTTACCCAATCAAACAAGCCCCACCCAGCCTCCCATCCCTGCTGTCAAGGATTTGCTCTGTTTGCTAAACGAGTAAACTTTCATTAATGCCCAGTCTACTAACTACAGTGGAACCTCGATATAACGAAGGGCTAAGGGACTGGCAAAATTTGTTCGCTGTAACGAGGTTTCGTTATATCGAGGGTTTTTTTTTTCACATATTTTAATATTACTGGGGTAAAGAAAATCATTTGTAAATGAGTTAAAACAATTTTTTTTGAATTTGTTTTGTAGAACATTATCAGCATTGGCCCACTGGTCTTCCATATTTGGTGAAGTTGATTACCTTGCTCTTTTGTCCTTTCCATTTGTAAAGCTGTTCCAGAACAATCAGTTGATCTGTTTTGAGATGATAGCAACGATCCTCAGTATGTTATGTTATATCTTCTTACAGTAATACTTTAGCCTTAAATCCCCAAAGTATTCCATGATCATCTTGGTCACGGAAAACTTGATACTTTTGATATTACTTTTCGTGTTAATTATGTTTATTTTGATACTACAGTAGAGGCTCTGTTGACGGACACTCTCGTAAGCGGTCAGCTCTACTTATAGCCGCGGCCACAAAACCCCGTTTTAACCTCCATACACCCTCTATTTTTACATACCCGTGAGCAGACATTCTCGTAAGCTTCTCCGGACACTTTCAGGGTTTACGAGTTAGTTTTTAGCGTTGTTTTTAAGCTACTTTGAGCGGACGTCCGATTGTATTGAAATTTCATTCGCCTCTGAAGGTTGTATTTTAATAGATCAACCTTAAATCACTGTTCGTCACAATCTATTTATATAAGTTTCAGTCTTTGTCTTTTTCACAAACACATCCGGTTATACTTCAAGACACTTGTTAGTTGTAGCCAAACGCTAATATCCAAACACTCTTTTTACTTTTCTAATTTTTATGTATAGCTGGGCAAGCTCCCTTAAACGGCCATTTAACCCTTTCGCCTCTAGTGGCCGCATACGAGAACCATTCTCGTAAGCGGCCAGTTCCAGTTACAAACACCTTTTCCGCGTTCCAAGGGTGTCCGCTGACGAGAACTTCCACTTTATTAACTGACATTATTTTTTTGTCCTGAAATGATCAATTTTCTGCAGCAAACTGGTGCCAGCATTGGTTTGAGTTCTTTCCCAACCCTCCTGTAAACATACTCGGCATGGTTGAGAATCTGTTGGTACATCATGACAAGAGAATAATGCAACATTTTGTCAGCTGTAACGTCACATCACAAGTGAGTCCATTACTTAAGGGAGTTTTGAATTGACATGTTGAAAGTATAAAAAGCCTTGGCAGGGTTCTCACTAAGATTTCAGATTGCCAGGTTAATACAACAAGTAGGCAGGGAATCAAACAGCTAAGGATTTCTTTTGGTTCTATTTTTCTTCTATTTTCCTATGAAAGTAGTTGGGGGCCACGTTCATGGTAGTCGGGTGAAATCTCCGGCCGCCCGCCTCTTAATGACTGCCCTGCAGTTGGTTACACACACCGTGGGACAAGTAATTCCAGGTTATCCAGGCGGCATTTTTATTGCTGTATATTTCACTCTCGAGTTTGCTTTTCTCGATACTTCCCAGTGCACCTTTTTGGCGCGGGAAATTTCGTAGCCACCCCACTGATTGGTTGTTTTGTGATGCTGCTCGCTGTGATTGGCTGAAAGATCTCGTACCATCTTCTTGGCCATTAAAAAGTAAACCAAAACTCGTCTTGACATCAACTGATACTCACTTGCGTTCTCCCACCTTTTGACGTCGGCTTGTCGGCCGCTACATATAGTCCCGCTTTTTTGACGCCCCTGTTGCCGTTTTCGTCGTGGTTGCTTGCCTGAATCTGCCTTGACACTTGATTGTTTTTGTCGTTTTACTGTATGTACCATAATTACTTTGTTTTTGATATTAACAGTAACGAAAAAACTAATTGTTAAACGTGTTTATGTCCAGTATTACATGCAATCATTGTTTTGTTTTCAGATATACGCCTGGCCGCTGTTACAGACTCTGTTATCAGAGGTGCTTACCAAGGATGAATGGCTTAGAGCTTGGGATAACATCTTTTCCAACCATCCGTCATTCCTTCTATTTGTAGTAGTAGCTTATGTCATCGTTTCACGTAAGGTCCTGCTTCAGTGCTCGAGGAGAGAAGATTTCCAGGTTAGAATGATTTACACTTTAATATGATTATGGCACCGATAAATGCCGAAAGCCGCAGCAAATTTTTCTTTGGCAAAATCCGTCGGCACCGCTGGAAAGAGTGCCTTAAAGTTAGCAAACTGGCCAAATTGGAAAGAGATACGTCTTAAGTTTAATGTTCTATCAGAGAGCTTAGGAAACTGCGATGACGACGCAGACGACGGCAACGATAACAATAAAGAAGGGTTTACTGAGCAACACAACAACTCCGTACATGCAACAAACAGCTCTTTTTGAACCAAAACTTTTAACGCAACTCTTGGAAACGTAGGAGAACTGGAATAATCGCAATGAATTGGTTTGAAAGAAAGGCAACGCTTTCTTTACAGCACTGTTGTTGTTGTTTCGAGTGGTGAGCGAAGCAAGCTTCGCGAGGGGCGCTTTTGCGTGCCGCTCTCATTTGACCTCTTACTTGACCATATCCCCTCAAATGGAGACCTTGCTCTCAGGATAAGCGCTGAATGGAAGTGTAAAGCGCGGGAAAAAGCATGGGCAAAAGCAACAAACATAAGTGTTTAATTGGTTAAGGCAGATATCCAAGATTTAGTACCCAATCACAAAGCACGGCAGTGCGTTAAATGGCCACAACCGCGTCAGAGAACACCGCTTTATGTATTTAAACACACTGGTTGTTTGTTTATTTTTTTAACACATTTTTTTCCCTCTAGTATTTCTTTCATAACCGGAATGCTGTTGACGTTGGCACAGTGATACGTGAAGCTTACCGTTTACAAGAAGGCACTCCAGCAGAAGTGAACCCAAAGAGAATGCTGGAGCCTTTTACTCCACTCACCAAAGGGCAGTACCCCATCTTCAATAAATACCCCAAGTTTATTGTGGATTATCAGGTGAGCTTTTGACCGTCATTAAGTTACTGCACTTTAAGTTCAACTGAAAGTTGTTAGAAGTGAACATTTAAAATAACTACTTGGGCGTTTTTTGGTCTCTAAATCCATGTTTCATTGGTAGATGTTATTTTGGTCTTCATTGTTACTTCTTTCGGCAGGTCCAAGAAAGGGAACGTATTCGCCAGGAAGAGCTCGAATATTTGAGGCAGAGGTATTTAATGTTTTATGTGGAGACAAACTTCGATTACGCAAATACACATTGTTTATATAATATTAAAGAGATTTCTTTTCTTCATCTTTATTTGCATCATTGTTGTAAGCTTTGACTTGTGTTTGTCAGGCAATTGGCGCAGGAGATGAAGGAGGTGGCCTCTCAGCGCCAACAGGAAGAGGAAGCTTTCTACCGTCAACAGGAACTCATGGTAGACGCTGAAAACCAAAGGAGGAGAATGATAAGTCAGGAGGAACAGAAGCTCAGCGATCAGAGAAGCAGGTTTGTTTCGGTAAAATTTTTTTGTTACATCGTTGTCATTCATGCGCTTGGCGTTAGCCTTGGCATTTGTCGATGGATTTCTAGCTTGAGGTGACTGACTCAGTGAAACAGTGGTTTGTTGGTTTGTTTTAAAAAGGAATATCCACACTGTCATCGTCAAATTGATTCTAGCTCGTTAGAAATGTGTTTATTTATAATCCTACATGAGAAATTTCTGCAATTTGATTGGCTTAGAGGAGTGGTACTTCAGCTTAATTTGAAATACCTACATGTGAAAATTACAAACCTTTTGTGGGTAGTAGCATAAACAATTAATAGCATGATTTGTACGTGATATTTGGCATAAATACCACTCGTGATATTTCGTAATTGTCTCAAATAATTATGTATAACAATTTCGAAATATCACTCGTGGTATTTATGCCAAATATCACTACAAATCAAGCTATTACCTATACAAATAAAAATACTTTTTTTCTTAGAAGTGGGAAAAAATTGGAATTAAGAAATTGAATAGGGTCATAAGGCATAAATACCACTCGTGATATTTCGTAATTGTCTCAAATAATTATGTATAACAATTTTGAAATATCACGGTATTTATGCCAAATATCACTACAAATCAAGCTATTACCTATACAAATAAAAATACTTTTTTTCTTAGAAGTGGGAAAAAATTGGAATTAAGAAATTGAATAGGGTCATAAGGCTCGGTCTACTGCAATTGGAAGAGATACTTTAGCGTGGCTTATTGCTACCCATAAAGGCAGGTATAGGCAAAGGCTACTCCAAAAGACAATGCCTTCCACTCCTTTAACGGTCCTATGCGGCGATACCTTTAAGCATTTGACGCAGTCATTGAAATTCAGTTTGGAATGGTAGGGGTAAATGGTAAATAGCCCTTTTTTTGCCTCACTTTCTTTTTTATTTTAGACTGCAAGCAATGAAGCGAGAAATTCACCTGCGTGAGCTGCAACTGCTGGACGCTGTTCGCAGGCGCTTCATGCATCATCAACAGACCCTGAAAGAGACGGAGCTCCAGCGACTTGATGATGAGATAGAACGCAAGGTCGGTCTGTCTGTATACAACAGTGTATAGTGTTTAATAGTGATTCACGGTATTTTAGTGTTCCTTGCAAAAAGACGCACGCGCGCATATTGATATGTAAAGGAAACAATACATTTCGCCACCTCTTACCAACAGCAAGTTGGATTTTATCGTTTCTCCGCTTTAGTTCTAGCCCCTCACGTTAATCACTTTTTCAACTGACATGAACCCCAGCCGAGTTTGATAACCGCGTGTTGCCGTCCAAAGTTTGATTCTTTTCCCTCTGTCTCTTACATAACGTTTTTGAGTCGAGTCGCGGAACGTATACGAACATAAGCAATGCTCATGTTCAAACGACAGCAATGAAACAAGATCCATATCCGCTCTTTTGCCTTAAAGTACGTCAAAATAAGTCGCAGAAGACTTCCTTCACTTAATTTGTATAAAGTCGGGAACCTCACCACAACGACCTGCAAGTTTGGGACAGGCATATTGGGCCGTTGCAGGAGGGTGACCGTTTTAAGGAAGTTGCATGTAACGGGACGCCCTGCCAATAGAGCCTTTCTTTCGCAGCTTGCTTGATTTTGGGGTACTTGAGAAAGACTCTACTAAAATCGAATAAGATCTTTGTTAAGCATGCGCTACATGTGGCTAGGATGCAGTTTCGTACTCAGGCCTAATAGCTTGGCGCTTGGTTCAGCGGGCTCAGTTTTTTGTTATGACCATCGGTTTATGAATAGAGAGTTTAAACATTACGTATACGGCAAACGGGAAACGTCAGATTCAAGTTGAGAATGTCTCAAAATAGAAAATGAGCAGATAAAAACAGCTCAAAACAATTCTTATGGATAAAAAACTGCGTGAAACTACTAATTTATCTGTTAAAATAATAAGCAGTAAACGACAAGTAAAGGGGAAACTTGGTCACGTGGTACAAATTCGCGTTTGCCGTTAGGCATGAACGTGATGCTTAACCTCTCTAATACACGGATGCTCGCACTCTAAAAACCAGTTTGACGAGAAAAAAAACAAGATTGACTAGTCCAAAAGTTCGGGCTGCGGTGACCTCAAAGGTTTGACGCGATTCTGGCAGAATGTTTATTTGAAATGGAGCTCAGTTTAGAGGCCATCATTGGGGAGCTTTAGCAAGGACGACGGCGACGGCAACGAGAACTTCAGAAAAGCCGGATAGGTTTGATAAGCAACAGGCAAAAAAACAAGTTCGCACGTGCAGCACGCTGTTTGTAACATTTCTTTGCCATCCCTGCATGACCATGGGGAGGAATTTCCTCATGCGACGTCGCATGGAGGACGTATATGTTGCAGTTAATTTGTTATTTCAATAATTTTTGTTTTTCCTTTGTTTTAAATTCATTAGCATACAAAACCATACTCAGAAACAATGGGAAAATAACAATTAATTGAAATAAAAAATTAACTACAACATCTACACACGATCACGAATATTTCTTCTACTCTCTGAAATTTCTGTCTAAGAGTCTCTGTGGTCATGGTTTAACGTCACGATCCTCATCTGTACTTTGTGTTATTTATAGGCTTTGCTAAGAGAGCAAGAAACGAGGCATGCTATTGAAGATGCAGAGATTAAAGGACTGGAGCTTCAGGCACAGAAAGAGATGCTTCAGCAGGTTAGTGAGATAATATATCACTGATCAGATATTTGTTTAAATTTTAGGTGATCTGATGTGATTTGCATCTAATTAAGTTATCATAATGTAACTACTTGATCAGATGGATAGGTAATGGGAATAAATGAAATCACCTGCGATAAAATTTCTTGATTGTTTTACAAATTCTCCTCATTAGCCAGAAGTAATGAGTGACTGCCATAAGTAATGTGTGAATAAGATGCATGTTCATATTAGTGCTTGAGGGGTTCACATCGGTTTTCTGCCGACTTCTTAGCCTAAGTAGCTGCTGTTGCAGGGCGGTGAAGGCAACTTCATTCGCGGCGAAGATGGCGAGGAGTAAAGGAGAAACCTAATTCCGTCCTTCGGGCTCATGCACATGTCACCGGCTTCCCCCAGCGCTAGGACCCCGGGCCAACCAGGGGATAATCATTGTAGTCTGCGTAGCTGGCTCAATTTTTCGCGCGCAACTGTTAACAAAGACCACAAAATTTTGTATTCTCCTTTAAATTTTCTTTGAAGTTTGAACAAAATGTCCACAGGGGCAGAGAAACCAAACCATCCCCTTGTTTCCCCGCAACATCCCCCTGGGGTCCTACCCCAGGGGAAGCCGATAACATGTGCATGGCTTCCCCGAGCTATATCGAGTTTGCCAGCTACGGAGGCTCTAAAACGTTTACCATATTCTATTAAGCCAAGGTTGTGCCTCTGTTTTATTTCACGTAGGACCTGATACGTGATGAACTACAGTCCTCGTTTAAGCAGCGAGCAGAGCAAACGGTCCATAGAAAACAACAAGAGTTGGAAGGTCAGCTATTTAAACGAACCATGGACGCTGTCCAGGAGGTCGACATTGATTCGCAAAGGGTAAAGATACTTCTAACTCGTTCTGCAATGTTAAGTCCCATTAAGGTAGAGGGAAGCAGAGAAAAATTTCGAAAACTTCTTTTGGTAGGATTTTGGAGCAGCTAGGATGGCAGGCATAACAGAATATTGTATGCCAGAATGGGCTGCCGGTTTGAAAACGTTGTACGTTGTACTTGATTCATCTAGAGTTGATTTCTATTTGCTCTTTTTTGCGGAATAACGACAATTAATGCGCCCTTATTCTTCTTGAGAGACTGCCTGCTATTTTTTTTGCTATTTTTTTTGCTAATCTTGCGCATTTAAGCTTTTTTTTGTTAGTTAGTTTTATGGGTCGAGTTCAAATGTTACCTTCCCTTTGAACGCAGGGACAGGTGAATTTCCAGTTAACAAACAGAAAGCCACACTTTTAAAACGTATTTTTTATAACCATAAAAGGCTGTAATAATGGCCCATTGGATAGACCCCGAGTTTTTTTGACCTTGGGGCTTTTGTTTTCCCTTTCAGACCGCGGAGAAACGTCTAACTCTCATATGTTTGCTTTAGGCCTCTTCCACACGCATCCGAAATTTTTGAATCCGCAACTGTTCCTTTCCAGATTAAAAAATTTCCACGTCCACGCGTATCCGCATTCAAATCGAATTTGCCCATCCACACGTATCCGACACGTATCCGGACTCACTCTAGTACCCAGGACTCCTCTGGAAATATTGGCAATAGAGCATGCTTCGTAAAGCGTGTGAAATTTGCATCTTGCTCTGCCTTGAGAGAACCTGGGAACGAGGTTGCTTTCTTGAATACAGTATTCACGGTAAAGAACTGGGCTCGTTCTTGTTACGTCGTCGGATAAAAAAATATCCGGATTTAGCGTCCACACGATTCCCGATTTGTGGCGTATTCAAAAATTTCCACTCTGGAGAGTGGATTCCAAAAGTTACGGATTCGTATGCCGGATTCACCGGATACGTGTGGACGGAAGCCTAATCCGCAAAGAAAAAAAATCCGGATTCAAAAATATCCGGATACGTGTGGACGGGGCTTCAATTTCTCCGACGCTCGTAGATATTCATTTTCGCAAGTACCATATTTGGAACGAGAAGAAAAGATAACTGACCAATCAAACTTTGTAAACGACGTAACGAAATTGTACTCCACGTTCCCGCGCCCGCCCAAAAAATTGGGATCTTAAGCAACAATGACGGCGACGTTCAGTCCGTCAAATGTCAGCAACTTTTTCTGAGTTGAATTTTAAAGACTGTATCGAAGTTCAGGAAAAGAAAAAAAAAAGTCGTTGTCTTCTGTTTTTGCCCTCCACAAACGTGAAACTAGGCACTTTTACGCCGTAGTCGTGCGGTGGCGGTAAAGAAATGTTCCAAAACGCGCGATGCACGTGCAATGTTGTTGTTAAACCTATTGCTTTTTTTGAGGCCGCAGCGAGGGTTTCCAAATATGGTACTAAGAAAAATGAATATTCACGAGCATTGAACGCGAGGTACGCGTTTCGACACCTCATGAGTTTTTGGACCGCGCGATGTTCTCAAGTGAATTTCTCTTCGTCTCTCTATAAAATCTGCATTTGAATAGTCTGAAATTTGAAAGAAATGGTTCTCTAGAGTAACTGCGGGATTCAGAAACGAGTTAGCAAATAACCTACGGCAAGAAGGTCTGTACCAGAGTTAATGATGATTTGTTTTCAATCAGATTTCCCAGCAGGAGTTAGCCAAAGCTCAACAGACACACGCTGATGTCAACATGGAGACGGAAGTTGGATTCAGAACCAGAATGGACGATCTTCATCGAGAGCTTAGTGAAGTTAGGGTGAGTGTTAAATACCGAAGAACAACAACAGCAACAACAAACAACAAGAAACGTCACTCAAATCAGTGAAAAAATACTAATACAAAATTTTAAAAAAAGTGCCCCCTTTAATTTTTGCGTATAGGCATTTTCTGTCTTTAAGGAACTTATTTTTCGTATACGTAACTGGTGGGTTTTTACTATTGGGGATTTTTTGTTTTGCGATTTTCACCAAATTGCGTACAACGACTTGCGTTTATCTGAGTACAGTTTGCAGTCAAAATCATGTCTTTTTTTCCGTCTTGGCGTGTAGCCTTTTTCAGGCGTTCAGATAGTGCTGCTCAATTCTTTTTGCTCCCTCCCCACAGTCTGAACGCCTGCAACAGACTAGTAGACAGGAGTTCGCGCTGATATTTGACTTGGTCTCCGTATCCGTTATCTCCCCCCTGATCAGTATTGTTGGTTTGCACGTGACGTCACGGCGGCCATGTTGGCGGTGAAGAACAAGAGCATTTCTCTCCTATGGGAATTAAACTCTATTTTCATATTATTTTTTGGAGAAAAAATTACACTGTTTTGACTGCCAACATGGCACGTGCCTGCAAACCAAGAATATAAATGGCGACTCTAGGGGAAATGGTGAAGTATGAGCAGGGCTTTTATTGCTCTAGCTTGCTTTAAGCAAGGTTAAATTAATCAATGGTAAGAGTTTATTTTAAATGCACAAAATTTCCTTGCAAGTTTATTTTGGGTAAGAATTTGTCTGTAGCTGCCCTTTTCGAGTATTGCTTCCAAGAACATAAACAGTTGGCTAACATAAATTCGTGGCTTTGTAGGCCTTACCTGCATTCGAACAACTGGTTGAAGGCTATTTTAAAAAAAGCCGCGGTTTCGTCTCATCCTTGGTGTAAAAACCTGCGAAACTCACGAGTGACGTAAAACAATGAATACCAAGAAGCCACTGAGAAGTCAACACAATAGATCCAAGGATAATAATAGCTAGAAAACAAAGAAAAACTTCACAGGTTTTTATACTACTACATGAAAAATTACTGCAATTTGATTGGCTTAGAGCAGTGGTATTTCAGCTTAATTTGAAATACCTACATGTTAAAATTACAAACCTTTTGCGGGTAGTAGTATAAACAAATAATAGCTTGATTTGTACGTGATATTTGGCATAAATACCACTCGTAATATTTCAAAATTCTCTCAAATTTCACTCGCCTAACGGCTCGTGAAATTACGTATAACAATTTCGAAACATCACTTGTGATATTTATGCCAAATATCACTACAAATCATGCTATTACTTATACTAACACCGAGGTAAACCCGCGGTTTCTCTGTGGAGAGCGAGTGAGATTTTTTTTCAACCTACATGCTTCAAGTTATTTATTAATTGTTTGTTTGTTTATGTTACCTCAGGTTGCTCAGCAAGTTTTGGAGAACAAGGAAAGAGAGAACGAAATTCAATCACTTGTTCATGAGCTGCGGAATAAAGAGGTGGGTAGTCAAACAGTGCTCGTTCCTACGTTCGATTGAATTATTTTTCATTGACTTGCTGCTTAGTGGAGCTAATTCGCACGATAAATCTATCTTAATTTAGGTCACGTGTTTCATCGATTACCTAGCCTGAGTACCAGATATCCCTTAGGGGTTAGGGAAGGGAGATTTAAGCGGCGGGAGCGTGGGGAAGAGAAGCTGTTTCCCTTTGTCGCTTATTTCTTCTCCTTTCTACCCAGAAACGTGTGATACTCATGCAGGCTATCGTAAAATCCCTTGTAGAATGACACAGTCGCCACCAAACAGTCTGAGCTGAGACAGCAGAAAGCTCTAACTGCTGAAGAGGACAGGAGGCGCATGAATCTACTGAACGCTTTACAGCGGGATTACACCACAACAAGTGATGATTCAGAGTCCTTCTGTAAGTACAGCTAGCTAAGCGTAACCTGAGATCAGGCTCTATTTTCGTTTCGCTTTGAAAATTACATTCCGGCGGGCATGGCGAAACGAAAAGAGAGCCCAGTTTTAGCGCTGGCCGTTAGAGAGAATGTATGAGAACTGCTAAAATTGGGCCTGATCTCAGGTTAGCTAAGCGTGCAGTTAGTTAAAGGTACCCCAGAAGGCAGTTGTTCCTAGAGTAACCTGCGTGCGTTATGCTGGCAATCAGCGTGCCAGTCTATCGCATTAATGAATTGTAACACTGGCTTTTAAGTGTCATAGTTTCCTTTTATACGCAATCCAAATCTTAGGCTTTATCAGACACGTCGCACTTACATACTACAAAGTTATATCGTAAGGGGCGGCCTTATGGGCAAACTTGGATAGACTATTTTCGAATCCCCTGCCGTACACTCACACTCTTTTTGCAGCCCAAATTTTGCATTAGTTTTCAAATGCTTTTGGGAATATGCAGTGCTGCCAAGAGGATATGAAACCAATAGTTTATGCAAAATTTGGGGGGAGGGGGGCACTTGCAGGCCCACAGATAAGACACTCGCCGACGTTTTGAAAATAGTTTGCTACTGTATTTCACACCCATAACGTGAAACAACGGGCGAAGAAGTGGCTAGCTACTAACCGAGGGCAGTTATTTCTAATAGCCCTGAATGTCTTGGATTATCATACATTTCTCGGAAACTGCGCACCTACCCCTCCCCTAAGTCAACATTTTGCCCGAAGTGAAAAGTAAGTGCTAATGTTGTCTTAGGGGAGGGGTAGGTGGGCAGTTTCCTAGAAACGTATAATGATCCAGTGTCTTTAACCTAGCACGCCTGAGGGACATTCGTCAAGTTCCCGTGGAGCCTAGGAGACCTTTAAGTGCTATCCAACCTAGTAACACGGACGGTAGCTCAACTACGGACTGGGACGAGACGAGTAGAACTCCGATCAGTTCTCAAGGTGAGTACTAGTTATAAGTAACGTGCAATGGAAATTTTTAGTACTCCTAACGTCGCCAAATCTTTTTATATTGGATTAAAAAACCTTAAGGTAAAAAACTGAAGAAATACGGAATCGCGAATTGCGAATTGGCGCATCGTTCAACCTGTATTTACTGTAACGTTTAGAGACTTCAGACAAAGCGAGTAAAATCGTTATTTATGATGCAAATCGATCGTACATAACTTTGGAAACAAAGAGGTGTAGTACATGTAGTATTTTTGCAAAGCCATCCTTTTAGGACTAAAATTCTTTAAGTGTTTCTCTTGTGCTTTTAATTGGTAAGCTCAAGTGTTGATCTTTTCGTAACGAAACGTTTTATCCTCGCTTTGGTCTTTCAGAACCGTCGGTTGAACGCCAGCGGGAAACGTTTGAAAAGCGTGAACTTGAACTTATGGCCGAGGTCCGAGATCTTAGAAAGCGACTAGCAGCCAGAAGACAGCAACGAGCACCGGACTTTATAGGACATACCCAACAATGATTACTAGCTGAGAAAGCTTTCTTTTTACAGTAAAATTCTTTGTAAATATATTGGCATTGTACATGAGCAATTCTTCAGAAACCTATGTCCGATTGTCCGGGACAGGTAAAAATTTAGTTCGGACATGTAAACCTTTGATATAACTTGTCCTTAGGACAAGCACATTTTTAATACAAAAAAAATACAGGAACAGTTGTGAAAATTGACTTCAAATTACAGTACAATTAAAATTTATCTTCTTAATCATAAAAGCAAACCTCATGCTGGACGAAATAAGGTTTAAAGTATTCCCTTTAACTTCGCGATTCTGCGGCCATTTTATTTGTTTTTACGAGCTCCGTTTGGTTCAGGAACCTGGCGTTAGTAATCAGGCCTGTTAAGACGTTACTGATATTATATTTAGGTTTAAGTCAAGAACAATTTGCAAGGCTAATAATGTGATTAAAAACATTAAATGTCCGATTTTTTTTTAGTTACGAGTTTTGAGTTGAGTCGCTGTTGTCGTCAAAGTAGCCTTTGAAATTACAAAATTTTTTGATTTACATGTTTTCGTGTTTTTCGAAATCGCGCAAGTCTGCTTGCGTTTAGCCGGCTGTAGACTGTATGAGGGTCATGTATAGAACGGATGGGTGATAAAAATATTTCGGAAAAAAAAGAGAAAAAGTAGCAAATTTGTCTGCATTAAGTCCAGTCTTCAATTCATGAATATATTATGCCCTTTTTGTTGAAATTTCAAGATTTCTCGAAATTCCTCTTATAGGTTAATTTTTGTGAAACTTTGCACAACAGAAGACAAGCACCCAAAGTATCTGTAGCGTTAAGCATTTCTGAAGAAAATGCTGGTAAGGGCTGCAATTCGACTTAGAGCCGAAACTATTGTGACGTCATTGTCACGTGATATTCCGATCACCCTAAAAATAATATCATAATCAAATTTAGTCTGTGTGCAATACATGTGTTATAAAGGTTTTACAATAAAGATAAGTTTGTTTCAGTCTAAGAGATTCGAAGATGGAAAGTACACCTACAAAAATAGTGGGTCGAGCCACCTTAACGTTAATAAAACCTATATTTTGTCAACACAAGCAAATACTTTGTAAGAAGTGTAAGAGTTGATTTGTTTATTCTTCCTACCATCTTACAAGATAGTAATCATTTACACAATCTTAAATATTTAACTGAACTATTAGCCACCATATCAAACAAGCAGTTCAGAGAAACAGGGCAAAGCAAAAGTTTAACATGTATGTTACATCGCGAAACCCTTTTAGATACAGGGGTGGGGAAAGAGGGGAAGGGATCGCTCTTTCGGGTGGTAAAGGGGAACCGCCTTGGGACACTTTTTTTCAAGGGACCCAAATTTTGGTCCCGGAAAAATGTGCAAAAGGAAGCCACTTTTTAAAAGGTTTAGCTATAAAAAATTGCGTAAAAACGTTTCTTAAAACATTTAAGAAATTTTTATAAAAGTTAAAAAATACACGATGTTTCGAGGTTCTCGGACGTCATTATCAAGTAAAAAATATAGAGTCTGAACATCCTATAAACACAAGAGAAACAACAGAAAAAAACGAGGAAAATGTTCTCATAATCTTTTGTTTTTGTGACCTCTTTTGAAGGGAAACCACGCACTATTCATGGGAAGGGAACAATACTTTTGGTTCCCAAAACCCGGGTTTAACCTCTATTCAGAGGACATCTTAACACTGAGAACGTGGCTGACCACAAGAAGGGTTGGAAAGTGTACACTTGTCACAATGGTGACAGATTTCACAGCATCTCACTTAAATCGGTGTACTGCCCTTGTGGAAATTCAACACAATGTAATTATCGCATAAATAAGTCAATGATAGTTTTTTGTATACATCTAGCTGTTTGAAATAATGTCTGCAGCAGATTCCGAGGCATTGAATATAAAAAAATATATTTTATTTGTTGGTTAATTGTAAAAAAAAAACCAGCACAACCTCTAGTCATGGGACATTTCCCTTGGTAAACGAGGGTGTCCCCTGAATAATCTTCCACTGTACTTTAGCATTCTTAATTGATTCAAACCATACACTGTTACCTCGTTAATATCAGACTTCTGAAATACGCAGAAAAGTGAGAAAAAACGCAAGTAGATGTTTTAAGTGACGTTTTCTTCGATGTTATTTGGTGGTTCCTTGAGCTCCCTATTAACACGTTTTTTGATCTTTGTCGGTTGTCGGTAAATCTCATGCAGTTAATAAGTTAATGATTCATATTAACTTATTAACCCCCATATTAACCCCATTCAGACCCTCAAAGAAGTGTGAATGAGAAAAGTACTCGACAGGCCCGCCATGTATTTAGTGTGGAATGAACCTCACCATGGAACTGAATTGAATTGCTGGAATAAAAGGTGGGATCCTGAAGCGGTTGTTTCCAGTAGATTGATGCAAAGTGACAGATGATATACCTCTATATCCATACTGTCGCTCAAGCTCTTGAAAGTTGAACTTGTACGTGTATTTTTGGCCTCTAATCTTAGTCAACACTTTCTTGTGGTAGTAATAACGTAGTGCCCGACTGAACTTTTGGTAGGTCATGTTTCTTCGGCCATTCTTTTCTCCCCACAGCTGTGCCGCTTGTTCAGGGCGTATGATAGTGAACTGCCCGTCCATCCCCTCCCAGGACATAATTGAAGAGAACCAAGGATTGGACAACATGTTGAGAATGAACTCGAGCAGCTGGGACCGGGTTTTCAACATTTTGTCCCCCAATCCTTCGAGGTAATTGAGATTAAAAGTTAGTCCACTGACGTTGTTTTGCGGTGCTTTTAATTGAGGATTTGAACACTGAACTAAACAACAACATCAGCAACAACAATATGCCTGCTACGGTCAAGCCCCGTTGATAGACACTGAAGGCATCACAGAGGGTGTCCGTATTAACGGGATGTCTGTATTAAGCGGCTCATATTATTGGAGTAAAAAAAAAAAAACCTTTTTACTAGAACAAAATCACAAAGGAATAAAAGAGGACATAAGCATCGTCGAATTAAAGTTAAACCTTCACAAAGCCGTCATTACGCGGCTTAAGTCAACGGAAACAGAGATCTGGAAGTCCAAAGATTTCCTAAACCGAGGTCTAACTTAGTTTTCGTTTAAACAATGGACCCTGGGGGTTTGAATCCCGTACCAACGTGAATTTTCTTTCATGCTTTCTTTTCGCAACTGCAAAAGTTGCGTCCGTGACTCCTAATATCTTCTTTACATTTGATACTGCATCCCAGAATTCCTATATACCTTATTATAGGAAATTAACGATGCACGTTGACAATGCGAAGAAAATTTACGTTGCACAAAATTAACGCGAATTTTCCAAAAGTTAGGTTTACATACATCAAATTAACGCGGAATTTCGAAAACAATGTGCCCTAACTTTATTTTTCGCGAATTTGCTGCAATACAAAGTTCTTAGCATGCATATCTAAAGGAAAAAACACAAATAAACGTAAATGGAAATCTTAAGAAGAAAGACTGACGAAGTTAGCTATCCCCTCGGGGAAACGGATCAATACGAAGACCAGTCAAAAGACATGCATTTTGAACTCAATTCTTAAAGAAGAACGGTCAGATAGTGACTCCGAGGCGTTGATAGAGGAAATATGAGCAGACGAGGTTTTGTTATTGAAATAAAGGTGGTGTAAAACAACAATGATGTAAAATAGTGTGATTTAAATCAACATCGATAAAATTAAGATGCATTAAAATTGCGTTAATAAAGTACATCGTTAATTTCCTATAATAAGGTATGAATTTCATGTTCATATTCTTTATTTCAAGGAAATGAATTTATTGGTGACTCAACCTGCTCTGAATCCAAACTTTTTCTTAAAATGCATTCTTTTTGTGAGTGGCCCGCTTTGCTAGGTTGTCCCTATTAACGTGATTACAAGGAAATTTACCCTAATTTCTCCCTCTTTTCCCCCTCGCATGCCATAGGCACGCTTTTCAATAAATTTGTCCAAACCTAGTTAACTCACCATTTTCCAGTTGACAATCGTCATTGCAATGGAAGGAGCACTCAAAATCAGCTTCTTTTCCCACAAGAAAATTCATTTCAGCTTAAACGATAAACCAACGGAATGAGTGGCAAGTTGATGGATACGGCGGTTGATATTTTCCAGTGGGTTTATATATTGTAACTTGTCCATATAAGCAGCTTTTAATAAACCAATCACGGCCTAGTGAATCCCCTATCGCCACCCAGCCCATTTGACGTCATAAATAGTGACGTCATTACTGAAACCACTACTCGTATACTCGACTGACCAATCAGAAACTAAAACTTCCCTAGTAACCACATACGTGATCGGCGATAGACAATAAACATCTTTTTGTTGCTCCAATGTATGTCGTCAGCAAGAGGGCTTTGACCAATCTACAAATAGGAGACAGCTACGTTGAAGTAGTTAAGTTTTTTGCCATGGTGATGATTGTCATGGAAACTGAATACATGTGTATATATTTTCACCCTTTTCCCGGGGTTACATAGGTTTTGTAAAAACAAGGAAGTATCTGTCGCTATGTTTTGTAGAGTGATAGGCGTTTAAGAAAAAGGCTTCCATGGTAACTTACCAATTTATGTATGATGGTTACCTTTTAGTTGCTATGAGAATCCAATAACAGAGCTCAAAATAACGGCCGGTCAACGGAAAATTATGGGTCCAGCCAATGTGACCATTTCTCCGGGACAAACGTTCCGTTTGCCGATCATTTTTAACCGACACGTAAATAAGCGACCAGAAAAAATAAATACATTACCATTCAAGATGACAAGTATCTTTTTCTACTTTGTTTTTTTGCTTGTTAGGCTAGTACGTTCAAGTTATTGTGTTATTTTCGACATTTTGACCGGTCAGAAGAAAGACGTGACCGTAGTTTGATAAACCCACAATTGTTCAATAAACGCAACAGATCAATAACCACTCCAGTAGTTCAATGACCACCCATTATTTCATTGACGGTAGACCACCAACTGTAAGAGTAAAGGTTACTAGTACATTAGGTTTTACAATATAACTTTGCTATATTTAATGGAAAATATGCATTTATCAATGACATAAAATAGCTATGGTACAGTTATTAAGTTCGAGTGAGCTCACTCATGTAAACAGGAACATAGACTGATGTTTTAGATTTATAAATTTAAGGTCTGCTCATGATCAGAAGGTCTGTCATTCTCATCAGGGGCACAGTGAGCAGAACTGAAAAGAGAGTCAGCTCCAGAAGGAAACGTTCATTCGGTTCAAAGGCAAACTTTATCCAAAATACTCTTGATAAAGCGCGCTGAGGAAGCAGAAAAAGTATAACGGTTAACAGTTGAGAAAAGTTCGATTTGTCTGATTCTCTTCCTGCACGTTCAAACTGTGGTACTGAACTGTGAAAAGAATCTCTTCGTGGGATGACTGACTGGAAATGCATCACAATTGCAGGCCGCAAAGGAAGGAATCATGTATTGGCTGTTTGCAGTGGGCTGATGAAAAGTGACAGATGATCTACCTCTATATCCATAGTGTCGCTCAAGCTGTTGAAAGTCGAACTTGTACGTGTAGTTTTGGCCTCTAATCTTGGTCAACACTTTCTTGTGGTAGTACTAACGCAGTGCCCGACTAAACTTTTGGTAGGTCATGTTTCTTCGGCCTTTCCTGTCTCCCCACAGGTGTGCTGCTTGTTCAGGGCGTATGATAGTGAACTGCCCGTTTATCCCCTCCCAGGACATAATTGAAGAGAACCAAGGATTGGACAACATGTTGAGAATGAACTCGAGCAGCTGGGGCCGGGTTTTCAACATTTTGTCCACCAATCCTTTGAAGTAATTGAGATTAAAAGTTAGTCCAGTGACGTTGTTTTACGGTGCTTTTAATTGAGGATTTGAACACTGAACTAAACAACAACATCAACAACAACAATATGCCTGCTACGGTCAAGCCCCGGTACTTTGTCCAAGGAACCTGCGAAAGGAATTGAGATTAATTCTTCAACCGGTTGTTTTATCATGCTTTAAATTGAGACCAAGACCTACTCAGTTTGAACAACTACCTCATTTCATAATGTATACAAGACAATTCGTTTTGTTGTTCCCTTTCATCTCGCCGGAGCCACAGCCATTGTTTTTGGCTGACGAACGTTTTGGCTGTTTTTGAAATGACGTTTGTAAAAAAATGCACCGAAATAATTTCCATTCAGTTTATCCCTTTACGTGGCTCGTCATACCTCTTTACTTTAAACAGGAAGGAGAACTTTTTAATTATTTTTGACTTAGTTCACCGTAAAACCCAAAACTTAATGTTTTTTTCTTGCTTGTCTGTTTGACATGTTATTCACGAGACTACATGAACATTCACCCCGTTTCTCCCCCCCCCCAGCTTTCGAATAAAATAGCCCAAAATACTTTGCATTTCACCATTGTTATCACAATCAAAGGAGCACTCAAAATCAGCTTCGTTTTCCCCAAGAAAATTCATTTTTCAGCCATAAACACCACAAGTTGAGAGTTCACGGGCGTAGCGGTTGATGTTCTACAGTGGGGAAATAAATTGTATCTTGTCCTTATAAGCAGCTTCCAGCGGACCAATCAAAGCATTGTGAACATCAATCGAAGCCCAACCCATCTGACGTCATAGAGAAGTGACGTCACCAGTACTTTCCGTACTCGTATATTTGAACGTACCAACCACAAACTAAATTATCCTTGGCAACAACACACCTCTTTGGCTACCTAACAGTAGCAGGTTTTTGTTTTTCTAATGTCGTCATAAGGTGCAATTTGACCAATCTACGGAGAGGAGAGCGCTATGCTGTGGGATCAGTGTTGGTTACCTTGATGATGACTGTCATGGGAACTAGATACATGTTTATATATTTTCATAATTGTCCCTCGTTCGCACCGGTTGCAATAAAGTACGAGGGAGTATCTGTAGCTTGCTTCTTTTCGTAAGATGTGTTGACATCTAAGGTATAGTCTTCCGTGGTAAATGAACAGTCAGTTGCTACGAGGATCCCATGACAACATTCCTTTTTGTTGCCCACAATATTAATTGATATTTGTGCTGAAATAATATATGGGATATCGGAAATCCTCTATAACAAATTATTTTTTTTTACGAATACCTTTAATTTCCGGTTTAATTAATAATCACACTCAAGTCACAGAAACAGGATATTTCTTTTCTGCTATTTCTGTGTAAAGCCCTACATAAAAACTTGTTGAATATAAACCTCTTGACAGACTGTTCCAGCTTTCCAGTGAACAAAGGCATCAGCTCGATGCTTGGGATGACGAACAATACAGTGGCCTTGACCTTGTTCATGAAATACGCATTCCTTAGCAACACATCGCCAACATGACGTCCTCGAATAAATTGTGTTGCCTTTGCAAATATCTGGTGCTTATCAGGTTGCTGAAAAACTGTTGAAACTGACTAATCCAAATTGAAATCGCCTTTGGCATCTACTCTCTCTGTTTGGCGTCATAAAAAAACAAGATCTCTTACTCCAAGGTCGCGATCAATCGATGGAAAGCGATCTCCTTCAAGTCCGCCATGTTTTGAAAAGAGTTGCCATGGAAACTTGTAACACGTTTTAACTTGTTTTTTATTTCTGTAATTCGTTTACATGGAGACCACGGAAGCAACAGATACCTTTCAAAATGTTTTGAAAAGTTGGTCGGTAATTAAGGTAAAGGTTTCCATGGTAACGTAGTGATATTTAAATAATGATATAATCATAGTGTGGTCTGCAAAGTTGCCATGAGAATAAAAACATACAAAACTTTCTAAAAATTTTTTCTATCTGGTAAGAAGGAAAATACGTTCATTTGAAAACGATTTTCATTTAATCTTTTCTCCCACTCTAAGAAAATAAACGAGAAGCAAAAAAAAAAGTTTTGGCGAACTGTGCTGGTGACAGGCTAAAATCTTATTCAGTCGGGCATTTTTCCTTTCCTTTTCAAGTCAGCTTTGAAGATGTATATGTAACAGGCTGCCAATTAGTTTCTCTTTGATTCAAATATTTACTGTTCACGGCTTTCCTTTCATTGCATGAAACTAAGATAAAGAAAATCGTGGAAAAAGTATAGAGGGATACTACAACTAATCATTTCAAGTTTAAAATCCCCAGTGTTGTCCGACAAGATGATCTGTCGGCAGTTTTGAAAGACGCAAGGAGGCGTAAGTAAAGGTAAAATGCTTCATTTATTAATACATTAGTTTCAAAACTAAAGCAAGCGTAACAGGTCTTGTGATGAAACTCCATCGATCTCATCAAGAATCAGAATCCTGGTCTTCCCCAGATCGTTGTTGTTTTTTGAGTGGAAATCCCTCTGTTCAGTGCGACGTGCCTGCAGGCGTGGTTCTGTAAGGAAAGGATCAGCATAAGATTCCAGGGAAATTCCTCTCCACTTACACTATATGGATCATTATACGTTTCTGGGAGACTGTCCACCTTCCCCTCCCCTAAGTCAACATTTGCCCTAAGTGAGAAGTAAGTGTTGATGTTGGTTTAGGGGAGGGATAGGTGGACAGTTTTGCCCTCAGTAAGACGTTAGTGGTAACGTTGTGTTAGGGGAGGGGTAAGTTAAAGGCAGTTTCATGCAATCTTAGCTGATATATGGGAAAAAGAGATTGGGTTCAAGTAGCCTCCATCGCAAAGCTTTGCGTGACATACAAAAAATGCGTGCGATGGAGTTTAGGGTTCAAGGCATAAGGGGGAAAACGAAGGGTTCGCAGCCATGATTTTTCTGTGAGGCAAATTTGTGAGAAAACTGAATTACCTTTTCAAGTTTTAAAAAGGGCCATCTTATTCACGCACGCATCTACTATTTGCTTATTATGAAAGAAGTGATTCTTTAAAAACATCAGTCACAACTCTAAGGTAAACGCAAATGTTCATTTCCTAACCTTTGGTTGCTGCTAGTTTCCACATTTATTTCAGGACTTTGATTACTGGCTGGTTAATGAAGGTTCAACTGTTCTGCATTTTGTAAATTACGTAAGGTGTCCAAGGGGCTTACATACAGGCCGATAGTATCTTCTGTGATTGGTCACACCACAGGGTGTTACTTAACAGCTGTTCGCTCTTTGCTGGTAACGTTTGTATTCGAAAGCCCGAATTTTACAGCCCATGAAGTACATGGTTTTGTAAACTCTAAGTCATTCCCTAAGAACATTCTCCTTTATCAGTCCTAGTTAAACCTTACTTAATGAAATCGGGCCAACCTCTCTTAAAAAAAAAAAATAAAAATAGAAATTAAAAAAACAAAACAAAAACTGAAGGGAAACAAAAGAATCAAAAATTGAAAACAAAAAAGAAAAATTTGAAATTCCTTTATTTAAAATGTTACAAAACAAACGATGTCATTGCTTATTAAAATCTTAGCGTATAATTATGAAGATAATCAAGTTAGAGAGCCAACTACATTAAATTAGTGCGGTTCGACTCCGGATATGAAGGGAGCAACAATAATGCAAAGCAGACAGGCGAGACATAAATAAGGGTAACAGGTACGTAATACTTATAAACCTTACAAAACAAATCTGTCTAGTCGTCCAGTTTCGTCGAAAAATCACTCTCCTCTCTGTCAAAAATAAGGAGCGCCTTAACCTTTGTTAAAAGTCCCAGGGCGTTCCCCGCTGGGTCAAACACGGGTAACCCAAGTTCTGTGATATTACCACAGTAAGATTCCAGTAAATTTACAGTGTTTGTGTGGGGTAAAAATATGATCCTAAAATTTGAGGAAAATACTTAAGAAAGGTAAATGAAACTTACTCTGCCGTAAGACTTTTACTGAATGCAAGAACACCAAACTTCATAGTGGTTTTCATATCTGGAGCTGTCCTATTTCTACGGGCCTAGCGTGTTTATTTACCGTTGAAGTTCCAAATTCGAAGAAAAAATGGTGTTGGAAGGGGAGTGATGGCGGCTGTGATGCCATATCTTTCCACCTATTATGTGTATTATATTGTATAGAGGGTGAATTTGAGCAAATTATCTCGAAACTTCTTGTGAGCATTAATGACAATAACAACTATCTGCAGAGTACGTCTGATTGACTTTTATTTACTCAGTAGTATTTATCTTAGTAGTATTTCCCACAAATTTCAGGGTCGTATTTTGCCCCACACAAACACTGTAATTTTACTTAAATTATACTGTGGTGCTATCACAGAGCCTGGGTTACCTGTGGGCAAACACAAACGTTAAGAGCCGTGACGTCACTGAACGAAACTCACCGAAAACACCTTTTCCCTGACTTCGCGAGAACGGCAGGGCAAGAGAGTGTTCTGGCTTGCCTGAGCATGGTTTACTACGCAAGGAATCCATGATACTGGAGTGTATGGAGACCTTTAGTTCTATTTTTAGATCACTTTTGACCAAAAATGTGAAAGTAACCCTGAGATGAGCCCTTCAGTTGACAGCACTCATCGAGGGGAATGGTTTGCCTTACTGTTCCATGTTACATCTGTAATGATTACATTTCACGTTACAGTAGAAATACAACTGGAAGAATTGCACGAATGATACATTGCATATCTTCAACTGAGAACAAGTGTAGTCTACTTGTTTAAAACTAACGAGCCTCTGAAATGATGACTTCTTTTTTTTTTTTGTCAAACGAAAGATTTCCTCTTAAAATATTTGATGAAAGTGGTATTCCAGGAAGAGCTGACAGTTTTGAATTTGAAGTTGTGGATATATGAAAATCATGTATGTGAACTGCGGAGTGAAGGAAGATCATCGCAGTTATATACACAAGTTTTGCAGTTGCGAAAGGAAAGCCTGAAAAAAAAAACCCTGAATCTTTTTTCAGCCTTTCTTTTCCCAACTGGAACAGTTGCGTATATAATTGAGATGTTCTTCCTTCATGTAGTTTTGAATTTATTGCCTGCAGTAGAGAATCAGAATTGGCACTGGCCAGGGCCCGCTCGATGTGACCGATTAATTATCATTAACAAGCTCTTTCGCGATCCTACGCCATATATAAGGAAAAGTCCATCTTTATAAAATAATGTTGCAACTGAACGTGCAGCAAATTCATCACAAGGATAGATAAATTTAACATGAATTGTTCTTTAATTTGGGTATAAAGTCGAAGAACTGTGTGGGTAAAGAAACTGGTAACATAACTAAATAAATGCTTTTTCTTGAGTAATGACTCGTCCAATTTTTTATCCGCAACTTTTTATCATTTGAAGTGGATAAAATTTAGTCAGTTAATCAAAGTGACGTTTGCTGCGGACGTTATCAACTAAGCGTTATTACTCATTCGTGGAATGACAACTACCGAGTTCAACATCAGTGATTATTATATTAAGAAATGCCACTATGCGTTATATCGATAACATATCCAAATACTGTAAATTTTCTAAAGTAAACTTAGTTCGGGCTTTGAGTAATTAATTTACAAAGTGTTCTGCCGAACGTAGAAATATCAAAGCTTCATAGTACGCTCTGCAGTTAGACTTTTACTGGATACAAAAACACTAAGCTTCATAATGGTTTCCATATCTGGAGCTGTCCTATTTCTAAGGGCCTAGCGTGTTTTTCTTACACACGAAATTCGAACTCCAACGGTAATGCTAAAACAGGAGTCAACATAGTTTCCTAGGTTGTTGTATTTATAGGCGCTGTTCTTGTAGTGTTGGTATTATCTCCTTCATCCCCCGGAACGGCTCGATTTTGCAAAGGCGTTACTCGATTGTGTCTTAGAGAAATACTGCAACGACGGCGAGAGCGACTGTAGACGAATTTAGACCACAGCAGAGAGGCACCGTGGCGAAAAGTCTCATTAAAAACAAAATAAATGCACGGATTGATCGCACTTTTGCTGTAGGCCAAGAACCAGACAATGAAGTTGATGTGTAACGACTGGCAAATGCTGCTGGTAAAATTTTGAAAGCAGACCATAGATTCAATCCAAATGGGAAGCCAGCAAACTGCAAACAGCAGCACAATTGCGATGAGCATTCCTATTATTCTGCGGTTCATCTTCTCAGTGTGATAGTGATGGTGATTGGGAATATGAAGCTCATTCCCCGGTGTCTCTCTCAAACACAGTTTCAATATCACTGCCACATACAACACTCCTTGAATCACCAAAGGGGTGCATTTGAATAACACGAATATTGCAATGAAGTAGTTTTCTATAGATTTCGATTTCCAGAAAGTCAGAAAGCACACGCTAGTGCCCCTTAGTTCTTGGACATCGGCTATGAAAACCATTGGGATTGTAAAGGCAGCGGACGTGAGCCATATCACCGTTATTATCGAGTACGCGCCATGACGTCCAATGATTCTCTTGAGAGGAAAGAACACTACAATGAAACGATCAATCGCCATTGTGGCCAAGCTTTGGGTTGACACCAGCGCGGACAGCGCCATTGTTACTGTCTTCAGTTTACACAAAAAATGTCCAAATGTTCCCTCGATTAGCCAGTTGGACGCTGCGATTGTGACAACTGCTTCTGTAGCACTGGACACTGTGATTAGGATATCGGCAGCCGCTGTGTTCACAACGAAGAAGTTGTTTGGTGTCTTCATGTGGTGGTTGTAATTCTTGTGAACGATGGCTATAATGAGACTGTTGCCCACAAGTGAAGTCACGATAATGATGCAGTAAGCAGCCACTTTGATTCCCATGATATAATCTGGCTCAGAAAATACAGTCGAACTTTCATGGCCAATTCGATGCAAGTCTATTTGGGTTTTCATTGCTTTTTACTTGGCTCAATATTTCGGACTATTTGACCATTCTTCTTGTACGCTTGCAGGTTTAGTGTTTTCTGGAACACCTGTGCGAGAGTTTTATCGGCTTAATTAAGCTGAGAAACGTAAAAGTTTTCAAGTTGAACGACAGGTGTCAAATTACTAGTTCAAATCTCTTACAGAAAGGGTTATTACATTTGACCCATTGCCATGATTTATTTCTTGCATCATAGCTTAGCATCTTTTACCTCCTGGTGAATAGCAGTTTTGTTCAATAACATTAGTAGATTTATCTCCTCCAACTGGTAATTAAAGTTTATGACGCTGTAATTTTTTATTGAGATCCTCTGGTGAATGCCTTAGTTCATGACTTAAGAAAATTAATATCGACTTTCTTAGTTAGATAAAAATATTCAAGAGGTGTCCAATAAAACTCAAGTGTTTGATCCAAGTAAAAGGAAATGAGAAATACTTTCTGTTAATTTACTTGTATTTCACAGATGCAAGCGCCATTGATACAGCGAGACGTATTTAAGCAGCCAGAAATTGATTGAGGTATAAAACGCTAAAACTCTAAGGTTCATGGAAAGTACGTGGTGCAGCCCTCTCGACAGTACAAATCAGGTCAATGAAGGATTCGTTCCTCGAGTCTTCGTCCCTCCTGCGCATGAGGGTGGATTCGTTGCATCAATTGCCGAAAAATTCCAACGAATAAAAATTACTTTCAAGAACTGAAAAGTAGGCAATCCCGAGTCTCAATATTCAATAGCTCCATCTTGCCTACTCGCGTAGCCAATCATAGCCTAGGCCTTGTTCGCTCATAGAGCCAATAATATACTAAAGCTGATTAAAAGGAAGTTACGAGTCGGTGATGTCGCTGTCGGTGTTTGAATAAGTTGTGGCTTAAGCCAATAAGGTGATTAGGTTCGGCAAGTCACACATAAAGGTTATCGCTAAAACGTATCAAAGTAATTTTCATTTGTCCGTTTTTTCATTTTTCATTTCAATTTCGTTTCTAGTGGGCGTCCGTATTCTAATGAAACGGGCGAATTTTGTTGCCAAGAATAACAAAAATCTTGATAAGAGTTTGTATCGTCATTCTGCAAGATAAGAAAGCTAGTGAAGACGGTTGTTCTTATTCTTGTTTTTCAAAACGTCTATTGTAAATGATTTCATTTGTTGGCTTTACAAGATGGCACCTGAACAAACAGCTTATTAAATTCTTCATTGGTGTATTAACAGGTGTTTTTCTGGCCTTATCCTTAAAGAAAGTGCTATGTGTAGTTTTTCATAGCCTGCTCAGTAAAATACAAAAAACCGAAATGACAAAAGTAACCTTTCTCAGCCTTCTTCTCCCTCTTAATTGATAGGCAGAGTACTGACTCCACGACGGCCAGGCAATCATAGGTCGACAGAAAGACAACATTCCGAGGGGACACCCATTTAAAACTGACGGGGATGCTTAGGGTGTTTGGGATGGAAAGTCACTATATCTGCCCATTCAGGTATCGCTTAGGACTGCATGTGCAGAAAATACTGTAACACTGATCACACAGAAATCTCCCTTAGGGGTAAGTTTAAGCTTGATCCACACCCATATTGGTCTCCTTTAGGGGACGAGCATCCCCGTCACTTTTACATGGACATGGGAGCCCCCCCCCCCCCGCCCCTGGGGACAACATATCAAAATAATGAGCGAAAACAGAGCACCAGCACTTGGCTACTACAATTTTCCAATTCTTGGCCGACAATTGCTCAAAATAAGACTAGATAGCCAGACTCAAGGTTGTAAAAGAACGTTAACACAACACGGAAAATCAAGTATTCCTATTTGTTGGACTGCATTGCCTTTCCTACGAATTCTACCCCGAAACACTTAGTTCGCATAAAGAAGACAGACTCGAAGAAGGGAAAAGTTACCACTTAGCCCTTATCTTTATGCGCCTTCTTAGTTGGACAAATGTTCTCTTTCGGAGAGAGCTTAATGATTGCCAAAATAATACTCAAAGAGATGAGATATCAACGGCGCTTTAATGGGACTATATTTCACCAGGTTTGTCCTAGAATGCAAATATTGCTAAAACGCTATGAGCTTTAAAAGCTAAAGGCACAACACTTCTCCCCTAGAAAGTTATACATTTTTTCGCCGATAAAATTCTTCGTTGATTAAACTCGGTCCCTTCCTGCTTTTCGGCAAGTCTGGCGCGCAATTTAAAATAGCAGCAATGTAAATCACGTAGCAGAGATCTCTTGCGCGAAGGGCTGGGTTAAGAGTTAAAAGTGTTAACACTCACACGAATGGCTGTTTGTTTATAACTGCTGATCGAGGTTGGTATCTAAGCTGTTAAGAAAAAAAAGTAAAAGAAACACATCTGTCATGAAACCAATACCATCCAATTCAACATATACATAAAATAACATCTGAGAAGTTTTATTGAAACCTGTATTTGTCTTCTAGAGGGATCCAGTTGACTCGAAGGCATCACCATCTCGTCGTCTTCTAAAGAAAAGTAAATGACTGTTAAAAAGAGTTTTAGGATGCCAGGATGTGGTAAGATGATTACATATTATACAGAAAAACCCTCGAGTAAGAACCTGGTTTTTAGTAACCTGTTTAGCTAAAATTTCCCAGTTAGGCCCCCTCTACAGATTTCAGATTTTTTGCACTATTTTAAGAGTTACAATCACTGAATTACAATACATTACAAAAGTAAGAAAAAACAAGACAACAAATCACATAAATCAACAAAGGTGAAATATGCGCAGTGACCAAAGGAGCTTAGGCTTTCGAGTTGGTCACCGCCACCTGCAACTAACTCGCGGCGTACGTAAACATTTACATAAGAACTACAAGTAACGTATAACGGAGAAAGGAAGATTTAAAGTGCATTAAGTTTTACAATTTTATATAAAAACAACAGAAATGATTATTGATTGTGAGAGCACAGTAACAGCGTAGTCTGAAATCGTAAAATTTTGTATTTGTACGAATTTTTTTATTTATACTTAGTGCGATACTTTACTAGTGGCATGTTTTCAATTATCGCGGACATTCTGATGCAAATTATAGGGAAAATATATAGAGAAGTGTACTTACGGCTGTAACGCTCTTTTTGGATTGGAGTAGAACTTATCTGCGTCCCTCCTTGCGATGACGATGGAGCTGTGTACTGTGATCTGTCACATAGTCTACTGTTACTGGGTGCGCTTGATCTGAGTGAAGGAATTAACATAAAAGCCTTAGGTTTATCATGAAAATGAATTTAAGAGACTCTCTTTCCGCCAGCCCAAAACCGATACTGATTTCAGGCAACTGAAGACATCATGACGACACTAACAATACCAACTAGGTTCTCTTGAAAGCAAAACAAACCAAAAAGAAACCATTAATTTACAACGCAAATGTATATAGCTGAGGCCAAGAGACCAAAAAGGTGCTCAGTCATAAGTAAGCCTATTTATTCTGTGTTGATAAGAAATTGCAAAATTGTTTCTTTGCTAATAGTCTGTCCTTATTTTTAGGACAAACTGCAGAACCAAGTCAAACAGTCAAACGCGATCAGATGTAAAGCCGTAACAAAACGTTACACATGTGTCACCATTAAAATACGCGCCGGTCTCATAACATTTGAGCCACAATACTCATTTTTGTTTAAAAGAGTATCACATTGAGAACTGACCTAGTCGACAAAGTAGGCGATCCCATAGACATAGGGGAAGAGGAAACCCCTGCCGCTCCAAGTCCAGATGGGGTGGTTGCTTCATGGCTTCCAGGTGTTTTGGCTGTTCGCATGACGTAAGGTGTCCTTCAAAACGTAGGGAAAAATGTTTTATCTCAACAGTTTCCTCCTGTTATGATAAGAAAAATGCCTTCTTGATTTGGCTCTTGAGTTACTTGAGCGCATACTAGTCAACACGCAGTTTGTTTCCTAGTATTCGTTGATTTTGTTTGACCGTTCTTGAAAACAAGTATTTCTGAAACGAAGACTAACCTGGCCAGCAAACATAGATTTCAATTCCATGAATTACATTTCTGTATTATATGGCTACAATAGTACGCTGCTCTGATTGGCTGCTAAGCGTGCATTATTTTCTTGTAATGACCGGGAATTACTACAATAGCTAGGTGTTCAAGGCATACATTATACAATCTGTGTTTAACTTGATAGTGGACATACTTATGGACGTCCATGTTATGGTCAATTGACAGCTGTCAAAAAGGGTATCCGCTGATCAGTGTCACATGACTGTATCACGTACCTATCTCAGTACTGTAGCAGCTGCTCTCAAGATGTCTCCTGGTTGGTCGCAGAAAACAATTACACAACACTGTTTATCATTATTTCCATTTTACGGTTAGGGTTGCAAACTGATTGGCTTTTAGTGTTAGGAGAGCTGCTACCACCTATCTGGGGATTGTTGTTTTCGTGTACTCATTGCATCGAAAGCCGGAGTAACGTAGTGAATTATTCAAAGGAATGAAAATTTGTACCTTAGCACTGCACCAGGTATTCCTCCAGCGGAACCTGGGCGCGATAAAAGCTGCTTGTTTGGTGAAGGTGTTCCTCTCACGGTTCCTAGAATAGAGTAATTGACAGTTGTTAGTTCCAAAGTTCCAAAATACATATCTGCTGGCTTAACGAACTGGCAGGAATATAGGGTATAGTACCTCTTTCTTTTCGAAGAGTTAATGTAGTTAATAAAACAAACCTTGTACCTTCCATCACATTACAAACACTATGAAAACCCTAGGTTTTTTCCGGATATAAATATCCTATGAATCCCGCCTGGTATGTAAGATACCCCACAATGAAAGCACTGGTCAGATTTTTTGGCAGGCCACCAGCTGTGACGTGACTAGAACAAGGTTATTCCATTTCTGTTTTTTTAATCACTCTACATTCGGACATCCTCAAGTCTTGTACGTATTGTTCTCTTAATTTGAGAAGTGCTTATCCGTGTTCCTGACCTGTTTAGGGGAGAGTATGTGACATATACATATAAAACAAGCAATTTTTGTGTCTATGAATCTTTGATCATCATAGGAAACAAAAAAAGAGTACGTACCCATATAGCCATTATAAGGTGGTGTCCGAACAGACAACCGCGTAGGGCCTGCAGGAGTACATGGCATATGGTTCTAAAGACACAAAACATGTTGTCAGACGGACGAGAGTGTTTTATAGTTGTTGACTTAAACTTACAAAGAGCAAAGGTAAATTTTTGCGAATAAACTAATTCCTTTATACCTGCCACTGGTGTAGCCCTTTACTATCCCTTTGCGAGCTGTACAAAAGTAAAAAGAATTGATCATCAGTACGATTCGTCCCAGCATTGCGCATAACGCACTCGCTGTATTTACGTATCGACGCAAACTTCGTCTCAGTTTACTGAAGTCGTATTCTACTTTACTTTTGTCTCGACCCAATCTCAAGTTAGATATCTAGCAACTTGCAGGGACGGATCCGGAGGGGGAGGGGGGGGGGGGGGGGGGCGGAGGTTGTTTAGAACAGCCCTCCAAGAAGTATGAAACGTGGAAAAACAAAGGGAAATACGTGGGTCCCAAAAAAATATAGAAATACGTTGGTCGCTAAAACCTTAATTGTGAAGCCAACCGGCCTTCGTCCTTCCTAATTGGCCACGTTTTGGGACAAACAACAAACGTAGAACAACTTGAAATAAATTAACGTATAGTTTGGTGGTCGATTGGTATCATCCACCAACCACACCACCCCCCCTCCCCGCTCCGCCCCCTCCATTAAAAAAACCTGATCCGCCCCTGACTTGATATGTACATTTTAACAATACAAGCGAAGAGCTACCTCGCCTAATTTGTGCTTATTGGGTTTAACGCCCATTAAGCCCAGGGCTAGGGTTCTCAAGCCAAGTCACAGATAACAATGACTCACATCCTTGTAATCAGTCAGTCTAAACGTCCCTAGCCGATCAGAGTTGTTTGATGTTGATCCTTTCAGTTATATTACGGTATTAAAATTGAAGACCAACGGTTCAGCTAACCCTAAACCAAGTTTTTCTTTCGTCTATTGTAGTAACTAGTACTTTCCTAAAAGCGGCAAAGATCTCTTGATCTATTGTAGCAGCAATTATTTTACTAACCTGAATTTCAGACACCCCTCGAGTCGCATACTCCCGACTGTATGCGACTCGAAGGGATGAAATTCAGGCCATGATTTTACCTGTTTGGTGTAGTCCTTCCGTAAGGTGAGACAGCTGAGTACTGGCTTCCAGTCGGGGATGGAGTGTGACCTGCAATGATTTTAAGTATTCAAGAGTACTTTTTCAGTTGATATTCACTAAATTCTGGTTTTTATAAAGATTGCCAACGTGTACAAAGTTGGAAGGGAGTTAAAAATGTTTTGCTCACTGAGGATACAATTAAGAAAATTCGCGAATCATCCTGACCTCTTTTCACGGGAGTGGCTCCGGGTGAGTTTCGATGATTATGTGGAGTGCTCGTCCGGCTTGTATTACCAGCAAGAAGTCTTTTCAAGTGACAGTTCTCTTCCTGCAGGGCTGCAACTTCCCTATGAGCATACGATTCATTAAAGACGGTCAACAAATTAACATTAGCATTCTCATTAATTTATATTACCTGACATTCATTTAAATAACTACTCTTAATTATCCCTGAACACACTAACAGCGATAATTAAAGTAGACAACATCGCAAAATTGGCAGACGCCAACTTAATGACCAAGTCCCAGTGGCTTGCTATATTAGTTGGTTAGAGTGCTGCACCGGTATCATAGAGGTCAGGCCTCGAATCCCGGCAAGAATGATTCTATTTTCTAGCTTTCTTTTCGAAACTGCATAAGTTGAGACTTTCACCGCTATGATCTTCTTTTCATTTATTTCTTCACTACGCTATTCAAGTATATATTGTGAAATTCATTTATTCATCATTGTCATGGTGATAAATTAAAGTGCATAACATCGCAAAATGGGCAGATGCAAACGTTATAGGTTAAACGCAAAGAGAGAGAGTCTTTGTGGGAGGCTACAGGTGTATGAGAACTAATAAGACACACTCGACCACCACCAAGAGAGGATAAAGGGGACAGAGAAGGCATCCCCCATACATACCCTATTCCATAGGTAATTCGTCTCGAGTTATTTTTAAGACCACAGATCCCAAGGGGGATTAGACAACAGCCTATTACATAGCGCGAATGTGTTCCGCGTGGATGACCCATGCTCAGAGCCACGCGTCCTTCACGAATTGACGCTGAAAAAAATGGCGGAAGACGTAGAGAGCGATATTGCTATTCGTTTTGTCGACGAAAACGACTAAAGAGAGATTTCTACTAAAGCGGTGTCAGCGAAATGGAAATTAAAAAAGAATCGCCCTTCCTCTCTTGTATAGAGCCAACAGTACAGCAGGGAAATCCTTAACACACTGAATATTCTCTCAGGATCATTTATAATTTACAGTTTGAAGAGAGTAATTTCTGGTTTGATATTTATTCTTTTATTAGTCTTTTATTATTCAACAAAAATAACACTTGGCGTCCTACTTGCTTTGTATAAACGACCGGTTTCAATAGGGATCTCTTTTCTAGAGATCCAACGTTTACAACTAGCAGGATATTCGTTCACGGTTTTTGCAGTAAATTTTATCCGGTTTCGATAGACCGGCGAAATTTCTTATTTTATGAAAGCATTGAGGTTACGACAACTTCGAGTTAATCTGATTTCACGGATTGTCAAAGAGTCCAGCGATTCCCGTTTCCTAGGTGAACGCCGACTCATTTCGCTTCAATCTCTTTACGCTTTCATTGCCTTTCGTCCGACACGTTTTGCACGGCGTTTAGTCATGCGAAACCTCCACGAAACATCCACGCAGCGCGCGAGGTAACTTTATCCCGATTGTAAAATAACTCGAGACGAATTTCCTATGGAATAGGATGTGTATGGGGAATGCCTTCTCTGTCCCCACTATCCTCTCTTGCCGCCACTTATCTCCTCCGTCATAATTCTCAAGCGCATACTCAGCTTAGGCTGGTCTCGACTGCACTTTCCTGAGGTTCCTCTGTCTCCTGTTGTATATTTTTTTGAAAATTTAAAGAGAACCAAAAAGAAACATGATCTTACCGTTCAAGTTCTTGTAATCTCGACATCTGCCGCTGGAGTCTCTCCGCTGCCAGAACCTTTCATACGTCATAAAGAATAACAGTCAGTCTTAATTATTTGGGTGGTTCAAGCATATCGTCAAAGAAAGATTTACGTTGAAGGGAAAACATCAACTTGTCGACTAGCCTTTTTATTCCATCTTTGAACCGTGTGATAATGACGTTGTGTAAAAAAATTAATGTGATGATGATGATGATGATGATTGTGGTGATGACGGTAATGACTGTCTTGAGTACACTTACCCTTTTATCATTATTTGCTGTCAGGCGTTGTCGGTGACTCTTCTGAAACTCAATAACCTATAACATAAAATTATTTACTGACTGATCCTGTTGTAAATAAGTGTTAAAAGGAAAAATCTGTGTTCCTCTTAACTATCATAGTGCATTGATTTCATACCAGAATATGAGAACTTTTTATCTTCCGTAAACTAACTAAGCATGACAACTCCAATAATCAGACGTCTAATCATAGAATAATCAAGTTTTGGAACATTTTATATGGGGTCGCTGTAACTCGTTTACTTTACGAATCGTCCTTATGGCCTTTACCTTACTTACTGCCATTAAATTGTAATAAATAAATAAATAAATAAATAAATAATTATGTAATACTTTAGGAAGCAACTGAGGCTGATTTAAAACAAACAAAAAAATTTGCCACTCACCTGTGACAATTGAGAATGATATTTCTTGGATAAAACAGCAGGGTCGGTAAAATACATCTCAACTTCGGGTTTCATCTAAGTGTATTAAAATTAAATTCGACGTTATTTTGTTTAGCGTAGTTATTATTGCATGTTCCGCAGGGGCACCCTAACAAGATTAAATTGACAAAATGAACTAATAACCACGATGAACCATAAATTTCGAGACTTAATGAAGCCATTGTCAGCTGGGAAGGCTGAGACACAGGAGATGAGAATTATTCCTCTTGTATCTCACTCACACAAGCCAGAAAGAATGAGCGGATTGGAAAGTACCCACACCTAGCAGGGCATTCTTATAGTTTTCCAGCAGAAAAAAAGGAGAATGAAAAAATAGCGGATTAGAAGCAGTCTTAGAACTTGCTAGAATTTTAATTACCAGGTTTTATAGAGAGATCTCGTTCTTGTAAGCATCACAGCAAAATGACTGCTGTATGCGATCATCTTTTTCCCAGGAGGGGTTAAAAAAAATATTGTTGTCAGCCAACTGCACTACAAATACCCTTGAGGAACAAATCCATTGGGTGCCCCAGTGCTCTGAAAGGACATGTCCACAAAAACTCCCTAAACTAGCCAAAAATTTGCCTTACCTGAGATGACAAAAGGATTGAGTTACAGGTTCTCTTACACAAGACGCAATGGTCTGGATTTGCTGCAGATCAAAAGCAACACACCAGGAAGTTACACCTCCCTAATATAAAACGCATGCATTGAGCAAACATTTGCTCTACGAGGACTTATACTATTCCAGTGGAAAAGGGAGGAACTTTCGGAGGAACTTGTTGAAGGCGATTAAAAGGGATTGTAAAATAAAGAGCTTACGGAATTGTAATTAAAAACTCTAAGCAAACTGTCTCTATGGATCTATAATCTGATGTTCATAGGGCTTGCTTGTACGGTGAGTGACTATCATCCTATTGAACTAATAAACGGGTTTTGTTGATAAGCTTATAATAAATAATATAAAAGCTTAAAAATTACATTGCGCTCTGTAAAAAACACCCGCCGTCTAAGTGCAAAATTTAAAGCCCTGACAATTTACATGGACCAAGGGACAAATGCCGACAAACATAGCTCAAACGAATTTTTAATTTCAGTGTATCGCACCGTAGAAAAGTGGTCATACAGATCCCTTTGCTTATTTCCATTATTCTTAATAATTTACTCACCTCGAACACAGTCTTCACAATATATATGGCCACAGTTCGTCAAAGAAAACCTCTTTCCTCCTCCAGGTCGAACAAAGCAGTTGTTACAGTGGACCCAGTCTGCCATCCTTTTCACTTGATTCCAACATTAGGATGTACAAACAATTTTTTTTTTCGCTTCAAGCAACGTTTTCCATTCTTTTCTCCTCACAATGATCAACATGTAAAATGCCGAAAAGAAACGCGGGACATATCCCTGCTATGTAGTCTTGTCAGTCATAACATACAGCAAAAAAAGAGATCAGAATTTAAACACACAAACTTTTGAATTTTGTGGAAATTGAATATTAAGCTTATTTTCGTCTGTCCAAATAAAATGACAGCAAGATGACTGCTGACTGCTTTGACTAAGAGTTTTAAAAAATTGGCGGGAAAAGTGGCGCACCCGCGTTTTTTTGCAATTTCTTTCTAGGGTGGGGACCTACGGGAGTAACATTCGTTCAATGTTTGCAATTGAATATTTTGTATTATTAAAAACTGAATCATTGGATAATGCAATTCTAGCATTTTTATTGGCTTAGCCGTTATGGTATATGAGCTAATATACCATGTTCTCCATATATGGTCGGTGTACGCGTCAGTTTAAAATTGGAAGCTGGCTGAGATTTTTTTTCGCAAAGGATAGAACGGCGCCCGAAGCAAATCGTTTTAATTCATTTCTTAGAATACTAGAAATGCAATTTCAACGAAAGAAAAAAGGCAAAAACAAACAAAAAAGTCACAAGAGCTTGTTTGAAAGTTTGTCGAAAAACATATGAAAACACATGGAACTAAAGTACCTTGACCAGCTACGAAAGACGACAAGTGTTGTTTCTTCATGATCGCGAAGCCATTCGGGGATCGAGTCACTCGCCGATAGATAACTGCAGCTTGTTTAACCGACATCAAGAATATAAATCACAAGTAACGAGCTACAAATACAGGCTATGCAGCCATTCACTAGAGCAATCGAGGCGGCAGTATAGCTTCTTTTCTCGTTCAGCAAAACCAGCTTGTGGCTTCAAACAACTTCATAGCAAGCGACCGCGGTAATACCGGTAGTTTTTCTCCGTTGTTCTTACTTTTATAACTGCACCGAAAATCCAAATTCATAGTAATTTCGACGGCTGTCACTTAAAAATTCCTTTCCTTCACATTATCTGCCAGGTTTTTTAAGCTGTTCTGTTGTGTAAAATCCTAGAATCACGATGAGTTTTTAAAAAACTAATGTTCATCGCTACAATGTTTTGATTCTTCATTCATGTAGTCTAGGCGAGTCCGTTCGCGCGTTGACAGTTTTGATAGACGTGTGACATGTGAATAGCGGAAGTCCCTTGTCTTTTCCGGTTTGTTCTAGTCGGGGCGATTCAACGACATTTTGTGGGCGTTTTTAATAAAACAATTATTCCACTCGGGCTTGTTGGATATGAAATGATTATAGCCAACTCGGCGCTATGCGCCTCGTTGGCTATCTATCATCTCATATCCAACGTGCCCTCGTGGAATAATTGTTAAATATGAAATTAATCATAGTTTGAAAGTGAACATAATCTTCGCAGTAGAATGAACAACCTGAACAGTTGAAAAAGAACCTGAAAACGTCAGGCTTTCCCGGGAATCGAACCAAATGCAACGCACAGCAGGCCAGTAGGGAATATCTTACAGTGGAAAAGACATGAAATGACATGAAAGGGTCCTGTAATTATGTCATAAATAGCTAAAAATAAAAAAGCTAAGAAAATCGAAAAAGGAAAATAAAATAAAATAACACTAAGAAATCTAAGATTTAAAAATCAAAATCTGTAAAAATCATCGACTTACAACTCTTTTCAGTCTTGTAAGTCGATGATTTTTACAGATTTTGATTTTTAAATCTTAGATTTGTTAGTGTTATTTTATTTTCCTTTTTCGATTTTCTTCTTTATTTTTTAGCTCTTTATGAGATAATTACAGGACCCTTTTGATAACAGTTCTTTTTATCAGAACTGATAGGTTATCCTGTATAAGTATTCGCGTTATTATTGTTATCATTATTATTAAATGAATCATATATTTTCAACCGCGGATAAAGATATGAATGTGAACGTGACCTTGACAGCAGAATGAACAACCGAAGTGGCCAAGCCTGGATTTTTCAACACAAACACAAGGTGAGTTCTTTTTTATTTCTACTTTTCAAGAAAAAAAATGAATTTTTAAGAATTTTTTTTGTTTATTTTCATACATTCTCTTCTAAATTGTAATAATCAAAATTCCAATGAACTCCCATAGACTCTGGGCTGACTGCATGTTATCCTTTTAACCTTGTTTCAAAATGTACTAGCTAAGCCAATAATATTGCAGTTTTGGGCAATAAGGAATATCAAGCAACTGTTCAGACTGTAAAAATACCATTGCTTATGTCTTTAATACCATTTCCCTCAGTGGTACTTGTTACTTAAAATAAATAGGCTAGGCCATGTATTCCTTTGAGATTTACAGATGTACAGAATATGGTATCAGCTGTAAAATAGAATAATTTTTTTTTCACAATTTTAACAAATAATGCACATACACTGCATGTGCCGGGCTTGCAAAATACTAATAATATGGTGGAAAAAAATATATGAAAGCAAATCATTAAAAACACAAAGCAGCCTTTCATGCAAGATCCATTGCCCCTGTTCTAGGTAGATATTGGTATCACAATTACTTCTACAAATATTCAAATGAAGAAAAAAAAAGTCCTGATACACTATGAAGGCAGATCCATGTCACAGAATAAAAACGAGAACAAAGACAGGAAACGCTCCAAGCATCATCAATTTTGCAGTAAACACTTTGATACCATTAATTTTCTATTTTAAATGTACCAGTCTAAAAAAATACGGGACCGGACTTAATCTGCAAACTTTGGAGAAAAGTAAAGTTTTATGATATTGCAATTAATAATACAATGTTTTCTGGTTAGTTCCCTATGGAGACATGTGTATGTAGGTTTTGCTGCTGGAATATGTGCAGAATTATGCAATCTTGGTTGAATTTCACTAATTAAAGTTCAGGACTCGTTTTAGTGAGAAAGTTTTAATAAGCACTCAGCTTTCATTATTTCTTTTTTGTGATTCTGTTTTTCCATTTTCTTTGTAAAAAAATTTGTACTTCTTTTTGGCAAGGTCTCACATGGCACGCTTGTTTAAGTGTTGAGGAGCTATGGATTTGCCAAGGTGGAGTAAAAATAAAAATAGTAATAATTATATCAGATTGTGGAATATAACAATCAGGAAAATGCCAGATAAAGTTGAACCTCATGTAACTCTCTGGAATCTGGAAAAGTCAGAAAAGGGTCTTTTTATAGAACGTGTCCACTTAAGGGAGATGTTTGTATATCATGGACAATGCCAGGCTAATGTTTGCTTTAATTAATACAGCAGCTACAATCAGAGGCAAAATTGAAATAATTTTCCCTCAAGGGATTTTTTTCTGGCTTTTTTGCTGGCGATAATTATCTACTTTAAAATGGGAAAATGTAGGTTTAAATCCCACACCTGCTCTGACCAGTAAAAACCATTGTTACTCCACTATTCAAGCTACAGTACTGGGCCCGGTTCCTGAAAGGCCGACTAGCGCTCATCCGGGATTAAAATTTTGTTCCACTTTTTGTATTTACCTTCCTATGCATTGCCTTAAGCAACATTTTGTGTTATCATTTCTTTTTTTCGAAGTAAAGGCACAAAAGTATTTTGTAAGCTCGAGGAACATGTTCTTGAATGAGAAAACCATGCTTAAAATTGGCTTAATCCTGGGTTACACTCAACCATCTTTCCAGGAACTGGGCCCTGTACTTTAGCAAAGAAAACTAAAACCCCAACTTGAGGTGAGGGGAAGACTGATTTGTTCTCCAAAATACAGTTCCATTAATTGTTAGGTTGGCGGTATTTTAATTTTTAAATTAGTCAGTTCCCTATTAGTAGGCATTAACAGGCCAGCTAGAAGACTACATGTACATGTACATTGTAGACACTTAAATAAAGTTCATCATCATCATCATCATCATCATCATCATCATTTTTCCACCAGTTTTTTGCAAGTTGTAGATGTTATGTGACTGAAGAGGGCCTTCTGTAGTAAAATAAGTCCACAAAACTAACTACAAGTCTTGCTTCTCTTCATTGACAGGCTGGTCACTCTACTTCCATGTTACAATGTACATGTGATTGTGCAACTGTAAGTATGGGAGAGAACTGTTTCCTTTGTACAAATCTTCTTCACTCTCTTGTTCATTATAATAAAAAAGCTGCTTTAATGTTTCCTTAAATGTTATTCTCTGTTATCCTGTATGTGAATCTGTCCTGTTTCAGGGTCAACAACCTTTGGAGCTTTGTCTACTATCTCTGCCACTGTAAATGCTTTTTTCTTGCTAAGCTTACGACATTCTTTGATGACAACAAGATCCCCCCTGGTACAGTCATTATTTTCATCATGGGTAAAATAAACTTTTCTTTCATTGAAGTACTGAAATAGAGAAGAAAGCAATATAATAAGCTCAAGCTTAACGTAGAACTTGTTTGACGAACTTTAAGCTTACGAGGTAACAATTAGTAAGACAATTCTCATAGTCTGACACCCACGCTAGACTGATAAAAGCTTTTAAATCGTGATATCAAGGGATAGAAGAACCTAACCTTGTTGGGGAGATGAATGAATCGTGTGTAAATGATTTAAACAGGCAACAATGAACATAAGGACACAGCTGCCTAGGGGAAAACACTTTCTGAAGTGCTGTTTTCTGCTGTCGTTGGTAATTTTAAATAAAGCTCTTTCTTCTTAAGACTTAGACAGAATTCTGACCTTTCTTAATTTTCGGTATAGGACCATCCTTGTGACTAAAACCTTGGCTGTTTTGTCCATTTTTGTTCCAATGACTGTTCCCACAAACTGCGCCATGTTGGATTTTCACATTCGCTTCATGTAAGGGTGAATAAACTATCTTAATGATTTTAGGTCCAGGCCTTCGCAGTCTAAAATCAGGCGTCACTTTCTGTATGTTTCTCAGGCAAAGGAGGAAAAATGTCTTTATTTATGTGGAAAACGTTCGTTAGCAGCACTAACTAACGCCGCATAAACCACTTGGAGTCACAAAGAAGCGTAAGAAAAGTTATGCAGGCATCATACCCGCTCCCATCTGCTCCATCGGCTCAGTGCGTGACCCGCGTCCAGTTGAACATTTCTTGCAAAAACTTGAAAGACAAAGATGTTTTGTCCAAATCTGACCCAATGGCGGTCGTTATGATATTCAAGGATGGCAACTGGTCGGAGGTAAATGGCCCACTAATAGAGGTTTTGTACTAGCATGTTCAGTTTATGCAGTGTGGTCTTGGCAGAGGGGTCGAAGCGCTAGACTTGCATAAGCGCCCCCCGCCAGCCCTTACTGAAGTTGTTTTTCCGTAGTCCAGAGACCACAGTCATGGACAGAGTTAAATGGAAAAGCAAAACTCCCATATATTCCCTAAAGTCAAAGATGAAGCAGTACAAAGGATAAATCACACCATTTTTCCATCCTTAATTTTGGGTCAGAGGGAGGGGGTGGGGATTTTCTGGCTACATGTATCTATGGTGTTCACATTTACCATAATTCAATTTGTTTTCCCCACAGAATTTTGCATGAGTCTCTAGGGACAATTATTAGTCCAATACTTTGGAGGGGAAAGCAAACTGCATTATGGGGAACATGAAACCCGCAAATTTGGCAGATTTTATCATAGACGACACAGTGCCAAATAGGCCATTTTACAGTTGTGTGCTCAGTGCCCTGGCCTTTGAATAGAAGCGAGGGTGGCGGTGACCTTGTTTTGTTACAAACCTTTCCGGTTTTCATGTGCAAATCGTGGTATTCTCATGCTAACAAGCTCGTGAACATGGTCATTTACATATGAAAAACAAGAAGGTTTGTAACAAAACAAGGTCACCGCCAGCCTCACAAAATTAAACCTATTCAAAGGCCAACCCTAAGATTAAGGGAACTTGTAACTATTATTTCAAAACAATAGCTTATTGTTCCAGAACAAAAGTTAAGAGCCCTCTTATCTTAAGAAGGTTTTATGCAACCTGGCCCAGGGCACCGAGCACACAACTGTAAAAAATTAATGGCCTATTGAGAATGGGAAATCACATGGAAAGGACTAAAAAAAACTTCATTTTCAGGTGATCAATCTACCATTTTACTATTGGTTTGGTACACAAGGAAGGTTTTTAGATCATGTGTGCAGTTGTCAGTGTCATCACATTGACTTTGCTATAGACCCTTTGCAGCTACGGTCTGCACATGAACACTGTAGTCATTTGCCAGAGAGCAAGGGACAAACTGGGACAAGACAAACAAAAACCTTTGATCTCTTAAAATGGTTATTCTTTTCCTTTGATTGTCTTGTCCTAATGTGTCTCTTGTGTAATGCCAAAGAGAAGGTCAGCCATCTCTCCTTTCTTTCTTCTGATAAAAAGAAAAAAAAAATGTCTGTCCTCTTTGTCAGTAGTCCCTGTTCATGGTTAATTGTTCAAAGACTAGTTATTGCTGAAACAAGGTTCAAGTGATTCAACTCTGAGCTCTTGTTTCTTTTCTTCAAAAACATTTCCTCTGATGATTTAAATAAATAGCAGTCCTTTTAAAAAACCTAAGCATCAAATTTTAAGCTAAAGGAATTTACACTGTACAAGAACTTACATGTATATTACTTTGTGAACATTCAGAGCTGAATCATATAACATGCTAATCCTGGGTTACACTGTATCTTAACCCTGCTTCAAATTACAATTTACCTGGAAATTAAAGTTCTACTGACTATTCTTTGTCATCTTGGCTTTCAGTCAGGAGAAATATTTTAGCCTATTCTGCCTTATAATATCTTTTCTCTTTTGAAAATATGTAAACAAACTCACCAAGGAACAGAACCTTAAGAAATTAATATTTTGAAGACGTGGGAAATATTTTTTCTTCTTGTTAACTGCATTTCCTTCCTTTTTTTAGGTTGGTAGAACTGAAAAGTTGGATAATACATTAAATCCTCAATTTTCTAAAGCTGTTCTAGTGGACTACTTTTTTGAAGAGCTTCAGAAGGTGAAGTTTTTTATCTATGACATTGATAGCCCCACTGGAAACTTGAAAAATGCAGATTTCTTAGGGGAGTTAGAGTGCACATTGGGTCAGGTGAGTGACAAGAAAAGCTACAATGATTTCTTATAAAGTGATGTGTAACTTAGATATGTTTATGCCAGTTAGCACCACCACCAGCTGGCTATTACAATTGGAAGCCAAGCACCACTATGCAGAGCAGGAATTAGGTCTGAGCCAGAACACAAGACTGAGTATACTGGCTACATGTACATTGTATGATTAAAACCTTGCCTACATTCAGATGATTACATCATTAGGCAGAGTGGTGTAGCTGTTAAATTAGTAGACTTGCCAAGTCTCATGAGTTTGTAGTGAGTCTAACAATTTCATATAGTCCTTTCTCACACTCTCAGGAGTTGAGGACTGATTTTCCACACTTTCTCAAAAAGTTGCACTCCAAGAATCTTTTGGAGCATCTGTAGGGTTTGTTTTTTAGATCCCTAGAAATACATTCTACGCAGCACTATAAAATTTGTATCTGTTTTGTCATCCTGGAACTTTGAGTCTCTTCGAAATTTCAAGACCTTTAGAATTATTTTAGGTTTTCTTTTTCTACAAAAAACAGCATTACTTGGGGCATGAAATGTCAAAAAATAAGCTTCAGAAAATTTAAGCAAATTTCAATAGAATGGTCATCTAGAAATTTGTAGCTGTCCTCATGCAAATAATAGAAAATTCTATAGGCAACATTTGCTTCTCCGAACAGATATTTTATAGAAAACATGGGGTTCAAAATAGCACTTTGAACACACTTGGCGGCGACTTTTTATCAAAGGAAATAATAGAAAATGTCATGCTTTGATTGGCCAACTGAAATCGAAGTTGCTGTAATGTTTGATTTCATATCAGGCAATAAAGGCAGCCAAGCAACGTTTAAAGAAACTTTTTGGAAAGGTTTTAAAATGTTTAGATACTGAAAGACTAGAAAAAGGTTTGGAAATTTAAAGTGCCCCGCAAAAGTTGAAAAGAAGAATTCTTTGCCTTTATGTTTCTGCACGTGTAATCCAGATTTCTTTTACACAAAAACTTGTTTAGTGCCGTTTGTGAAGCCTTTTTACTCATTCAAATTAACGTAAGTTTTGTATTCATATTGCTCGAAAGAGTGGATTTCCCGTGTTTGTGCTCTGCTCTGGTTTGTGAGTGAGGAAGCGCAATGGTTTGTCTAGACAAAGTCACATATTTTATGCATGAACAGTCATGATGGTGAAAATTTTATATTGGCAGTTCAAAGCATGTGTTATGTGCGAAATCTTTTTAAAATCACTTTATAT